>CM076581.1:475110643-475543551 GCA_034641835.2 Pinus albicaulis | reverse complement strand
CCGATCACGGAGTTCGTGAGGATTGTGATCTGCCAGAGCTAAGGAACGGGAGCACTACTTTCTCTACAAGCGACAATGTTGGATTCCAGTTAAGCCTTCATCGCTAGTTGGTTTATTTGCAATTAGGAACCTGCGCCATAGCATGAACGATTGTTGCTAGACCCGATCTGGGATAGTAGGGATCGCCTCTGTCCGCAGAGGAGATTTACCTCCACAACATACATGAACCCTTTAAACATCCCCACTACACTTCTTCTTATAATTCACAATTTGCTTAAGAGGTGACAACAAATCTGTCTTCCAGTTCACCACATAAACGTGGTATATATATAGACAGTCTCACTGTCTTTAGGCCGACCACCACTTATGATTTTAGGCCAAATTATCGGTTGATTGAAGGCCGAATTTAACACATCGCAATATAGATTAACTTGCAACGTTGATTGAGGGATGAATGAGGTCATTCATTTTGTTTCAAGGACTAGGTCTTGGAGCATTACTTAGACTAGATGATTCATATACATATGACACATATTAAATTTGTATCTAGAATATAAAAACCTAGATAGACATTAAGAAGAAGTCTACTAACCTATAATAAACACTTTCTCATGAAACCCATGAAGCAAGTACAAAATACATTTTATTATCTTTGTCTTTTACTTTATATAAATTCATAAATATGAAGACCGACCTAGTTACACTTTTCAACAATATCTACCTCAAAAAAGGTTCCCAATCTATTCCCAATCATCCTGAATACATCTGCCGACCAAATATGTGGAGGGAAATATGACAGTCTAACATATACAATGATTTCCTCGACCCTTTCTCTTTGTGCATCGAAAAATGGTGACCAATGCTTAAATAGTATAGGTGATGTACCAAAACACCAATTGTGTTTTAACACCCACTCCACCCCCTCATTACAGGAGAAATATATCATAAATTGGCCATTGGCTAGTGTGGTAACCTCCGTTTCACTCCCCAACATCTCACCCCAAGAGTCTAATCCAATCTGCAATATAATGTGTAGAGGGATATTTACCTGGTGCTTTCCCCACTAGGATGTGTTCTAATGCCTCCATGACTTCATCTATCTAAAGGTCCATCCCATGACCATATTCCATGTTCCCTCTTTCCTCTTGTATGTCTTACCCTTCTTCCTTTTTTGGCTCACTTGTCTAACAGTCACTTCCGTACTGTTGTAGGGGTTGTCTCCTCGTGTACCAATGTCATCTTCTACAAACACCCACCCATGCCCCTCCTCCTTCTACTATGTGGTAATTATAAGGTCTCCCATTCCCTACGCTTGCTTCTCAGAGTCACCAATAGTTTCCAGAACAAAAGCCCCCTCCAAGTGAGGAAAACCATCATAGAGTGCCTCCTTGCCGAAGCCATGAGTGACATCGACATTTTTCCCAACCTTTTGTTTAGGCACTAGATGATATGCCGACCCCTTCACCAATTGTTGAAGACCTTCAAATATCTCCACAAAGCCTAAATCCCCTTCGAAGCCAAGATATGGTTGAATCTCTATTTGGGTTGAGAAAAGGGTGGTACCAACTCCAAATTAAACCACTGAATTTTTCAATGGAACTCCAAAGCCCAACTCATTTTCCCACTGGCTATTTTCCAGGCATGCCTTCAGGTCTTCATTCTTCCTTATACTACTATGTAGAACTATATATTCCAACCCTCCAAATAAATAACAAGAGACATAGTTTTTTTAAGGAAGAACATAACTTACATGTTATCAAGAAAGTGTGACATCCACCTGGAATGCCCCAATGTCTGCCGTTCCAAAAACTGCCTAAAAAATGGAGTCATTCACAACCTCGTTTGTGCCTTCACATGTTCCAACTGCCGGTATACCGAAACCACCTTCCAGGAAATTCACAGGACACATGGCACCACTCATGACAGTTGGAGTCCAGGCTAGAGCCTTCATCTTCATCAAGTTATGTTCCATAAGCTCCATACCACAAACCATAAGAATGTATTCTACCTCTGGTTCTAACTAAATAGACTCCATTGGCTTCCCCATACCGCCAGCACCCCGAATCCAAGAAGCTAAGAATGATGTGGAAAAACAAAGAAATTCGAAAAAAGAACTCCGCAGTAACGTTAACCCTCGAGCTCGACTGTGTGAGAATGAGACAAAACAAACGAGAACACCAAATGACTGTGATAATTCCTATTCAACCCCCGATTAAACTCATTACCATTCCCAAATTTGCTTGTAAACCCATGAAAACCACTTTAATGACATTTGTGTGATTGAGCATGCCGTGTGGTAGGTTAGCTCCGATCACCGTTTGTCGTATTCTGATCGACCTTTGATTTCATGGTCGCTGAAAACCTTGAAGCAATCCAGATTTCCACCCTAGTTTCCCATATTCACCTTAGGGTTCATCGATCCCCCCCATCATTAAGACTTATTAAAATATGAAAATTTGTAATTGAACTCTTGATATATTTAAAATATTTTCTTCCTTGATCACTCCACTCAAAATTTGCATCCTTTTTTAAAAGTGTGAGATTGTGATTTACTACCTTAGCAAGATTTGGGATAAATTTTTTGAAGAAATTTATTTTACCCATAAAGGATTTGAGGGCTTTCTTGGTATGAGGAAAGCGAAAATTTTCAATGGCTTTGATTTTCTTAGGATCAATATTTATTGTGTCTTTCGAGATGACATGGCCCAACAATTTTCCCTCATATACACCAAATATTGACTTGGCTGGGTTTAAAAAAATTCCAAACTTGTGACATATTTCAAAGATTTGCTTCAAATGGCCAATGTGACTTTTCCCATTTTTTGAAAAAATAATCAAATCATCCTGATAGATTTCTATGATATTTCCTATTAATATCTTGAAAGCATAATCCATGACCCTTTAGAAGATATCACCTACATTTAATAGGCCAAAAGGCATTCTTAAAAATTCAAATGTGCCCCAAGGTGCTGTGAAGGTGGTTTTATGTTGGTCTTATTTCTTTACCATGACCTGATGGTATCTAGAAATACCATATAACATGAAAATCATTCTTGACCCAATGAAATTTTGTAGTAAGGTATCCATTTTAGGAAGAGGACAGTGGTCCTTTTCACAAGATATATTTAAGTTCCAAAAATCAACACATAACTTGATTCTTCCATTCTTTTTTCAAACCACCACTAAATTAGAGCACTATGAAGAATATCTAGTTAGTGCAATGATACCTACTACTGACACTTTTTGAAGCTCATTATGCACTAAGGGGACCGACTTGTAATTGATTTGCCTAAGATTTTATCTAAAAGGCTTGGAATATTCTTTAAGAGGGACTGTGTGTTGGATGAAATATTCTTTGTAAACCTTTAAATCATCATAAATGAAGGCCAACATATCCCTATATTGCCTTAATAGACTTATCAATTCATTTATCTCTTTTTATGATGTACCTTTTCCATTTTTTATTAGCCAGGTGTTATCACTCCAATAATTCTCAAAAGTTGTGAGATTTTTTATTTTAGTTTAAAGAATATTAGAGGTAACCACAAATCTACTTTTAAGCCTTAGGATCTAGCCTTTCTAATGCTCAGAGAGGGCTCTCTGTATATGATTTATCTTTGTTGATTGTATTTGATTTTAGACTAGTTATGTAGGGTAAATTGCTTTTGGATTTTGATTTTATTTGGTGGTGAAATCACTTACTTAGATGGATAGATGTAGGTCTGTATTCCATTGGGCTAATGGAGTCAATGTGTCAAGCAGTTAGATCAGGATCAAGTTCTAATGGGAAATGTTTATAGGGAAAGATAGCTAAGTTACTTCAGATCTTCAAGGCTGATGGTGAAAATGGTTTTAATCGGGGTAAAAGAGCAATTAAGGGTTTTTAAATCTGGATTATGAGTGAAAAGGCAGAGCTAAATTGAAACTAGGGAGAAATTAAGAGTTCCCTAATATAGATATCAGTGGAAAACATATAAATGATAATCAGTCAAAATAGAGTGATTTTAACATATTCTGAAATAAAAATCCCTAATTTATCATTCAGATTTAGAAAAACATTTAAGTATTGATGAAAAACATAAGAAATTGACAAGGAAACAAGTCAAAATACTTCACTGTAGTAGCCCAACACATGAATCCTATAATATGATGCTTTATTGCTTTAATCCAGTCTGATGAATTGAAATTGGTACAATCACCCTTAGGTTCAGAATATTACAACTATAGAAATGTTTAGAAATTCATCCACCCTCAATACTTCCAAATGAGAAGTATATATATAAAAAATCTTTACAAAATATCCTAAAATAAACTTAGGAATTATTCATTGAAAATAAATATCTTCATGCAAGAAGATAGTGACAACTTTATTAACTGATGCTAGTTGTCCCTTTTTTATTGAAATTATTTGTTTGCTGTATTGATTTTGTTACTGCTTTCTTTCTTTACTGTTCAACAAAGGCTGCAGCTGGACAATAGGGTGTCTTTCACGCTGGCATCTTTATCTCTACATTGAAATTTTTTATTTAGTTTACACTTTGACCCTGAACTGATACTCTTTATCTTGATACTCTTTCTCTGCAAAAATGTAACTGTAAAAGTAAAAACAACAAGCTCTGTTTTACTGTTTCATACTTACTACAATCTTATTTCACAGTAAATCAGTCAATTTTTCCCAAATTTCAGCCGTTGGCAGTTTTATCTTCATCATCCTCCTGAAATTCTCATCAGCTTCAGTGTATTTTGAGAAAGTAGGCTTGTTGATAAAAATGTGTTTTACCTCATACTGTAGGTAAAACAAATTCTCAAAGCTTTTGTAAAGTACCATCCCTGATGGGATTCCCTGCAAGGATGAATTTGTCACTTGCTCCCTGGAAAACTCTGTTATATTTTTATCATAATCATCCCGCTTCATTAATCTGTAATTAATAACTAGAGGATTGGGAAGGCGTTTTTTCCTTAGAACATCAAACTTGATCATGAACCTTGTGATAGCAACCTCCATGTTTTGGAATTTCTCTTCTAACTGTATCATCATATTCTTCTTAGAAATTACCCTCCTAATTTCTAGGATGGTTTCTATCCTATCATTAATTCCAATTTCTTCCAGCTCTTGCATGTTCTTAGAATTTAGAAATTTGATGATTTCAAGAGCTTCTTCAGGTTTCTTACCAAGCTCTTCTTTGATTTTTTGGATTTCTTCTATTGCTTATTTTACTAAGTATTCTGCTCATATATGACCTGTATGGATGGCCAAATATCATTAACAGATTCAATGATATTGGACCATAGCTGTTGCTTGACATGTGCCATTGGTTCCTTCAGTGTTAGTTCTTTTTATAACTTTTTCAACTGCTCATTTAATCTGTTTTCTCTTTGTTATTCATTCTTATGCATTATCTTGGCAATTTTCTTTTCATCTTCAAGACTTTTAAGCTGTTCTTTAAGTCTGTTTATCTCATTGGTCTGAATAGACATGTCTTGCATAAATTTTACCAATTTTCTTGCTTCATCTGAATGCTGTGCTGCTGTTGTTGAAGATTCTGTGGCTGAAGTGGTTGATGAAATGACAGGTAATGCTATATCCATGGGGATTGTAGGTGCCAATGATTCAGCTAGTGTAGAAGGTACAAAATTAGTAACTACAAGAATCACTGTGACTGGAATGTATTCTTCTTTATCCATTTTTCTCTTGGACCAAATTGTCCATTTCATTCTCCATTTCCTTTATCTGAGTAATCAATTGTAGAATGAGATTCATCATCTCATCTTTCTGATTTGTATCCTGTAAAACTTCCTTGGCTTGAGGATGTTCTGTATGGGGCAACTTTAGTTGCTTTTCTAATGTAGAAATGTCTGCATTTTTCTTCTTGATCAATTCTTCTGCAACTTTTACATTTTTAGGATCATATCCTACTTCAATTACTAGTTCTTCCAAGGATTTAATTCTAGTGTATTTTTCCTGTGAAGATGATTTCTCCAATTTGAGCTAATCTCTGATATTTATAAGAGTGTTTTGCAACTTATGTGCACTCATGGACTTGGTGGTCATTGTAGAATAAATCATCTCCCCTGCCTACTTATGAAACTCAATTTGGTACAGAGAATGAACATCCTGGGCAAAGACTTCAAAATCTATCTTTTTGTAATCTGAGGATGACTTAGGAGTTTGAACTGTAGGTTGAAGAAATGTCATATGCATCTTTTTATTCTTATAGTCAAAGGAAGAAAGTAGCCTATTCTGGATGCCAAGAGTTTGTTTCAAATACTGAGAATATATTTCAGTCTTAATTTCTTCATTTATGGATTTGATTTCTTTGTATCTTTCTTTGATATCCATGTCCTTTTCTGCAGGTTTTTTAGATGAAGAAACTTCCATACTGTGCTGCTTTTGAATTAGCTGAGTCTTGTAGAAATTTGAATAATAGTTGAGTTATTCACCGAGATTATCCTGATTACACACTATTTGAGCTCCATGCATAATACATAACCTCTTCTACCATTGATCATCAATTTGCGGAATTAGAAGCAGTCGCATGCGCACATAAAAACATAATCAAGCACACATATAACACAATATGTAATGGGGAAAGCTTACAGCTGAAAACCCCAACCATTCGTATATTATAATGATAGAGAACATGTAACAATACATAGCACAAAGCTCCTCAAGCAAGCTCTCAACACTATCTCATGCTACACACAAAACACAAGCACAGATCATGCACATCCCATGCCCCAATCTGCCCACACCCTGCCTACCCTCGCCTTTACCGGCGCAATCCAAGATGGAAAAGAATGAGATCCAAGTTCGAATCCCACGGCTTATACCGAAAGAACCTCATTGGCAATCTCAATCAATGTGTGTGCAAATCTCATGCACAGCTATAGTCACAACTGATAGCAGACTCACCCTTTCACCCATCTCTAACATTGGTCTCCACTGAACTGTCCATGCACTAAGTTAACTGATGTGTTATTTAGTTGATTTATGAGTTAATAATTAGTGAATTAATTAATAATTAATTCACTCCACTCATCACTAGTGTATTTATCATTTAGACTAAATACAACTAGTTCAACTAAGTTAAACTGAACACAACTCCATCAACCTGCCTCATCAACTCCACCAAACTCTGCCACATGAGTTCTAACTGAAGTCAACCATGCAATAGCTCAACTAACCCCTAGGAATAGCGTATTTCCTTCTGTCAGCTGCATGTGCCACATCCAAGCATCAAATTGAAGTGCTCCAAGAGGATAAGATAATGTTTATAGTCCAAATATTATTAAGGGCTAATAATATTCGACCGATCTATTTTTAGACTAGCAGTCTAAAAATAGACTTCGCCCAATGTCTAAAATTAGAGGTCCATATATTTTTACCAACTTGACCAACCATCCACAAATAGCATCCTACAACTCATAGACCATGATCCATATGTCTAAAAATAGACATAGTCTAAAAATAGACTTTGCGACAAAAATCACCTGTGTGGCCCCCACCTAGTTTAGGTGATCACTTTCCAACTAGGATCAGGAAATATGTTTCAGGATGCCTCCTTCAATGTTTCTTGTTGCAATCTTCAACACTCCCTCTCAACAAGAAAGGACTGTCTTTGCATGTGGCATGCAACTCCATGCATTCGCCCTGCAACCTTCACAAGCGCCATGCAACTCCATGCATATGCTCTGCAACTCCTCTGAAATTGAATAGGCTCCAAAAAACTCAATCAGTCTGATGCATCTATCATCAAAGTCTTCGACTTCTGCTGGGCCCAATTGCACATCTCATTAGGAACCACTGCGCTATTGAACTCTTACACCCATGCACTCTGCACTTGCTGTCAACTCTGATTCGCGCTCCAGTATCCGACACTGTCACTTTGATCTGCCTGCATCAATCCAACTGATCATGCTACTACTGCGCTGTGGGCACCTCGTAGCCAGGTTCAATTCATGAGATCCACACCATCTCCATGAATCCTGCCCAGAAATCTCCACCTGGGATTACTCATGCATGTCGCCCCACCTCTCACCTGGTGGTATAGCTGCATGCACTCCCTCTGCCCATCTGGCACGAAATTTCTCTGCATGAGTGGTTTCTTCCACTCCATGATCCTCATCTTGTGGCTGCCCCACATCCCGAGGTTCACTATTACCTGCATGCAAAACTTGCTCCCTCTCAAGCATCAATTGCATGTCTTTCTTGCACTTCCCAATAGTAGGAAGCTCCATAGACATCCCATCTACTTCAAGTCTGTAGAGATTCTTTGCTCGAATCCCAACCTTCTTGACTTGTCCTGTTGCCTTGTGCCGAAGGAAAAATTTTCCTTCACTGAAGACAACTTCATACCCTTTATCCTCTAACATTGCGACTGAGATAAAATTCTTCTTTAAACCTGGAACATGCACTACATCTTGTAAAAGAATGAGTTTACCTAACTCCCTCTGAAAGGTTATGGTACCAATACCGGTCTCATTGTATCTTCCATTGTCGCCCAACTCAACATGAAACTGGAGATCTTTCTCCACCAAGTCACTGAAAAGATTCACATCTCCCGTCATGTGAAAGGAAGTGCCACTATCAAAATACCACCCCGATCCCAATGCACTAGACACCATGCATGCGATCAATGAGAAGTCCAACTCAAATTGCGAGGCAAGAGCCTCACCAGCTGCAGCTCCAGCAGCCTGCTTGTTCTTCTTCTTTTGTGGACAATTCGTGGCGTAATGTCCATGATCGTGACAGTGAAAACACTTCACTTTGGACATGTCACGCTCTTTACCATCCGCACCGGATTGAGAAGCATTCTTCTTGCCCTTCCCCTTCCTTGCTTTGGCAACCAAAGCGCAATCCTCTTCATCAGATGCCTTTGATGAAGATCCATCCCTGGTACTCCGCCTTATCTCCTCTTGCACAAGATCCGACCAAAGTCGCTCCCATCCTGGCAATTTTTCCCGACCATTGACAGAGTCCTGATAGGAGTGCCAACTCTTCGGAAGCCCAAGGAGAGCCAATCTCACCAATTCCTCATCATCCACACTAACTCCTACACTCCCAAGCTCATCCCTGCAATGGACAAACTTTGTCAAGTATATCGGAATAGTGTCATTCTTCTCCATCTTTATTTTCCTGAGTTTATCCTTGAGCGCCAACTTCCTCTGGTCGCTCTTGCTTTGGAATAAATCTGTCAACGCTTTCCACATCAAGTATGGAGAAGATTTTCCATGCAGGATGGAAACTATGTGATCCTTCACGCCCTCCAACAGAATCCTTCGACATTTTGCTGTCTTCTTTTGCCAAGCCTCAACTTGAGCAGCATCAGTAGGCTTTGGGACTTCAGCATCTATGAACTCCTTCAACCCGTTGTCATCTAACACCGCCTCCATCCTGTCCTTCCATGCAATATAATTCGAGCTGCCTTCAAGGGCATACTCCAATCGCAATCCGTTGAAAGAAATCTCGACTTTCGACACCAAGAAAACACTGCTGCAAATTTGACTTCCACCAGCTCAAAACTCAACCGTTTCTGATCTGTGAGAACAAAGTATTTCTAGCATAGAGATCGACTGTAGGGGAATTTACTGGATTTTTCACCTTTCAAAGAAAGGATGAATCCAGAGGCTACCTGGCCCTCTTACAGAATCTGTCTACCGAAATAAAATGTAATCATTGTAATAGATCCGATGATCAATTTCGCTCCGATACCATGTAGAAATTTGAATAGTAGATGAGTTATTCACCGAGATTATCTTGATTACACACTATTTGAGCTTCATGCATAATACATAACCTCTTCTACCATTTATCATCAATTTGCGGAATTAGAAGCAGTCGCATGCGCACATAAAAACATAATCAAGCACACATATAACACAATATGTAATGGGGAAAGCTTACAGCTGAAAACCCCCAACTATCTGTATATTATAATGATAGAGAACATGTAACAATACATAGCACAAAGCTCCTCACAAGCTCTCAGCACTATCTCACATGCTACACACAAAACAAGCTCAGATCATGCACATCCCATGCTCCAATCTGCTCCACCTGTCTACCTGCCTCTACTGCGTAATCCAAGATGGAAAAGAATGAGATCAAAGTTTGAATCCCACTGGCTTATACTGCGCAATCCTCATTAAATCAATCACCAAAATCATAATAACTATACTACACCGATAGTGATTTCCACCTTCACCCACCTCTAAACCGGTTCCACCAACTTGCCCCATGCATCATTAATCATATTTTTTAGTTATCTATGAGTTAATAATTAGTGAATTAATTAATAATTAATTCAGCAACACCATCAATAGTGGACACAATAGACTAAAATAAACTAGTCAACTCAGTTAAACTGAATACAACTCCACTAACTTCCTCAATCAACTCCACCAAACTCTGTCACATGAGTTCTAACTGAAGTATCCATGCAATAGCTCCACTAAACCCTAGGAATAGTGTAATTCCTTCTGTCAGCTGCATGTGCCACATCCGTAGCTCGAACTAAAGTGCTCCAAGAGGATAAGAAAATGTTTATAGTCCAAATATTATTAAGAGCTAATAATATTCGACTGATCTATTTTTAGACTGGCAGTCTAAAAATAGACTCCGCCCAATATGTCTACAAATAGAAATACATCTATTTTTCCAACTTGACCAACCATCCACAAATAGCATCCCGCAACTCATAGAACATGATCCATATGTCTAAAAATAGACTTTGCGACAAAAATCACCTGTATGGCCCCCACCTAGTTTAGGTGATCACTTTCCAACTAGGATCAGAAAAGATGTTTCAGGATGCCTCCTTCACTGTTTCTTGTTGCAATCTTCAACAAGTCTTTGAAGTAGTAGGACGTTTTTATTCTTCAATTATTGTAGGAGGTGCATTGTCTTTTGCTGCTATTTCTGTATCAATCACCTCTATTGTTTCCTTTTCTTTATTGGTAGGATTTAACTTTGGCTTTTTACTATATCTCAATTTAAACTTGGTCTTCGTTGTAGTATCTGCAGTATAGGATCCTTTCTCTTTGTTTATCTTTACATTCCCATCTTCCTGGGCTGGAGTATGCAAAGTTTGACTAGTATCACTTTGCTTCTCTTCCTCTACCAAAGTATTCTCCAACCATTCAGATTGATTGGAGAATTTCTCAATCTCTTGCTTCTTTTCATGTATATAGGGAGTGAGTTTGCATTTAACTCTCATTTTTACTAATAAATCCAAGGGGATCATAATACCATAGGAAAATGAGACTTAACTTGAACTCCTGCAAATTTTTTTCAGCCTCTGGACCTGCATCTCTATTGTTGCAGATAAAAGGGCCAACCTGGTTTTTCAACTTGAACTGTGTATTTTTCTTTATTGCCAAGAAATTAATTGCATCTGAATTTAGAATCCGCCTTATGTATTCCAGGGAAAATAACCTCATAGGGAGGTATTTAGGCAGTTTATATGGAACAAGACTTGATCCATATACTCTTATTTCAGTGTGATTTTGGTACAAGTACCAATCACCTGTCCTATTATGCTCTGACATCTGCAAGACCTTTTTAATTTCTTCACTAATTCTGGGCTGTATGTTGCCGTTCAAAAAATTGACTATAGGATGAATGAAGGAATTTGTAAAATCTATATAAGTGAACTCATTGGAGTCTTTCCTTATCAAGGAAGTCCAAAATATGAATGATTGAGGATTTCCTTCCACATCAAGCTTTAGAAGGTTTATATTGAATTTCTTAGATTGAAAGTATAAGAACATGTGAAATAGGAATGAAGAATACTTGAAAACACCTTTAGAAGAAATTTTGACCAATTGTTCATGAATACTGTCAGTAAGGTATTCGAAAAAATTAAAAATGGTAGCAGGAGGCTGACCAGGTGTGAAAGTAGATAGAAAACCTAATACTGCAACATCAACATGTTCATTTGTAGAGTAGCCAAGAATAAAAGACAACATGGAGATGATATGTCTTGTCCTTTCAGAGAATTTTGCAGAAGGGTATGGAGGATTTATCTTGTGAATTTCTACAGAAGAAGGCATGAAGGTTTGAAATATATGGAACCTCTTGGGGAAGTCAAGATTCAAATATAATTGTGTGAGGGCCTCAATGGATAAAATGATTTCATCTAGTCTGGATTGGATCTGGAGCATTTGATTAATTGAATTTTCTATAATAGTGAACAAGACTTCTTTTTCAAAGTTTACTGTGGCTCTTTGATAAGGAAAGTAGCATGATTGAAAAAGTCTAATCACTTCTGGGCATTGTTAGGTCTGAGGAACAAAATATTTTGGTAAATTAGACTCCCATATGAACACTTCATCAGCGTGATCTATGGGTTTTTCTTGGCTCCAACAGTGAAGCTCAAGAAGGTTGAATTCTATGACTGTATTAGTAATCTTGAAGTCTGTATCAGCTAATGGAATGTGCTCTATATCTACAATAGGGGGTTGTAGAGTATTGATAGGTACAATGTTTTTGGAAGCCATTTCTTTGCTTGATTTATCAAATTTTACTCTTTTGAATTTAGAAACACTGATTTAGGCCTATAGGAGTACCTCTGGAAGTTTTATAACAGTTTGCAGAAGGATTTGGATAAAACAGGGGCTTATATTTTGTCTGCAAAGGTATAAACTTGCTCAATTAACTTAAACTGTAATCTCTGTACTAAAAGGTAATCTCAAGACCTTAGAGTTTTTGCAAAAAATATCTAGGGCCTATATGCAATTTTTATGACAAAAACAGTCTCGAGACCTTGGAATTTGGTAAAAAGGCACTTTAGAGTCCGCAAAAAATGGATTTAAAGGCACAAGAGGCTTTTTCAAGTCTACAGAGTCTTAAATTTCTTTATTTTATTCAATTTGTGATCTTTAATAGTTCAAGGCTTCAGAATCTGCGCAAGTAGGTCCAGGGTTTACAGAAACGAGCTGTCAAGAATGAAAAGGGCTTTCTTTAGGTTCGATAAAAGGCTCTAAATGATTCAATTTAGCGGTATTACTCTTTTAGATCAAGAAATAGGTCTGTTCTTTTGAAGAATACCTGGAAAATGTTCCCGGAAAATGAATATTTTCTCAGGCAGAGGTTTCGAGGCATTGCCTTTCAAGTTTCACGGTATTTATAAGATTTAATTCGATTATGAAATGTTCTGTATCATCAAAGATCTTCGAATTTTGGTGAATTGGGCTTAAAATGAGGTCGGCAACGTGATCCGATAGCGAAACAACTGGTCGGTAATACCTCTTCAGTGAAAAATATAACAGAAAGGTGAAAAAGGGTGAAATTGGGTGGCTTTATGCATTGTTATCAACAATGAATGCATTTAATGGGCAGTCAATTTTGAATTGACAGGGCGGTTTGCTCTGTGGGGGAGAAAACAACCGAGCGGTTTTCGCAATGAGTAAAGGTGGTAAGCGGTAATTTTTTGATTGGTGCGATCAAATGAAGTTTCGACATGTAACTTAGAGGAGAACCCCGCAAACTGCGTTTTTCGCAAGGCTTGGGGTATGCTAATTATCAGGCAATGAAATGCATGATAAGCTATGCTGGTCACCGGATCTGGCGGATGAAGATCGGATGGCTGGGATGATGCAACAGAGTATTGGGGATTGGCGACGTGGGGCCTGGGGTTTAAACTATGCAGAAGGTTTATATGTATTGGTCATGGTTTTGAATGTTATAACCAATAAGGTTAAGGTAAATGTAACATATATGTAAGTGGGGTTTAATAAGTGGGTCCAGGGTAATTAACATGTGGGGATTTAATCTATATGTTTAAATAAAATATATGGGTTGGGATATAATACATAAAGGAATTATATTAATACGGGATAAAAGTTTATACATGAATTAAAATATTAGGTTAGTGTGTTAAAAATGCAATGTGACTGCAGGATGTCAAATACACTAAGCCTAGTGTAAAACATGATATCGAGGTAGATTTCTTTATTGTGAGTCCTGATATAACATTTTAACATTTATACTTAGGATAAAACTATTTTTTGGGTTTTTGAGTATTTTTTAATATAAGGGGAATTAGTTAAAGGGTTTCAATTTTCTTAAGTGAGATGTGTTTTTAACTTAGGAAAAGGTGCTTTTTGCAAGGGGGGAAAGAATGAAATAAGGGGAAAGAATAAAAATGGAGGGGATGAGATATTTTTACAAGGGGATGATTTTTGAAATGGAATTAGTAAATGAAATGGCCATTTTTTTGATATCCATGCTTGTGAAAAAATGCTTTTGCCTACCCATCTGCTACCCTAACATTTTTTTTTCATTTACATGGGTGCATTTGAGCTTGCAAACCCTTATCCATTTTGATTTTAAAACAACAAACTAACTGATTCTATCCTTATATCTTCTAAGGGCTCAGATTAAACTGTTGAGCTCCTTATTATTCTCTACCTAACTACTGATCTGCCAAGATTAGACTGTTTGGCTAGATCTTTATTCTCTATCTAACAAAATGAAATTTAAATCATGAGAGGTCAAGATTAAGCCGTTTGACCTTCATAGATTGTGGCATTTTAACAAGTTGCACACAATATTTATTTTGCAGTAAAAGTAAATAGTAGTGGAATTTGGATTTGCATCACTTTCATGTTTTATTTTTATCTCTTTTGTGTTTGAGGTCCATTTTTCTATTTTTTTTTGTCTTTTTTCTTTCAAGTCCTTTGATTTTTCTTTTAGAACTTTTACCCTCTTTACATTTTTATTGTTGATTTTTCTAATATGGGAAAAAAAATTGCAGAAAGCAAAGTATGTACATATTACAAGACTGATCAAAGTCAATTCAAAATTATGAATCTTATTATTATAGGACCCTAACAGTCGGAGCCTGATCTATCCCAATATTTACTTCTATGTGGTCACGACGTTTTATTTAATTTTTTCTTTATTTTTATGATTGTCATGCTTATCAAAGATATGATTCCTTTAGGAGTGGGGTTTATCCAGCCTCATCGTCAACTTGATATTCACACCCTTCTTCTTTATAACTAACTTGAAAATCTAATAACTCATGCATATTGTTGATAAATATCAATATATGTTTATCATCTTTGAAAACTTGCCAATGATCTAGATTATTAAGCACAAACGATCTAAAGACAATTTCCATTTTTATTTGATAATTTATTAATTCCTTCGTTGGTTGAAATGGTTAAGTTGTTATTTTTGACTCATCTACTTTATTGTTTAATTCCCTAGGAATTTCTATTAGGTCTAATGCATTAGAGTACTCCATGGCATCCTGTATTGCATTTATGTACCTCCTTGATCTTTCACATTTGCACGCATATTTATTTTTTACTTGAAGAATTACTAAGTCAAAGTCTCCTTTACTATTCAATATTTTAATTCCCATGTCTTTAACAATATCTACTCCTAAGAAGAGTGCTTCATACTCTGTTACATTATTGGTTGCTTCAAATTCTAATATGTAAGCAAAGTTAAAAACTTGCACGATACCATTTCCAAAAAGTGTAACCATTGTCCAAAATTTAACTATGAGTAACTAGACCAAATAACTATATAAGGATTTTCTCATGCTACCCCAACATAGGGGAAACCAACAACCACGACCAAAATGATATGAAAAAGTTTTGAAATAGCCTTAAGAAAAATATTATAATTCATAATAAGGAGCTTATGTCTATGATAAATTGGGATGCAAAAGAAAATGAATAACCAAAGGGAGACCCTGATAAAGAACCTAAGCATTAGGAAGCCAGGGTAATTTCAAAATTGATTGGCTATTATTCTTCCCTGTTATGTGGTAGTGTTGATTTCCTTGGCGAAAAACTGATCCGAGTAATTTTTGCTAACACTCGAAAAAAAAATACTCATTGCAGGACCTTTTGCTGACATGATTTTGCATGTAGACATGAGCGACACATTCTTTAAATAATGATTTACCATCACATCAACATTATTCAAATAAGCCAAACATCAAAGAAACAAGCAACATAAACAACCATGATCATGACACCGATATGATAACATAGTTCACCCTAGGGGGAGAAGGGCTACGTCTCCAGATTCATTTGGAACTACGAATCACTTTATAAATTATGAGGCATTATCCTTCTTATGATGGGCTGAAATATCTCACTGTATGTGGATCATGCTCCTTAAAGAGTCGCCTTCTCACTAAAGGGCCAAAGGCACTCACATAAATGACATTTCCTTAGCACCAGAAGGGCTACATTTTCTCTAATGGAAAATAAGTGATTATTTTGTGAGTCATTTTTCACTCACAACATTATCCACTTTACAATTTTAAATGAAATAAGGCATAAAATTATTAATCCCATTTATTCTCTTATTCCAAGCTTTTTCACTTATCATCAAATTTCTTCATGGTGCACAAAGTAAACTTCTACATGTGTGTATCCCCCTGGATCAATCCTCCCCAAAAATATACTTTTGGTCCTCTAAATGTATCAGTATGAACATGTAGGTCTCTGTACACTTCTTTCAATTTGTAGCGATCTCACTTACGTTGCGATATCAAACCATAATAAAAAGCTGAAACCTCTTTCATCTGAAAAGTACAAACACCTAAAAACTGCATCCATCACAGGATTGTTATGATGCCCAAAATTATTCAAAAAGCCATTGTAAACCATTTTTTTAAGCATTGCCCCAATTGTTCTTTGTTTTTTCTAGTTTAAAAGGTGCCTGTTTTTCATAGGAGTCTTCACCATCAAGAACCATAAGCAAGTGGCATAAGTTGCACAAAATAGAAGTAAAATTGTTGAAGTATCTTTTGGAATACCTTGAGGACCCTTCTTCATAGGCTCCAAGTACCATTATGAGCTAATTCATTGACATTTTGTACACACATTTATTTCAGACGCTTCTCCATTTGGTCGGATGTAATTCCTTTCTTAACACCATAATGTTCCGGATTTTGTTTAATCTTAACATATAAGAATGAGCATTTCAACCACTCTATTACCAAGCTTATATCAGTGAAAGTCAATTGAGCTATCTTTTGATTCCACCATTTCACAACCACCTAAAAGGTTCTCATAGAGATCCAACATTTTCGTTCTTGCCATGATGATGACCAGGCCACTTTCATCAAACTAGGGGTGACCCGCATTACTGCACATCACCACATTGAATACAAGCCTGCACTTGTTTATCATTGCTTGAAGGAGCAGTTGATTGTAGCCTTTCAAGTTGGTCCATTGACTTTATAAAAGGATTTGAAAATCTAAAATTATTTACTGTTTGAGAGAGATGGAGGGCTGCTTCCTGAGCTCCTTTTCTTGTAGAGAAAAATACAAGAGCTGCTTTTACTCTAGAATATTGCATGAGCATATATTTTTACTCCTTGGTTAGGAACCATAAGCCATTCCACAAGTTCTGCTATGTTTGGGATTGTAGCATAAACAATAAGAAATAGAATCTTGGCAAAATTGCACAAAGCCATTTCTCAACTACGTGCATGTATCTTTATTCTGCTTATGATTGCTTCCAAAGCTACTCATCGAGATTCACCAATGAGATGGACTTAATTGAAACTTAATCCACCATTTTGTATGTGGCGCCTAGTAAGAGAATCAAAATAATATCAGTTTCTTGCATGTCCTTGGCATTATAGGCTTCACTATCTTCTGTAATCTCTAAACACTTTACACCTAATGATTGCCCAAATCTTTGTTTCCAGTATCGAAGTTTCTCTTACACTAAAGCTTTTGAAAGTGCAATATATATTCTTTTAAAATCTCCTGAAATGAAGCTGAAATTTCCATCTAAAGCGAGATATCTGGATAAAACCCTCAAAATGCAAAGCTCAAAGAGTACAATTTTACCTCTTCTCGTGGGTGCAGATATAACCATGTTATTATCATAAAGGAATGCTGCTGAAAATCATTCGATCTACAATATAAAAATCTCTCCAATTATCGAGGGTATTCTCGATCAATGCAATCAATTTGAAGCCAAGAAAATAGCAATTTCAAATATCCAAATATAAAATCGACCAACCTGTCCTCCAACAGATATCAACGCAACATAACTTTGGGGGAAATGCCTCCAAGTTAATGCTCTTCTTTGTCCTGAATAACTGTCATATGAGCATGCATTCTCTGCAAATCGTGCTAAGATCCTCTCTAAGAGCTACATGTGTTTCACCCAACCTCTAGTTATCCATCAAAATCATTTTTCAATCTTCATGTTGACCTTCCAACCCCCGTTCAATTGATCCAGAGGATGTGGCCATAAAGTATGACGCATAACTAGCCCAAAAGGGCCTGGAACCATGCCTGGGTATCTTGCAAGTGATCGTGGCATATATCCTTGACCTGTCATTTTTGTAAAGGTTGAGGAAATCCAAGTTCAAAGCTTCGGCGTCCAAAATATGTTATAAACACTAAACGAACTGAGAAGGGAGAAAAATGAATGGATGAAGAGATGTAGGGTTCTCTATCTGAGTTATCTCTTTCCATGCACCATTCCAAGGTTGTTTTATGGTTCCAATGATTCTTAATGCAACACATAGGGCCTATCAGGAAATTATATCTTTCAAACTATGTAGCACAACTAGCTCATCTCCGAGCTTGAGTGGTGCCACTTCGAGGCATGTCATAATATCCTCATGCAGTGGTGGGTCCAGCTCCATAAGGATTTCCATTCACAGGGGCAACTGGAATCTGTGAACCACCTCCTCGAGGCACACCATATCCACCACGTCGTCCAACAACAAGCCCAACACCATCAGTCGCAACACTTTCAGGTGTAAGAGGCTTCGTACATCATATCCAGCCCAACCAGCAATAGGACCAACACAATAAGTAGTAACACTCGCAACATTAATAGGAATTTGAGAACTTCCATAGCCATCTCCATACATATTTTATCAACAGAATGGAAGGGAGCATCATCATTATTAAAAGAAACACCATAAGTTCAACTTCAAACTTTTTTCTTAAATCAAACAAAGTGAAACATAAACCAACATTATTGGCCATGGTTTTTTATGTATTGTTAATTATATATATATACATAAAAACAAATTTAAAAATTATTTTCGATGGCATGCCATGAAAACTTAACTTTGAATATATCCCATCCATTTCTTATCAAACCACTCGAATGGACACTCCTTAGACTGCTTGACAGGTCCAGAACATTGATTGCATGTTCCGTCACAACTGTTGCGAGCTCCTTCTTTATTTTATCTTGTGTTGATTTTTTTTTTCTTTGTAGATACTTGCATGGTTCCCTTTCTTTGGTTGGGATTAAGGCGTAGATGAACTTTCTGGCACTTACCAATCTAGTGACCACTCATTTGGTAATGAGTGCAAAAATTCTTTCTGCTACTCTCTTTCTTATGACAAGGAGAATTACCCCTTTGCTTTGTTGATTGGATATCTCTATCCAAAGACAACCATTTTCAACATCTTGCAACACAATGATGGTTTAACCCACAAAATTTACAAGGTTTCTTATTCCATAAATTATTCCTTGCATTTTTAGCTTGCTTGTAATCGAAAGGAACCCTAACATACCTATGTGGATCATACCTCGTAGACCTTTCCTTGCTGTAATTCCAAGAAGAATATTTGGACTTCGCTCCTTTATTGAATGGTTTTCTAAATGGCTTTGAAGCTTCTTCCGCCTTCGATCTCGTTGGTGATGCCTGATCATTGAATTCAGCCAAATCTCCTTTGTTGGTGGAACACTCTCCCATTTGTTACTCCACAATCTGCTCCAACGTAAGCCTCAACTTTCGATTTTATTCTTTTGCATTCTCGACTTGAATACAACAGTTGATTTCCTCCAACTCTTCAATTCTTTCTCACTTCGATTCTTTGCCCATGATGATATTCACAATCTTGGAAAAATAGTTAGACCACTTGATCCGAGTAATTTTTGCTAACACTTAAAAAAAAATAATACTCATTGCAGGAACTTTTGCTGACATGATTTTGCATGCAGACATGAGAAAGAACTTCTTTAAATAATGATTTACCATCACATCAACATTATTAAAAGAAGCTAAACATCAAAGAAACAAGCAACAAAAACAACCATGATTAATCATGACACCGATATGATAATGGAGTTCACCGTGGGAGGAAGGGCTATGTCTCTGGATTCGTTTGGAACTATGAATCACTTTATTAATTATGAGGCATTCTCATTCTTACAATGGGCTAAAACATCTCACCATATGTGGATAATTCTCCTTAAAGAGCTGTCTTCTCAAAAAGGGCTAAAAACACTCACATAAAAGACATTTCCTCAGCACCAGAAGGGCTACATTTTCCCTCAGAACAATGCTTCAAGCTCTTACAAAGCTCCTCCAAAATCTCCTCCAAAACTTCTCCAAAAGGCCTACTCAACCTCTCAAAAAAAAAAAAAAAAAAAAAGCTCACATCAAGAGTTTATATAGTTTCCCCCCCAATAATAAGATATTAAGACATTTTAAGGAAAAACAAGATCCATGATTCTAGGATCTAAAACTTACTCAAGGAAAAAAATGGTAAAATCCAAACTTCAAGGATCTCAACCATGCCAAGAGACCTCAACTTCTCATTGAAAAATAACAAATTAGTTGTGAGGTGAATTCTCACACAAAACTAGTTTCTCAAATCGAAAATAAGTGAATATTTTGTGAGTCATTTTTCCCTCACTTACAACATTATTCACTTTACAATTTTAAATGAAATAATACATAAATTTATTCATATCATTTATTCTCTTATTCCAATATTTGTCACCTATCATCAAATTTCTTCATGGTGCACAAAGTAAACTTCTGCGATCCCATTTCACTCATGCTAACCATCCTTCCATGTCAACAAAAACAACTTCAAATTTTCCAATTTTTTTAGGAGATTTTCTCGAGTCTATTTTCTATCCACCAATGTTGAAAATGAAGCAAGAAATTCCAAATTTATTTTTCCCTTGAATTAAATTAGGAGAAAATAGTAATTCCACATCACAAGACAACTTGAATGAGTTAACTGAGTTGTTATCAGTTAGTTAGCTTAGTTAATTCAAGTTGAGGGCTTAACTTGAGTTGTGTATATTGATTCCTAAATTTTAGGATCCTAGGTTGAGTTAATTTCAGTTGTAACAATTTAATTAAGTTAAATTGAGTTATGGTCAGTTAAACTAGTTCCACCTATTGGAGGAACTAGTGGGAGGTCTATCAGTGGGGTGCAACTTCAATGTTCAACTAGTTAATTGATCAATCAACCTAAATTAACTCATGCATGCATGAAATTTGAATTACCCAGTGGAGATTGGATTTCAAGGGTAGTGTACTATAAGTTGTAGAATTTTCCAAATTGTACAGGTGGTGCATGTAGTCAAAGAAGGACCTAATGGAATTAAAAAATTCTCAATGAGAAGTTTCCCTAATTAATAGGGGCTAATTACTCATCAAACAACACAAGGAAATATGAGCTTGGAGGCTAGGAAAATTGGCTAAGTGTTGGCCAAAGTAAGTTAGTCAGGTAGAGGATAGGAAATAATTGTGCAGATTTTGCTCAAGCTTGAGCAAGCATATTGTATTCATCCATATTATTTGATGAATGAAATACATGCAGGAAGGGGTTTTGAGCAGTTTCTTTCCCCTAGATAAACCCTATGTATGTGTGTTAAATCATGATGCATGTTTTTGATATGTGTTCTTGATCATGAATTTTATTCCGTAGATGAGTAGAGTAGATTTGAATCTTATGTTTTAGTACATTACATGAGAAATTTTGAATCTACAATTAATTTATACAACCAACACTTTACCTAAGAGGAGTTTGGCATTCCAATTAAGATACATGGTTTGGAGATAATGGTTTTGTCTCCCCACTAGTGTTTCAAGTATTAGGAATCCAGGGTGCCACCCTGTCTAGGACCTATGAATATAAAAAGTACTGAAGCTCCTAGAAACTTTCCTCCTCTGTATCATGAATTTCTTCCTAGATGTACATTGAATTGTGCTCCTAGTAGTGGCATGCCGAAGACTTCCTAGAAGCGAGCTCGAGAGTCACCAATCGAGCCACAACCAACTCCTTTATCTCTAGAATGAGCTCATTGTCTTGTCACAGAAACCAAGGAGGGAGGAGCATAAAAAACATAGAGCCAAGGGATTAAGAAAATGACAACTCTAAAGGATGAGGGAGTTCACCTACGCAAGCCCAGTTAGGGAAGTCGAGCCAGTGAATTTATTGTCTACATCAGATAGTGCCAACATAATCTAGAGAAAAGCCAACAATGGATAAACATCAAGTAAAGAGCTATAAAGATTTTGGTGATTGAAATTCATTGTTGGGAAATGAAGCTTGTGGATATGGGAGGGAACAATAGAGAGTAGTCTCGAGTTGTTAATATCGAGGGAGGCTCGACTAAAAACAAAGCTGCTAACCCATGCTTGAATCCTAACAACTTCCAATGCCAACTTGGTGCTCATGTGAAGGCACTCACATCGATGGGAAGATTAAATGCATGGATTTTGGGTGATGTGCTAGGTATCCTGACCCCCCATCCACATTAACTACATCACCTTGAGTTGAAATCCCAATTGGGATTTAAATTGAAGGGCATGGGGGTGGGATTTGATCCACCTATTTTTTCAAATGTCATGATATCATGTAATATAATCTCGCTGGGTGCAACCAACCTTTTAAAATTAACATTAAAACAAACAATTTTATAAAAAAATAGAGAAATTAAACACACAAAAATTTAAAAACATTACAAAAATATATTAAAATTAGAAAAAATAAATTAAAAACTAGTAATAATTTATATAAAAATTAAAATATTAAAAAAAATTCAGCAATTTATTTATTTTTTTAAATAAAAAATTAAAAAGAAAAAAATTCTTTTGTGCCAAACTATTTGTTTGTGGGGTGGAGGGGTGATGTTAGGCATCACCCTCCCTTTGTTCCAATGGGGATGCCATGCATCCTTATTGAAATGTGAGGGAGATGCTCAATGTTTCTTCTCCACCTTGCAACATGTGATTTAAAAAAAATGTTTTATTTCTATTTTTTATTTTTGAAAATTAAAACTTTTATTTATTAAAAAATATTAAAATTTTTTCCCCATGTATGGTGGCATGGAGTCATGATGAAAGAGATAGGGACAACACACATTCATCCTTGCTGGCTACAAGCACTAGAAAATTTGGTGGAATTTCCGACGGTCAATTCGTCGCTATTCCGACACATAGTCGTCGCAAGAGTGACAGTTCGAGGACGGGCAAACCGTGGTTTGCCGTGCCATCGCAATTCCGACGCACTTAAAAAGTGTCGCATTACCGACATCTTTTTCGTCGCTTCCAAACAGGCGTCGCTCTTCCGACGTTTCCCAAACCGTCGCGCTTCCGACGTTTGTAAACTGTCACACTTCCGACGAAATGTGGTCTGACGTTTTGAACGTCGCTCTTCCGACGTTTGTAAACTGTCACACTTCCGACGAAATGTGGTCCGATGTTTTGAACGTCGCTCTTCCAACGTTTGTAAACTGTCGCAATTCCAACGAAATATGGTCCAACGTTTTGGATGTCGCTCTTCCGACGTTTGTAAATTGTCACAATTCCGACGAAATGTTGTCCGAAGTTTTGAACGTCGCTCTTCCGACGTTTGTAAACTGTAACAATTCCGACGAAATGTCGTCCGAAGTTTTGAACATCGCTTGTCCGACGTTTTTATAGTGTCGCTCTTTCGATGTTTTTAAGCTGTCACAATTCCGACGCTTACAAGGCGTCGGTATACCGACGGCGGGTTCAATTAAAAAAAAAATGAAACTTTAAAAGAGGAAAAACGTTGTTTTGAATATATTATATGAAGTAAAACAGTCCATGAAGTCATTACATTTTCACATCTAAAGATTGGAACCCAAATATATCCATGTCAAAAGGTAGTTCCACTCCAATAAAATAGAAAAATACCCATGTCACATATAGGGACTTGATATAAAACCCAGTAACGGTCCACATGGAGATTATCGACAATCTGAGAAAGCATCCAAATATGCCCGAGGCATCTATAAGAAAGTGAAATAGCAGTATGTAGAATAGTAAAGCAACAGATAGAGTACGTACCGACGTCCATTGTTCAAAATACAAATTAAAGTACCCAAAATCCTTGAACAGAGAAAAACGCTAATCATGTGAGGAGTGTGATATGTCCAAAATATAAAAAGACCATCGGACCATATCAATAAACCAGCAACATAGACCAGCATCGCTAGTTTTGAAGGCAGAATGATAAACATTAATCATTTTTTTTTCAGAAGAGAAAAAATGCTATTTTGAATATATTATATGAAGTAAAACAGTCCATGAAGTCATTACATTTTCACATCCGAAGATTGGAACCCAAATATCCATCCAGAAAAGTGGAAGTCCCACCCCAGACAATGATAGAAAAATACCCCATGTCACATACAGGGACATGATATAAAACCCAGTAACGGTCCACATGGAGATTATCGACAAATCTGAGAAAGCATCCAAATATGCCGGAGGCATCTATAAGAAAGTGAAATAGCAGTATGTAGAATAGTAAAGAAATAGATAGAGTACCGACGTCCATTGTTCCAAATACAAATTAAAGTACCCAAAATCCTTGAACAGAGAAAAACGCTAATCATGTGAGGAGTGTGATATGTCCAAAATATAAAAATACTATCAGACCATATCAATAAACCAGCAACATAGACCAGCATCGCTAGTTTTGAAGGCAGAGTGATAAACAATCATTTTTTTTTCACAAGAGAAAAAACGTTGTTTTGAATATATTATATGAAGTAAAACAGTCCATGAAGTCATTACATTTTCACATCTGAAGATTAGAACCCAAATATCCATCCAGAAAAGTGGAAGTCCCACCCCAGACAATGATAGAAAAATACCCCATGTCACATACAGGGACATGATATAAAACCCAGTAACGGTCCACATGGAGATTATCGACAAATCTGAGAAAGCATCCAAATATGCCCGAGGCATCTATAAGAAAGTGAAATAGAAATATGTAGAATAGTAAAGCAACAGATAGAGTACCGACGTCCATTGTTCCAAATACAAATTAAAGAACCCAAAATCTTTGAACAGAGAAAAACGCTAATCATGTGAGGAGTGTGATAATCATCTGCAGAAACCTAGGCTCGCATGTAAGATCAGGCTCGCTTGATTCCAAAATTGGTAACCATCTGTTGCATCCGAGATGTAAGGTTCAGGCTCGCTTGTTTCCATTAGTAGCCCGCTACAGCATCCACCCTGTTCATAGAAAAAAGGTTCCTGTAGATATACATAGAAAGAGTATAATACGTATACCATATAAACTTGGCTCTGTATTTCAAAAAACAGGTTTAAAATAGAAACAGGGAAACATTTTTTTTTCTAAGTAAAGTTAATTTATTAACAGTGGGAATAAAATTACACCAAAGTCAAAATAATTGCCCAGACTCATGGCAAATTTGTCATCAAAAAATCAAAAAATTAAGAAGACTGCCCTCATACGGGGAAACTAGTCTTAAACATTTAATTTATAGAATTCAAAAATATTACAAAGGTCCAACACAGTAAAATAATCTAAAAGAAGCCCAATTAAGTGGACCACGAAGCAAGAAAAACAAATTAACCAAACTACTCCTTCGGAAGGTCCAGGATCGCTAGGTGCTACCTCCACATTCATGCCACGACTCCCATCTTGAAGGCCTGAATGCTGGCCGGATTTTTCCAAGCTCAGACCCACTGGATGGGTGCATTCTTCCTCCGTTTGGGCCTCCTCGCGGAAAACCACAGTGACTGAAGCTGTGATTCGTGGGCGGTTGAGAGAGCAATTAAAGGAAAATTGCGCAGTGCGCGTCGTGGGAGAAGGTGAACTAGCGGTGGGGAAACGAGGAGTAGGGGAATCCATACGGTGGCTAGATCCTACAACCCGACCCCGCCCAATCCTAGTATTTGGATAGCGACCTGTGTAATAATCACTGGACTGGCCGGAAGACAACTCGGTTGAGGGGCTGGAGGGAGCGCGCAGGGGTTGACCTCTAGTGCTCCCCCTACGGCAACACATCCTTTGACGCACGCGAGGCATGGGTGCAGTCTCACTAGTAGTGGGCACAAGAGGAGACGGAGAAGCAAAATTCCAAGAAATGGTTAATATTTGCATGTTGACCAAACGAAGAGAAATGCGCATATGCAACAGAAGGTCTACGCAGCTAGCTCAATTGGCCACTTCCTCACAAAGGAGTGTGCAGAATTCCAAAGAACCGGCCATCTCGAAAAAAAAAAACCATAAGAAATCATGGCTGACTCACGTAATGAAATCGAAGGATGCCCGTGAACACCTTTGATCATATTGGAGCATGCGGAATCGCTAACAGGAGTGGAGGTCCGATCTTGAACAATGTTAAAACTTAATGCGATTAGATGTGAAAACCTTGGAACTTAATTGAACAACGTTAAAACTTAATGCGATTGATATGAAATCGCCACATCCATGTCCCATCGCCTTAAACGCCATCGAATGCACCCACAGCCGGGAGCAGGGCAAGTTCTGATTGAGGACACGTGGCAGAAATTGATTGGAGCGGATCTTTTTTTGGGCCACTCGCGCAGTGGAAATCCGGACCCGAAAAAGATTAGGGCGAATTTGATAAGAAATTCGTGTCACAACTCTCCCTCCATACGCCAGCCCAACTTCGGACCCGAAAAAGATTAGGGTGGAATTCAATTGGTTTTCGCGTCACAAAATTGGCCGACGTCAGCAGGCTATTTTGGAACGTGAATTTGGTTTGAATTATGGTTTATCACCGTTTGAAGTCCGACGGGCTCGACTTAAGAACAATTTTGTTTGATCCCATCTTATAAAATTTGTGTTGGTTTTCTTTGATAATACACATATTTATAATAAATCATGGGAATACCACACTAGTAAACATGCGGAAAAGTTATATAAATTATTGAGAACAATCATTTTTATGTAAAATATCCAAATGTGCTTTGGGAAAATAATAATTCGAGTATTTGGTTCATATTGTTTTAAAGGAAGGAGTGAAGTTGGAGCCTCAAAATATGCAAGCTATTACAAAATGACCTATTCCTAAGAAAATCAAGGTTCTTAGAATATTTTTTAGACTTACATGATATTATTGATCATTTGTTAAGAATTATGCATGCATTTCAAGTCTACTCACATATCTCTTGAAGAAAATATCATTTATATGGAATGATGAGGCTACTTTGGCATTCTCTCTTTTAATGGATGCCATGTCTTCTACACCAACATCGGTTGCACCTACTTTGGTAAAACATTCATAGTAGAGTGTGAGGCACTAGGACAAGGAATTTACGTAACATTAACACAAAAAGGGATATTATTGGCTTTTAAAAGCAAGGAATTCAAAGAAAATATTTGGTGAAATCTACACATGAAAAATAAATGGAAGCAATATATATATATATATATTTATTTATTTTTATTTTTTAATTTTTTTAATTTTTTTAATTTTTTTTTTTTTTTTTTTTTTTTTTTTTTTTTTTTGAATAAGACTAAATCTATTAAGAAAAGAAATATGGTACAATCAGAGCTTGCAGAGAAGCAAAGCTAAAAAGCAAGGGAACCGGAAATGATAAAGTATCAACCTCGGTCCCATAGAGCATCTACGGCATGAGCAAAAGATAACAAAGAGAATAGAAAAGAACGAGCTAGACAAAGGAGTCTACCCAGCATGGGCTGAATCTCCCATTCGACATTTTTTCCCTTTATTTTTACTGACATTGACCCAACCATTCTGATCTGGCTGGACCGGAACCACTTGCAGGCTATTTTGAGCTAAAGGAGGAGTCTCCTTGTCTGAATCAGAAGAAGAAGACTCATGAGAGCGTTTCTGCGAGATCAGAGGCGCAGAAGAATCATTGGGGCTGGCTGAGGGCGGGTCCTTCGGATGCTCCAAATTCTCCCCTTCCACATCTGTATCCTCCTGATCAGAGCTAGAGAACTCCATATCATCCATAGGGGGTCTATCACAAGGTTTCCAGCTCTTGGATTTGGATTTGCGATTGGGGTTCTTCTTTTTGTCGAGGAATGTTGCGCATGTGTTCTGGAGATGCCCCGTCTGATGGCAATGGTGACACCTGAAGGCTGTGTTCTCATAGTCCAAAGTTTGCGTCCAATGGAAGTCCCCAACTTTAAGGATGATCTGATCTGGCAGCCCTTTGCTAATATCAATTTCCGCGCAAATTCTGCCAAAGGTATATATTCCTTTCTCTCCCCTTGATGTGTCTGTTGCCAGGAAGCTTCCTAAGGTGTCTCCGATTGCTTGAAAGAAAGCAAAATGCCAAAGATGCGCAGGGAGATTTGGAAGCCTGACCCAGATGGGAAGCTTGGTGATGACAGTAGTAGAGGGGTCGAAGTCTGGGAACCATGGGGTGAGAAAAAGTCCAGCTGAACCCCAGAACCAAGGGCCTCCCGTTAAGGCTTTCTGGTAGTCTTCATTGAAGGCAAATACTACAATAAAGAAGCCTTTCGAACATAAGAATAATTTGCTGTTGTTGGTCCAATTGGAGTGGATCCACTGGTATAGATCGACAGTACGGGGCCATAGTCCATTAAATCTACAGATGATAGTTGATTCTGCAAATGTCTAGTATTGATCATCCAGAGATGGATGAGTGATTTCAATGGCAGGGGTTTCGTCCATTTTGTCCACCAAGAAAGGTTTGGGAGCCTCAGCTGGTTGGGCAGACTTCATGGCAGGTTGAGCATGAACCGCATCTTTATATGAAAAACCCTTGGCAGCGGAGGGCTGCCCTACGGCACCTCCCCTTAGCCGAAGTGATAGGATCACTGTGGCATTTCTTTCAATCTTGTAAAAGGAAAGAGGCATATTGTTGTCAAGCTGCTTACCTGCAAAGAGGAGCCGCAGAAGGGAGGAAGGGATTCCCAGCCTTTTCTCGAGGATCTCTGAGAGAGGGCGCACTGTAGAAGAGGGCTGGACCCCAAGGAGAAGGGTTTTTCCCGTCAGAAGAATTATTTGAATCTGAAAAGTCGTTTGCTGAGGAAGAGAAGTATCCCGTCTGCCAGAGTGAGAAATCGAGGTTGGTTCAGTGAGTTCACTGGGGTTCAGAGCTGGCTCCAGATCTCGGCGAAAATGCTTCTTCATGTGGAAGCACAATGCAGAAATAGCCATGGGTGTAAATCTGCGGGCAAAGGCATGGAGAAAAATGAGCCGGCGTCCAAAAAAAATAAAGGCCCGACCGCATCTTCGTGCCTCCACGCAGATAGTCGGCCATGGAGCTTTGGTTGCCGTGTCTGTCACCTGCTGTAGAGCGCACCATTCCTGCAATGGCACACAGTCAGAGAATAATGGACAGCGTCTCGCACAGGTTGTTTGCTCGACAGGTTTGCAGGGGACCCAAGAAAGTACTCCCGCGGGAAATCGTTCCCAAGCAACAGGTACCATTTCGTTCTTTACATGGCTGCGTATGAGCGAAAACCCATTCCTTCTCCCCGCAGAAGCCTCCTTTCATTCGAATCCATGGCAGCAGCACCAGGACGGTGCGATCCAGTGAGCGGCGGCAACGTTTGGGAGAAGAAACCCTAGGGCAAGGGAAAGTTCGCTAGCGCTCTCCATTTCCCGTCGCCTCCGTCTCTAAGAACAAAATGTCATAAGTGGTCAAATGGAAGCAATATTACATGCAATAAAAAATGGGGATAGTATATCACTAGGAGGTACTTTAAAGTCAAGATATACCATGATAGCATAAATTATTTTTTGAAGCTATGGATTTCATTGGAAGATTAACAAAAATGAGGAGAAAAAATGAAAAGTTTTAATTTTGAGATAATCTACAAAAAGGGTAAGGAAAATTTAGTACATGATGCTCTTTCTAAAATAGAAGAGGCCTCAAATTTATATCCAATTACATTTTCTATTCCTAGTGGCTAGAAGAAGCTTGCCATAATGGAAAAATGACAATAGTACTAAACAAAAACTAAAATTTATAAAGGATGGGATGAACTCTATGGAGCATTGGGAGTGAAAGAGAGATATACTTTGGTGCAAATGTAGAATATTTTTATGCATGCAAGCATATTTGAATAAACAAATATTAAGGGATTCCCATGTCTCTCTGATGGTAGGATGCAGGGTTCCTTAAAACATCTCAAAGTATCAAAAAATATATTTTTGGAAGGAATGAAGAAAGATATTCAAAATTTTGTAAGAGAAGGTCAGGTTTGCATAATAAATAAAAGAGAGATAGTAAAATCTCTAGGGCTACTTCAACCATTCCACATACATATTCAAAGACTAGAAGATATATCAATAGACTTTATTACAGGGTTACTGAAATATAAAGGTAAGTATTACATTTTTGTGGTCATTTATATAGACAAATTTTGTAGATTTTTTTTTGTAGAACTCAAAGTACATAAACAACAAGCCAAGTGGCAGAAGTGTCTGTGAAAGAAATTCATAGTCTTCATGGTTTTCCTAAAGTAATAGTAACAAGAAAATTTTGGAAATAATTATTTAATATGAGTGGAGAAACACTAGCTGCCATGAGTTCTACATATCAAACACAATCAAATGGTCAAACAATAATAGTTAACAAATGTTTTTAGGGTTATCTACAATGTTACTCTTTAGAAAAGCAATCTTAATGGATGAAGTGGGTTCGTCAAGGAAGAATGGTAATATGATACTACCTATCACACATCTACTAAAATTTCCCCATTTAAGGCCCTTTATGGATATCCAACTCCTAGTATCTCATACTTTTGCAAGATAAGTCCAAAGAATAGGAAACAGAGTTACATATGGAAAATACTAAAGAAAATTTGAAAATTATTATGGAAAACCTTCAAATGACATGAAACAAGATAAAACAACAAGGGGAACAACATTGAAGTGAAAGATAATTTGAGGAGGGTAATTGGATATTTTTTAGATTATAGCATTATAAGCAATCTTCATTCAAGAAAAAGAAGAATAAAGAATTAGCTCAAAAATGTTATGGCCCTAAATAATTATTCATAAGATTGCACAAGTGGTATAGAAGTTATATTTTCCTTCTTCTTGCATTCATAAGGTTTTTCATGTATCATGCCTAAAAAAGGTTTGAAATAAATATTTGAAATATTTGAAATTTGAAATTTTGGTTTAAAACAACATAAATATTTGAAATTTTGCAAGAATTTTCTGGCACAATTTGAATATTAATTTTGAAGTCAAGTGCATGATGTTGTATAGGATCAAGTGTCATTTTGAATACCAAATGTTTCACAAGAAACTTCTCAACATGCTATCCTACAGTAAGGATTAAATGACAATATTGCATCAACTATTTCCATAATAAAAGTGCACCTCGGCCATAAGACTAAACAACTACAAATGTTGTAGATCTAACAAGACCACACAATCAAATGTATTCCACAAGGCCAATACCGTATGAAAAATGAAAAGGAGTTTGCAACCAAAAATACCTTAGGCAACTAATTCAATTAGATACACCAAACCATCAGCAAAAAGGAAAACCAGCCTACTCAAAAGGCAAGCGTTTACCTCCTTTGACAAAATTTTGAGTTCTGAAACAAGGGCCTTTATTGTCTTGTCAATGCCCCTAGTAATTTGAACGGGTTTGCACCTGCTGCAACAACCTAAACAAAAAGGTTTCATTTCAAATTATTTTCCACAAATTTAAGATACAACCATTGTCAATTTTGTATTTCCTAACAAGCTCATAAATTTTGACAAAAGAACCAAAATTTTTTAATACCTGATAGCAATTTTTTCACTCAAAAAATATCTTAGACTCAATAAGCCCAACCCAAAACTAAAAAACCAAACACCAGAAGACCCTACAAAAATGAATAGATGATCTTAATCCAGTACTATCGACAAAAAGTTACCTTTACACCCTCACTTATTAAACCTTGTGCTGTTGAATTTTAACTTCAACTGCTGCAGCAGAAGGACGGATGCAGCAGCAACATTTTTTTTTGGAGGTTGCTTGCATGCCATCCAGAAATTTAATTCAGCATTTAAAATTCCCGCAAGTTTTTTTTGTAGACGGCCACAGCCATATTTCTGTACAGAATTGTATTTAAACACAACAGCCAGCATTAACGCAATTCACCAACCAGAAATTAAACAAACAGAAATTTACCCGACAGTTTTGTAAATTCAAAAGGAGGACACGTTGAGCATTAATATTGGATCGCATGAAATTGAAGGGAATCTGAAAACCTGAAAACCGGACCCGAATTTTTTATAGGGCACATTGGATTGAGAATTCGAGTTAAAATTAGGCAGACGTCAGCATCCCATTTTGGAACGCGAATTTGGCTTGAAATTCAATCTATTCAGACTTTTGAAGTCTGACGGAAAGGGTTCTTTAATGTTTTGATAGTTTAATATATACATATGTTTTAAACATATGTTATATATATATCATATGCGAAATGAAAGGTGGGCCATAGAATTTAGTTTTAATTTTATTTTTTTTAAAAGAGGGTTTATTATAATATGTTTTATATGTTACGGCATATAAAAATAAAAAGGTCGAAAAAGCTTGGTAGTTTTTTTTATAGACAGTACGTAAATTTTTTATTACACAGCAGTGTGTAAAAAGTGAAAGACTAAGTGTAACTTTTTAAGTGTGTATGCACAGCAGTGCGAAAGGGAAAAACACAGCAAAGTGTTTTAGAGACAGAGTATGTTTGTTTTGAACAGACAGTGAGTTGGTTTTATGCACTGCGTTTTGTAGCAGTCATAATTTTGTAATCCCTCTCAGTGAGGAAGAAGTGTAATAGTTTTTTTTTAGTTATTGAAGGGAATAGAAGTTTTTTTTCAAAGTATTGAAACTCTGTCTCCTGTCAAAGAAATTTTTATTTTCTCTGTGTTAAAAGAAGGGAGATTTATTCTCCATTCATTGTTCTGGAATTTTTCAATATTCCAACATGTGCAAGAACAAAAAATGTTGTGGTTCCATCCCCAGCTAAATCATTTGTCTTTGCCGCAGCTTGCCTTACCAACTTGGCCCCAATATTTTCAACTGGGTCCTCTAATTCAACCAATAAAAAGGCAAAAACCATAGCATTGAGATACATTTCATTACACTGTCAATAACAATAAAATTTGACTCAGCCATAACCCTTTCCTTTTATTATTGTGAAAAGCTTTATGCATTACTCTAATGTGGCTAGTCCATAGGCCAAGTAGACCACTGGGTAAAAAATATGTTTCCTTTCACCTTTGAGTTTTCAAATTATGCCTACTAAATCTAAGACATTTAAGAGGGGGAACTAATACAACGTTAAAAAGAAAACCAGAGCACACATCTACAAATTACCTCCTTAGCTACTGTCACACCATCATTAACTATTTTTGGAGAACCATGCTTGCTCTCCAAGACAACATTTTGCCCCTCGCCCCAAGGGTGACTCCAACAAGATCAGCAAGTTTGTTCACACCACCTGCAAGACAAATTGACAATGCTTTCAGTAAGTGTGCAATTGAATGCCATACCATATGCCAAAACAACCCTCCATGAAAAATTAAAATAACACATTAAAATCAAATATAAGTGGACAAGGAAAGATCCACCGCAGTGAAGTTTCACGTGCAGGTGACCTTCCTTTAAACATAATTTTTTCTCTGACCTACAATTTTTTTGTCACCGAGCCATCCTTGTTGAAGTACAACTCATTTTCCATAGCTCTTGTATTAACTACCTTCTCTATGTTGCGTAAGCTCAGATTCCCTCTTCTGCTTGAGCGATTAAAGGAAATGGGTGAAAAAACTGAAAGAGAAGACAATTGTCTGCCATAATTATCAAACATTGCACCCAACTTCTTCCCCTTTCCATTGTTACCCAATGAGGTAGATGTGGCAATTGTTGTCATATTGCCCAAAGAAGAGGCCATCTTCTCTTATCTTGAATATAGAATTAAAATATCTTCATATTAGTATGAACCTTAAAAAACATGACTCCCATTGCTAAAAACCACTTTTAAGTTGTAACAGGCAAACTAAACAACTATCGCAACTTTTGGCAACTTCTGGAGCATTAAGAGAGAAACAAACAAAGAGAAATACAACCATAATCCTCGTTTTAATGAGACCGGACTATATATTTGCATTAAGATAATAGAAATAAATCACGACTATATTAAGGCCATCACAAAACAATCTTTAACCAGTGTCTCTCGCGGCCTTCAGGTTGCCATGCTAGAGGTTGCATATTTTTAATTTAAATTCTTTACCTCTCGTGCCCATCTATGAATGCATCCAATGGGATATCTACATCAAATGCTCCTTTATATCCCCAAAAACAAATTCCCTACTACAAGAGCACCAGTATTGATGGATCACCCCACACCATCCCACCCACTAGAAACAATGAAAAAGGAAACCCGAGAAAACTTCTGAAATATCTCAAGATGACTATATGGGTGGTTCTTATGAATCAACCAACCATTCAAAACATGCTCATCAATCCAAACCATGAGTATTATGTGACAATATTCAAGCAGGCACTGAATCGGATTTCTGAAGCTATGTTAGAGAAACCCTAAACTCTCACCGAAAATAGGTGAAATGTGGCACCACTCAGAGATTGACATGTGCCAATTGGTACAAGTGGTAGAAAATTGGCATGCTCAAACAACGAGGTGATGCAGGAATGACATGAGGGAGAAAATATCAGAAAAGCCCCAAATCTGGAGAACTAAAGCTCATCACCAACCTGAGATTAACAACTTTACATGATGTAACCTATGAAATCGTAAATGGAGAAATCATAGTAACAATAAAGTAACCTATGTAAAAATAAAGTCGGATTCATCCTGGGAGTGGTAATGGGAGAAATCATAGTGAACAACAGGAAACATGCAGAGTTGCTTACAATCAAATAGATGAAAAACACATACAAAAAACCTAGATAATAATCATGAACAAGCTTAATATTGAATTATGAACTATAAAGGAACTTACAAAATGTGACATTACGAACCTGGTCAAGCACACAAGCAAAAATATCTTGGACATGACCCTGGTTGACAAGTTGTATTGCTCATGATGCAAGAGGATTTGTACCTGCACTGCCAAGTCAATCAAAATCCATCATTATCTATACAATAAATACAAGTAATTGATGTAGTATTTTTACTCTAAGATGCATTCTTATGATAATGTTAGAACATATGTTGAAAATGTCAAAACATACCTAAATAAGCTCCTCTTCGTTTCAAGAACAATTTATTGGAGTCGCATGAACTTGGAACAAGCCTCCCACGATCTGAAAGAGTAGCAACTAAGTCAACAGTGACTTTTTTGTTGCTACGCTGGATCGAGGGAGGTTTGCTCCAATATTAAATCGCTCCAATAAATTATTCTCTACTAAATAGGGCCAACCACGTGAAGGTGGAAGCTCTTATGCCCCCCCCCCCCCTCACATCACTCTCAATTCCCCAATACCCAATCTATATTTCATTTTTTACTTTCATGAGCATAAAAAAAATATTCAATAACTAATTAAAAAAAAATTCAACAAAAAGTACGCAAGGAAACATTGCAATTAATGCTTGACATAAAAATAGTATGATAAATGAGTTTTTTATATAATGCAAAAAACGTTCCAAGTATGGTAACGTTTGTCTTATAATAATACAATATTTTACATTATCGAATTTTCTTTTTCTTCTTCCTATTTCTAAAACTCCTAATTACATCATCAATATCATCATGCTCTGCTCCTGTTTCATGCCTTTCGACCCGCACTGCTGACCTAGTTGCGTAGTCACGATGTCTGGTCTCATCCAGTGACGGGGCATCGCCTACAAAAACAGATAATATTAAATTTTAATTGTCATTTTTTAAATATCATTGAACTATTTCGGTAATATTAATTAAAAAAATTGCAATGAGATTATTTACCTGGTGCACCAGTTGTCGCCGTTGACCTAGTTGCGTAGTCACGATGTCTGGTCTCATCCAGTGACGGGGCATCGCCTACAAAAATGGATAATATTAAATTTTAATTGTCAGTTTTTAAATATCATTGAACTAGTTCGGTAATATTAATAAAAAAAATTGCAATGAGATTATTTACCTGGTGCACCAGTTGTCGTCGCTGACCTAGTTGCATAGTCACGATGTCCGGTCTCATCCAGTGACGGGGCATTGCCTACAAAAACAGATAATATTAAATTTTAATTGTCAGTTTTTAAATATCATTGAACTAGTTCGGTAATATTAATAAAAAAAATTGCAATGAGATTATTTACCTGGTGCACTAGTTGTCGCCGCCGACCTAGTTGCGTTGTCACGATGTCTGGTCTCATCCAGTGACGGGGCATCGCCTCCAAAAATAGATAATATTAAATTTTAATTATCAGTTTTTAAATATCATTGAACTAGTTCGGTAATATTAATAAAAAAAATTGCAATGAGATTATTTACCTGGTGCACCAGTTGTCGCCGTTGGGACTGTTGCCCTGTCTTCCTCTCTAGTGGTAAGATTCTCAAGGGAAACATTCTCTGTCATTTAAACAAAAAACGTTATAAGGAAAACCATCAAGGTATAATTAGAAAAAATTATAAGTGGAAATTAATTACCGTCACGGCCCTCACTGATAGCAGCATTGTCGGCCTGGTCCCCACTACAATGATCAGGTTGCACGAGAGGATCATCTACATCTAGCTCTAAAACTGGGTTATTTGCCTCGTCGGTAGTGCTGCTCCCCTGATTTAAACAAAGTTGTTAGACATTAAATTTATGGACGAAAACAAACATATTGAAAGGTTAATTTTTTACCTTATCAGGCATTCTGGATCTTGGGACCTGCCCCAAGCTTCTGCGACGTTCAACTACAGCTTGATAGCCAAAATGGAAAGCGATATTTTTATCTTCCTCTGTAGTTTCTGTTCCGAAGTCATCACCCTACATTACATATGATCGTGTATTTTTAATCATATTTGATAGGATTACAAAAACGTTGGAAGGCGATACAATTAATTATAAGATGTTTAGCTACTTAATTACAATTCTTGCAGCTAATTTCAAGTAGCCACCCTGGCCTAGCTTGTGATGGCCCTTTTTTTCAATCCTAGCTTTGGTTGCCTTTGAGGTGTTAGGCAACCTAGCATCAAAATATTGAAGTCAGATATGACGTAGCACACTTTTATTTTAGACATAAAGAAAATTAAAGTTATTGAATTAAAGTTGTAATTTACCTTGCGGGTCCAGTTGGCATTTTTCCTTCTTTCTTTGCCCTTTTCTCTTTTCCGTCATGGATGAGTGCTCTCCACTCACTCTCTGAACCTGCGAGAGGACGCTCATATCTAGGGTTAAATTGCAATTGCGTCCTATAGGTGTCCCTGGTATATTTCAAATATTTGCCGGCTACCTGAGCCACCGCTTTTCTGTCAAATGTGCCGACCCAAAAAAGGGCTTCTAGATAATCTAGAAGTTCTTTTTTCAGGTTGGAATTCTGGGAATTCCACCCTGTACGTATGGTTGGGCCAAAAATTACCAACGCATGGCTCTCCAGAATCCTGTAGAACTCATTGTTTCCTACACAAAATAAAACCAAAAGAAAAAGAAGATATTATCATTAATTTAAAAATAAAAATCATGATAAATATGTTTTAGATAAAGTACATGAAATAGTTAAAATATTAAAATTTACCCGGGAGTTGTACATGCTTTATAGGGACACCCTCATCGTTCACCAACAACGTGCCATTAATGGTCCCTGTGGAGCTGACACGTGTAGCTCCAGGAAACGCAATAATGTAGTTGGCCATATCAACCTCATCATTGCCAACACGTTCAGCGGTTGGCTGGGTGTCTGCTTGGGCAGGGTGTGTTTCTTGGCTAGCACCTAAAGGAGTAGAAGGTGTACGAGAGGGTTGTTGGGAAATCTCTTACCCTTGTGTCCCACTACCACCAACACTGGGTTCAGCAAATGCCAGAAAACGCTACATACAAAAGAACTTTTTGTTAGTTTAGTCAATGTAAAAATTAAAAATCAAACTATCACAATTCATCTCATGCAGAACAAAAAAAATATCCTTTTGACTTTTTATTATTACCGATATCTTTCTAGCTGCCTCATAAGATGTTGTATCCTCTCTTCTGTTTCAGGTGTTTGAGGCACGTCTATCAAAGTATTAAATTCCGACCTTGCATCTCGTGCCTTTTTTTGCAACAAGAACACTGGAGATAGGGATGAAGAAAGCTCTTCCTCAAAGAGGGAATCATCGGGCGTACCATGGCTAGGTGTCTGCATATTTGAACAAAATTAATATTATTTCAATTATGTAAATAACTAAAATACCTGAAGATAGAGCAATGTTGGCACTTTACATGTTCTTCCGCTGGCCTCTTTCCGCGATCATCCCGTCTCGGGGTTGTTCCTGCACTGCTCTGATCAGTCTGCTACATTGCAATAAAATTATAAATGTAAAAACTTGAAAAAAATATCTAACTTGAAAACACAAAATGAAAACTGAAATAATTTCTAATAAGACACCGGAAGACAGAGTTAGAGTTTCAAATATGCCTTGCATTGAATTCAGTCCCGGAAACATGTCATTGCACATTAAGGCACCCAAACAAGAGACGAGTTGACAATGAAGACCTTATTGAATATATTGTTGGAGAAACTTCTAGTAAACTTGTTGTAAAGACCTTGAGGACATTTTTGGAGCAACATTGTTGAAGCTGATGGTATAGCATTGTTGGAGACGATCTTGAAGGGCCTTGAAGTGAAGCTTTTGGAGCAACTATTGAAAAATCCTTAGAGAATTTAAGTAAGGCATTTTCTATCTTCCATCACCTTTTTCCTTTCAATATCCTTTAAACGATTTTGTTGATATTTAATGTTTGAAATCACGTTATAATTCCTTGATTATATGTGTTTGGGGACTTTCCCTTTGAAATTACCCAAAAATACCCCGGCAATTTTATCTTCAGGATGCATGTCTGACCCTATTGTTCAATATTTTGATTGATAGTAGTAAACATAGAGAGTTAGGGGGCTCTTGACTTGGTTTGGTTGGGCCATTAGATCCCTAACATCTACTAGGGAGAACCCCCCTTGAATTGGAGGAGAGCTAGCCCGAAGTGAAAAGAGGTTGGTGAGGTGACAATGGGGCTATTGAATTACACATGGTATCACACTTTAGCTTTAGGAATTTATCTTGAGAAGTGCGAGATTTTGCTATATCAATTCTCAAATTGTTTACAACACTATTGTTAAGAAATAATAAGAAGTGATGTTGAGGGGTTTTTGGGTATAAGAAACAATACCATTTAAAAAATATGGTTCTCAGTCCTTGGCATTCCTTCACCTGGGCCTAGGGGCACACAAGAATAATTTCACACTAAACCATGCAAACTTAAAAGTAACTTAACAGATCCATAAAGTAGTAATAATCATAATTCCTAATTTCCTATTGTACGATATGATGCAAATTATTCAAACATGAAGCAATGAAGACATGCAATGTCTGAATTTCAAGATTGATGAACCAATACAAGAAGTTAGAAACTACAACTTTGATTCAATACTCGTGTCCTAACTCTAGGAAGGAATCTAGTTTGTAGTACAGAACATGCATCGTGTATTATCAATTCTTAATTGACAACAACTAAAGGTCATATACCTCATCAATTCCTTCCCATTTTGTGTTTTTATGTTATATTCCTTATAAAAGTGTCAAATTTCTCTCAAAGTAAGCAACCACTGAATAAAATAAAAAATATTTGAGATATGATTGAGAAATGGTCATTTATTTCTTCAAAGGATCTTCACAATTTCTTTGGTTGTTTTTCATCTCAAGAAACAAGAAATGACCTAAGAAACTATCGTGATGCAATATAAGAAACAACACGGTGCAATGGCCATTTTCAAAGCCAAATGATGTCCATTGAGGACATGGCCTTTATTTGGTTCCTGTTTCATAGGAGTTTCGGGTAGAAATGGAACTTTGTTGGAAGTGAAAGGAAAACATGTCTCATGTTGAATTATGAGAAAATCATGTTGTTCATGATGCAACAATTGACTAAAAATTGTTTTGGAAATCTCCTGGAAGTTGTAACTTGTGACTAAGGTTCTCATTGACCTTTACCCAACTTTGGAAAAGGAGGGTGTTGATTTTCATCTTGATATATTTGTTTTTTATGACACTAATACAGGGTAATGTAAAAGGGGGAAGATCAAATTATAGTTTGATTCATTGTTGATAATTGGTGCCAATATTCAAGAGGAATGAAGAGGTTGTTATCTTTACAATCCCATCCCAACATCAAATTCAGTGATAAGTTTATATGAGGTTCTGGGTCAAGGAAACATTCACTCCACGAATGATATATTTAAGTAGGCTTCTCCTATTCTGGGAAAACACCATACCTATAATGCATTCACTTGCATGTATAAAGGGAAAGGAAAACATGTTTTCATACAATGGTGACAAAGGCATCTTGGGGAAAGGTATCCTCACTTTTTATTTATGTTGTTCACCCACACCACTCGTGTTTTCACTAATCCTGTTTTGTCATTTTTGGATTCAAATTAAGTTAAGGCCTTAAGTATTTTTTGACCTTTCGGTGTAGTTTTTATAAGTGGCATGTATGGATTTTCCATTAATTCTGCACTTTTTCTCTTCATGCGCATGTTTGCCTGGAAATCAAATGCATGATTTAGTCCCATACATTTAACAAGTTGTTGGATAAACTCCATTGGCAATATCATGTTTCCTATTCAATCAAAATTTATCTCAGTTAGGGTAGGTAGGAAGGTTTTCCCTTTGTATTAATAGGGCACTTCTAGCTTGCATTTTTATTATATCTTTCAAATTTAGTGTCGTTTCAATTAGGGCATGAATTTTTGCAAATTTCAAGGTGAGAATGAACAAAGACAAATTTTTGTGATGGATGATTGTATATGACTCCATGGCCAGAGGAAAAGGCACTAATCTACTTCTTCAAATATCTATAGTTCTCATTCACCTCATACGGAGATGGTCCCCGATTTTGAGCCAAATGTTGCAGAAAAAAGTTCCCCCCCCCCATAATTTGATATTCAATGGAAATTTCTTAAATTGATGATGGGGCATGATTATGGAACATTGGCACATACATATGTAATGGAATTCCAAGATCATGATATATGTTTGCATATGTTTATGCCATATGGAGGTGGTGGAGAAAAAAAGAGATCAAATAGAGCTGAAATTTTTCACATAAAAAGGATTGTGGGCTTGACTAATGGTTCCATTTAAAAAATGATATCTAGACAGAGAATAAGTGTAGCATGCAAACATGCATTGAAAATCCATCCGAGTTTGCATTGTATTACTTATGATGGATTAAAATTTGGGTTTCAAAATGCCAGGTTATGGCATGATTTTGTCGAGAAACCCTTAGTTGGATTCTCATGTTGGTTTAATTTATATTTTAAGTTTGTTTTGCAATCTTTGGGTGATAGTAACTCATGAACTAGGTTACCAATGTGTAACAATTATATTTCAAGAATAAAGTTGTGATTTTTTTATATTATTATTATTATCTATTAGCTACGAGTATTGACACCTAATGCCTGGAATTTTGACATCTTGATAGCATGGATAATTTCAAAATGTTTCTAGTAATGTTAACATAATAACTATCATTACGTGTCTTCACTTTTGTCACCATAATAGACCTGTGATATGGACTCATCACACAACTTCATATGCTATGTCCCAAAAAGTTCAAACTGGTTGAACCTACCTCATAGTGTGGTTATTAAGGACAAGTTGCTTGGTATATAACTCGATAGCATAGACTGCGTTGCAGTTCTAAAAAGAATCCTCAAGTGTCAAAAAAAATTCACAATATGTTCTACTATAAAGCCTTTTGGGATACCTGAAATAATATATGTATCATTGATGACTTTTAAAGTATGACAAGATCTAGAGGGAAAGGAAATCAAGGGAAGAGTGATCCACCAATGAGAACCTAGAATTTAGCATCAGATGAGTTAGAGTCTAGGAAATTGAAACCCTATAATTTTAATTAGTGATGAAGGACATCACATAGGTAATTATTTTTTCATGTAGAATAATCTGTTAATTCAAATTTAAACTACATAATATGAAAGGCATACCATAAATTTTTCCACGTAAGTCCAAACAACCTATAAAAAGGGAAAACCTTCTTTTTCCATTGGAAATAATTTACCTTTCCTTTTTCAAGATAATCTAAATCACAAAAAATATGAACTATACTGCACACATTCTTGGATAATGTGAAAATGGAAAAGGAATACCCTACACAAGTGATGCACACATGTACATTTGAACACTAATAGATTTTTGTAGTTGAAATGCAATGCTTGTTTTCATTTAAATGTAGGGTTTTTAAAGCAGGGAGAAATAATGGCTGCCAAATTAATAAACGTTTCTTTGGGAAAAATTTAAATCTTGTATTGGGTGATGAAGATAATAGAGGGTATTGAATCTTGATTCTTGACATCTAGAGAGAACCATACAGCCTAACACAATCCAATGGAATTGACCAAAAAACCCCAAATAGAGTCAACCCTACTATAGGAGGAAGGGCCTGCAGTAAGAACTTACCATTTTTGCAAGAGCTGAGGGCGAATGCTATTCTACAAGAGCTGAGGGCGAACGCTGAGGGCGAATGCTGTTCTTCAACCCTACTATAGGAGGAAGGGCCTGCAGTAAGAACTTACCATTTTGCAAGAGCTGAGGGCGAATGCTGTTCTGCAAGAGCTGAGGGCGAATGCAGGGCGAATTCTGTTCTGCAAGAGCTGAGGGTGAATGCAGGGCGAATGCTGTTCTGCAAGAGCTCAGGGCGAATGTTGAGGGCGCATGCTGTTCTGCAAGAGCTCAGGGCGAATGCTGAGCGTGAATGTTGTTCTGCAAGAGCTGAGGGCGAATGCTGAGGGCAAATGCTGTTCTACAAGAGTGGAGGGTGAATGCGCGCATGATATCAGACGTTAATGTAGCACACATGTACATTTGAACACTAATAGATTTTTTTAGTTGAAATGGAATGCTTGTTTTCATTTAAATGTAGGGTTTTTAAAGCAGGGAGAAATAATGGCTGCCAAATTAATAAGCGTTTCTTTGGGAAAAATTTAAATCTTGTATTGGGTGATGAAGATAATAGAGGGTATTGAATCTTGATTCTTGACATCTAGAGAGAACCCTACAACCTAACACAATCTAATGGAATTGACCAAAAAAACCCAAATAGAGTCAACCCTACTATAGGAGGAAGGGCCTGTAGTAAGAACTTACCATTTTGCAAGAGCTGGGGGCGAACGCTGAGGGTGAATGCTGAGGGAAAATGCTGTTCTGCAAGAGCTGAGGGCGAATGCTGAGGGCGAATGTTGTTCTGCAATAGCGGAGGGCGAATGCGCGCGTGATATCAGACGTTAATGTAGCTATTGCGATGGATACGAAACAATAAAACCATTTTTATGTAGCACGCATATAAGTTTCGTATTTTTATGTAGTGCGCATATAAGTGTCGTTATACCGACGGTGGACAAAGCGTCGCTATTGCGACAGGTGCCTCCAAACGTCGCAATTGCGACACTTATACAAAGTGTTGCACTTGCGACATTTGGAGGCAGCCATCGCAATAGCGACGCTTTGGGCCATAGTGTCGCAATTGCGACCTCTTCCTCCAAACGTCGCAATTGCGACACTTTGTCTAAGTGTCGGTATTGCGACACTTTTCTATAAACGTCGGTATAGCGACGGTTTTAGGCGAGATGGAAAAAATTTGGGGAAATTTCCGACATTTGGTCAAAAGCGTCGAAACCAAGTGTCGGAATTTCCGCCAAATGTAGTAGTGAAGGTGCTAAAATCAAAGGTCATTGGAAGGTGTCCTCGTGCAAGGCATTGAACACCATCTTGTTGTCTCAGACATAAAGACCACAATATTTCCAAAAAGTGGAGAGGAGGGAGTTCTGGTGCATTCATGGCACACCAAAGGAAATGAAGGAGAAAACAATGATGCAAAATATGGCTCAATTTATCTACCATTGGATTTTCATGTGGGAGATCGACTTGTAGTATCAACCCCTCTACATGATAGTGTCGATCCATAATAACATCAATAAATAGTTTAAGGGATAAATCTAGAGTATATTTCCTTCTCTGCTCCCTATTATCCTTCTTGTTTTTTTTAGCTAACCTTTTTTCTTGGAATTTGGCATTGATTCGTTCTTATCTTAGCACCATGTCCCATTTATCTACATGCAAGGGAAAACAAATTGCGCATTGAATAAGGGTTGAGATAGCTTGAATAGATGTTACCTGGACCTAAATCTGACTTGACCTTAGTAGATGTGTGAATTATGTTGAGGAAAGGGTTATATTTTCAAGATATTTACTGCCAAAGGAGGGGGTTAATGCCGTGATTGTTGAATTCCTCATGGACCTAGGTTCTATTCACACTAGGTAAACTAAATTTCATTGCATAGTTAAACTATATTGGCGCAAAAAATATTTTTTGTCCCACATTTTGTGATTGGAAGGATCTCTGTGACCTCATGGAGTTGGGAGAAAAACATAATTGTCTTCTACTCTCTCTAGTCTCTTAGGTAGTCAGGAAGCATGGTGGAAAAATCCAAGTAGAAGCTCCTGGATATTTGAAGAACACTCCAATTGTCCTTCGTTCCTCTTTAAAAGAGGCAGGTTGTAGCACTCCTTTATAATTTCTAAGTTCTTATGGCCTTTCTTATTTCAAAATTGTTCTATCTTTTATCTCTAATTTCAGTTTATAGATTAATCTATATTAAAAACATAGTTTTCTTTAATGTAAGTCCTCCTGAATGTTTTTCATTTTGTCATTTGGACTCTTAGACTGGGTTTCCCTTTCTAGGTAGATGTCCAAATGGTGTTTTATCCCAGGTCTAGCATGCATCTATGTTGCTCTCTTTGATTTGCTAGGGTTTGTTAGCTGTTTGTCTACTAGCGTTAAACTTCTAGCTAATTTGTTTAGCCATTTGTAACTATATACTATGCTTTAAATTTCTAATGAAATAGTTGAACTTATTTTTTTTAAAAGATCTATTAAAAAAACTATTGTTTTTTAAATTTATTTGAATTGTTATTATTGTTAATTTTATTTTCGGGACTAGTGGAATCAACAATTGGGGTGACCTCGTACTTGATTAACATAGGGATGATTTCATTTTCTACGATTATAACCACTAGGTGCATCACACCTACCCCTAACGTGGACATGGGTTAATCGGGGGATTGAACTAAAGACCTCATAATATTTTACATAACACATTTACATGCTTTTCCAAGTGAGTTTCCCTCGAGGGCTAATTTTTTTTATTATTTTAATAATATGATTAGTGTAAAGTTATTTTTTATCAATTTTTATTTTTTTTTAAATTTTTGTTAATTTTTTCGATATATATTCTTGCACTATTTTGTTTTTTAACGTTTTTTGATATGTTCCAAGGAAATATTTTTTTTTTTCAATTTTTTTTACACTACAAGGAAAAGCCCCTCTAGCGGAGGTTATAAAGGAGGTTTTTAGTGTTATAAAATTGGCCAAAATTGTCAAAAAAACATTTTCTACAACATTCGTTTATGGTTACAGAGGTTTTGGCAGAGCTTTTAACAAAAATTCAACACAACTAAAAAAAAATGGGCGGTCAGAGGTTATTACGGATGTTTTTTTCATCGGTACACTACTCTGGCTTGAAAACACTGGTGCGTACATATAGAAGGCACCCTGGAGCAATTGAAGGAAAATGCACCAAGTCGTTAAGGTATAAAAACGCACTGGTGTAGTGTTGGTGATATAACGCACGGGGCCGTTCTAATTGGTCTTGGGATTTGTGCGGTGCCCATAGGTCGTATCAACGCATTGGTGCGTAGACGTATAGAAACACACCAGTGTGCAGTATCACAGAAAGGCACCGAGAATTATAATTGGTATCGGTATTCGTGCGGTGCCCATAGGTCGTACAAATGCACCGGTGCTTATAGACACATAAAAGCCCCGATGCGCAGTATCACACAAACGCACCGAGATTTATAATTGGTATCAATATTTGTGCAGTGCCCATAGATCGTACAATAGCATCGGTGTGTATAGACACATAAACGCACCAGTGCGTCGTACCGCACAAACACACTGATATTTTTAATTGGTTTTGGTGCTTTTTGGTGCTCATATGTCGTAGAAACACACTGGCACACTTCTTAATACAAACACACCAGTGTACAGTTACTGACACACACGAGTTTTCATTTTGTATTTTTTAGAAACATCGACCCGTGACATTGCAATTATTGTGATTGTTTTAAATTCATTATTCATCAAAAGGCGACACGTCTTATAACAATATTCATATTAATTAAATTCTTATTAATGCATTTGAATGTGATGTTTGGATTAATTTGTTATATCATATCATAATTATTGTGTTTTTTTTAAATTCATTATTCATCAAAAGTCGACACATATATATCTCATAACAATATTCATATGAATTAAAATTTTATTAGTGCATTTGAGAATGACAATGGAGAACACAATAGCGACAATGGAGAACGCAATAGAATAAATTAAAACATATTTTATGATATATAATATATATGAATAAGACAATCTTTATCATACAAAATGGGACAGTTATTGGTATCCCTTTGTCATTCAATTGGGACACTATGTCCATTACATTAAACAAAATGTCTGATTTCACAGACATATTTCAAAAAATACAACACCTTTCTTTGATATCCAAACATAGTGAACATCATTCTTCGCTTGAACTGCTGTCACTGCTAGAGATACTTCCATGACTTGGGTTATTTTCAGGAATTTTTTGTTCATGGTGTTGATTGTTTTCTTCTTCTTCACCTTCTATCTACAAATATAAAAATAAACTGAAATAAGTGTATATAAATTGGTGAGAATAATGAAAATTGCAGTATTAAATAATATACATCAATGTAAATCGAAAAGAAAAATGACTTAACATAGCAACAATTGACTCATTAACTATACACATTCTTTCAAAACCATGTACCATGCCATCTTTCAAAATTTCATCTGTTGGCACAGTTCCATACTTTGTTTCCTGCAAGTTTTATACCCCATAACAAATCATATATTTAATATAAAATATGTTTTTGTTCTATTAATTATAGACGGACCTAAGTAAAACAAGATCGATAGATGCTTACAAATTCCACAATTAATTTCTGATATGCCAACATATACTCACAACCCATATTTAATCCAATTTCAATCAATTCGTCTGATGGTTCTTCTTTGTATGTTAACACCTGTTTGAAAACATTCAATGATGATTTTTGTAAAATAACTTAAAAAATACAAAAATAGAATCTAGTTAAGTTGTTATAAGGAAGTAACAATTGCTCACAAACTTAGATATCAACCATTTTCTTCCTTGTCTTCTTGTTTTATGTGCTGAATGGGTTCCATTTTCTTTTCTTTTCTGCAAGAAAATTCTTGAGAATTAATATTTAATGCTAAATTGTTTATTTATTTTACCTAATGATCGAAAAATTCAATGATTACATATTACATTTGAAGCACGTTGTTGTTGAGATGGCTCATGTAATGCAATTTTGTCCATTTCTTTTACCATCTCCTTGTACACCTTTTTGGACATTCCTACTGGAATATTTCTGATATCAACGCTTTCATCTTTTGAGATTTTCATAATCTTCCTGAAAATGCAACATGAAAATAAAATATTTAATTTTTATATTGATATCTGAAAAGTAAATATAACAAAAGTGATATTTATAAATAATTCTAGACAAACATTTAAAGGAATATTACTTTTTCATTCCTTCTTTTTTGTTGTTGTAAGTTTTTGCTATTAAAAGTATGACATGTCTCATTAACCAATTCTCTGGAAACTCTTCCTGTAGTTTAGATACAATTTGGTTCTTGGAATCATTGGATTGATTTTTGTATTGTAAGTGGAAAGAACATCTATACATTCGTTCCACTAGATCCCTCAAACTTTTGTAAAAGTTTTCCCCCCTTTCGTTAACTTCTAGCACCACTCCAGATGAGCTAAGGAGAAATTCATTTTCATTTGCATGTTCTATTTCTTTTCTTTTCTTCGAATAACATTCATTTTCTGAGTTGTTGGTCCCTGTAGAACATTAAAAATATGTGAATTAATAGATTGTTTGACACATGTTATCTAAAATTTTTAAGTATATTATTAATGATAATTAAAAAAAGAAACTCATATTGAATCGATAGTATTTTTTCATTCACCTGATTCATCCTTTTGCAAATTTTCCATCAAGCTTTTACACTCTTCTGGTCCTATATCAGAAATAATCTTATCGAGCTTCGTCATTTTGTGGCTCTGCATGATACACAGTAAACAATACATATTATTTAAACTTACATATAGTTCAAAAATAATATTTTTTATAAAGAATTTACAAAGAACTTGTTTTTTTTTTTTTCTTGATGTGTTATCAGTATTTTTGTTACTTGATCTCTTGTCAGTCATTTCTTTATCAATCTAAAAGTTGTACCATATCATTCATTAATATATTTATAAATAAATTGTCAACTTTTCAGGTAAAAAATAAATCTCAAGACACCAGTGCACCTTTCTTGATGTATGCATCGCCGTTAGTGCGTGGGGGTATTCCCAACACACCGCAAAACAATATAATAGATTGTACGGTGCATGGGTTTAATAAACGCAGTACAAAAACATTGTAATAGACCATACCAATGCCATATTTCAGATATGGTGCACTGATTTAAAAAAATTGTTTTCAAAATTTTTATTACACAGTACTTGCGCGGTGCCCTTTATAATAAAGCGCATCGGTGCACTAGGTTACGATGGGCGCACCGATAAAAAAAAATCCATTTTTTCCAAAAATTCACGAATGGCCGAATGGATTGGGATCTGACTATGCAAGTCGTCCCGTGGGTTGGATGTCAATCTAAAATGAAAAACCCTAATTATGAAATCATAGAAACATGGAGAAGAAAGGGAAAAAACAAAAAAATGAAGGGTTTAGGGTAAAAATGGATAAAACTGCAGAAAAACTAAAAAAAATAAACAAATTTAATCACGAGATGGTTTGAAATTCTATGATACAGGGTTTGAATCACCATAGGTTTGATTTCTGATTGTTTGAATACTTTTGTTCGAACGTATTTCGCTGCTCCACAGTGGCCTCGTGCTCTCTTGCTCCAGGTATGTCTTCTGCAAATATCTGGTTGAAAATTTTAGCAAAAATAATGAAATAATGAAAATTTTTTAGTATTTAAAGAATTATTTTATGAAATTAGATTTTTGAAAATATTTTTCCGCCCATTTTTTAATTTGCCAAATTTTTTTTACTTAAAGAAAATAAAGTTGTGCTTTTTTATTCGCGTTTATTCTTCACCGGTGCGTCACTTAATAGCACCACACTGGTGCGTCATTTTGTAACACCGACACCAGTGCGGTTATATGTACAGTAGCATCGATTTGCGGTTAAGGCACCGAAATGAATTTTAGGTGTGTACAACAGAATTTAGTGAACTCCAACCATAGAAATTGAGAATTATAATTTTGTTTATTCTTGAGAATTAGAATTAGAATTAAAATTGAGAATTGGAATTGGATAAATTCTTGATGGAAATAACTACTCTTCCAATGCATTTTGTTTATTGCAGGAGGTCCCCACTGATTATGTGGAGAGAATGCAATATGGGGCGTGTGAAGATGCAATACTATAGGGCCCAAGTGGGGAATTGTGGCATGTGAACATGTTATAATTGGCACTTAATTATTTGCAACCAATATGTTTGAGAATTATATAATCTGCAGATAGACAAATGACCTGCTAGCAATTAGTACATATAATCTGCAGAAGGGTAATGTTCTGGGAGAAATGACAACGAGTCCTTCATTTTGCATTTGTTAGCAGAAGAAGACCGATTTTCGACTAGACGATGCAGTTATTACATGTGGAGGTAATGGTTTCCCATAGAAAATGAGTATAGGGTTGAGTAGAGGAAACACATTGCAAAATAGGCTATTACATTAGTTTTTCCAATGGGAAACCGATTTGCAGGTGGAAATATGGTAGCTGCAGGTATCTATGCTTTTCTTCCCACAAAAATGGTCACTAGATTTCCATTTATAATACAAGCAAAATTTTCACTGGTTTCATCCACAGGACCAAAACTCCGACAAGTTAGAGATGCCATTCAGGTTCAATTGAAAGTCGAAGATGTGATTTTATGCGACGTCAGCTTTGCCAATAAAAGTTTATGTAACCCAACCGAAGCTTGGACAATACTCCCAACTGCTTTTAAACGCATTCTGTAGAATCTCTCTTTTCAAACCCTCATCTTTTCGAACTCTCATCTTTTCAAACCGTCAGAAAAATTCTTGCTCGCAATTCGAACCCTTCGCTGCTCCAATACTGCACTTTATAGAATAACCCTGTTCCGGTGCACACTGTTTTATAGGCGCACTGAGGCGGTTTGTAAGATCGAGGTTTTTGTTTTGGCACAATGTTTTATGATGCACTGGTGCAGAAGCGTTCTGAAGCACGATGCGTCGGAGTAATAAGATGCACCGGTGCGTCAGAGTAATAAGACACACATATGAGTGTTATGATGATAAGCGCATCAGACTGGATTAAGTTTTTTTTTTTTGTATGTAAGATCATAAGAAAATAATGATAATTCTAAAGTACATGAATTTATTTGCATTATTTTCTAAACTTTATTTTGTTACAAAAATTTATATTATTCTATATTTATCATTTTACAATTATTTACAAATTTACAAATTTAAATATTTTAATAAAATCATTTCAAATTAATACAATGAAAATTTTCACATTAATACAGTTAAAAATTTTACAAATATTTTACATACAATTACAATTAAAATTAGAATTACAATTACAATTACAATTTTGCAATTTCACATACAATTACGATTAGAATTAGAATTAGAATTTTAATTTTACATACAATTACATTTAGAATTTTACATACAATTAGAATTAGAATTACAATTACACAATCTGTCATATATACAATTACAATTAAAATTACAGTTACAATCATTTCAAAATAAATTAAATATTACAATTACAATTAATATTTTACATTAAATATTTTACATACAATTACAGTTAAATTAGAATTAGAATTAGAATTTTACAATTTCACATACAATTACGATTAGAATTAGAATTAGAATTTTAATTTTACATACAATTACATTTACAATTAAAATTTTACAATTACAATAATTTCATAGTAATACAATTAAAATTTTACAAATATTTTACAATATACAATTAGAATTACATTTACATTTACAATTACAGTTTTACAAATATTTTACATAGAATTACAATTAAAATTACAATTACAACTATAGAATTTTACATACAATTAGAATTACAATTACAACTATAGAATTTTACATACAATTAGAATTACAATTACATTTTTACAATTTGTCATATATACAATTACAATTAAAATTAAAATTACAATAATTTCAAAATAAATTAAATATTACAATTACAGTTAAAATTTTACATTAAATATTTTCATACAATTATAGTTAAAATTACAATTACATATACAAATACAATTTTACAATTTTACATACAATTAAAATTAAAATTTAAATTACAATCATGACATAATATTTAATAAATATCATGGTCATTTAATATTAAATTAATTAATGAACATCACGATCATGATAACCATCGTACAAACATCATATTTGACTAAAAAACACATTCAAACATCAAATTAACATTATATATTAACATCATCACAACACAAACATCAAGTATACATCTCATGTCAAATAAATCATGCTATCACATACACATCTATCTGCAAGCTAAACATTAAATGAACATATCTAACATGACCTAACAATATACACATCATGATGATCACCAACATGTAAATTAAGTACAACTGCAACATTAACAAAAAATACATCGACCATATATATATAACTGAATAATGTTAAAAATATACATCCGTAATATAAATGTCATGGATCAGCTGGTGGTAGTACAGCATCAATAGGCGCAGTACTAGTGGAGGCCTACTCAGTCAATGGTGCAACCTCAATGGTCGATGGTCGAGCCCGCTCATGATCATGACTAGTACTGATGGATGGATCAGTTGGTGGTAGTACAACATCAATATAAGCAATACTAGTGGAAGCATGCTCAGTCAATGGTGCAACCTCGACGCTTGATGGTCCAGCCTGCTCATGATCATGACTAGTATTGATGGATGTTGTAGGCTGTTGATCACTAGATGTGGCTGATGGTCCAGCCTCATCTCCATGATGACTGCTAGATGCTAGTGGAACCTCATGCTCATCAGGTGCGGTGCAAGGTGAATGATCATGAGAAGAGTCACTGCTTGCGGATTGTCCATCGCGTGCTACGGCTCGACCATGCCTATAACGTGCAACAATCCTCCTCAGTTGCATAAAAACTGTCGTAGCTCCTACGACATGCCGCATCAGGCTGTACATGTCACGCGGCATGCCTCTCCACATCCGTATTAGCCTATCATCGGCCTGTATGTCTCTGTAATGAGCGGGCTTGATGCCCGCCTCAACAATCAATGCACTGAGTTGGTCACCCAACTCCATCCTATATCGAGTATCAGGTCGACCGCACCTAGCAAAAGGCAGTACCGACACACCAGCATGAGAAGCATGTCTCTCTCCACCGGCCTCCTGATCATGATCCTCGGCATCTACCATGTCCTGATCGTCATCAGGATCCACACCTGGATCATGTGGTGTTTCCGGTATCTCCTCGCCATCAAAAGAGCCAATGTCTGCAATATATATAGAATTACACAACAATAATTAGAAAATTTCATTACACAATTTAATAAATACAAGTTAAAGAACATGTTAGAATAAATATAAATAAAACAATAATATTACCTAATCATCTGGCGGCTCATCATCTGTGAAGAGAATGTTGGCACATCCTCACCAATCCAATCCAGCATAAGGACAGAGGACCATAATGAAGGGATGCAGCTCATCAACACTGGCTAGTAAGTCCAATGCATCATGCGATATCCTGGCTAGAAACATAGTCTCTCCTCTCTTGGGCATCATCTACCCCCACATGTGCATCCAGGCCTCCAACATCGGCCTACGAGGATGCCGAACAAAATTAGGCCTCATCTCTAGAAACCTCTCAAAAAATAAACAAAAAATATCTAAAGCAAAAGGGAAGTTGAGCCTCCCTTGTGCATGAGCACGACATCTATCTAAGGCCGTACACAACTGCTGCAAAAAAAAATGGCAGACCACCTGACAAGTCGTGGCTCATGTACTAAAGAATAAACATAATATATAAGCGGGAAACTAATGCATTACCCATCATTGGTGTTGTGTGAAATGGCCAAAATGAGAAGTGAGAGGCACTGCACGTCCTGTCTACCAAATGCACCAATACGTAGCTAACCTCTAGGGACCTGAAACTTTGAAGGAGACAGTACATATGCTCCAATGTATCTATGGGAGTAAAATAATTGACTCCCTGCTACAGAACCAGTTGGAACCTTTGGGAATAAGGGAAAATCCATCCCTCTCCTCGATAGCCCTGTAATGAAATAAATATCCTCCTCAGTGGGTGTGTACCACTGGTTAGGACCAACCTGGAAAGCCTGTAAGTGGGCATTCCACCTGCGGATAAGATGTCTTAAAAAGACACTATGGGCCTTTAGGGAAGTAGCCTCCTCATAGAACATAAGGAGGCCTACCTGCTTTAGGGGCCCCTGGGTATTTGCTGTAATAGGGCGAGGGTATGCATCTCTCTCCCTCTCTCATGCCTCCCACTGGAAAAGCATGTCATACTGCTCTGCCTGTTGTTGCTGCTATTCCTCCTCTTCTCTCTGAATCATTGACATATTAAATTTTTTTTTTTTATTAAATCAAAAATGTAATTAGGAATACACATATATAATTTGTTTTGGAAAAAAAACAGACTAGTTGGTGCGCCAAAAAATAGTCATGCACCTGTTCTGGTGCGGCTGTTTTTTATAAAGCACTGGAGGCGGTGCCCCATATGACATAAAATGCACCATATGCGGTGCACCTGAAATTTTTTCTAGCCCCGTTGACTATATATGGTGTCAAAAGAGCGGTGCGCTGACTAAAATATACGCCTCGACGCATATAGCCATGTTAGCACACGGACTTGACAAATTATATAGTCAACGGTGCTGTCTTTTACTCGGCCGCACCGTTGACCCTGTTGGAATGCCGAATGTGGTGCGCTGATAGATATCACGATGGATATATCTATCAATGCACCGTGTTGATATTCCCATGGTCAACGGTGCGCTTAGCTAAATGACCGCATCGCCAAATTTTTTTAAATTTTAAAATAATGCGGGGCGCCTTTCGGTGCCGCCCCGGAAATGGTGCGGATACTGTTAGCACCGGTTGCGGTGCAACCTATAAATTTTATAGGCAACACCGCTTACCGATGCAAGACGAACGGCTCATGCGCACCGCGAAATTTTTTTTTTTCTTTTTTAATGGTTAATTTTAAGGTTATTTCAAATTCTAATCCGCTAGAAAGCTTAATTATGGAAAAAATAGAAAAATACCTGTACATTTCTCCGTCAAGGAGGCATATTGGCTGTAGAATTTTCAAAAGAAAATTTTCCCACCGTTTTGTAAAATGCAAGTTGGAGATTGCTGGCCAATGCATAGTAGCAGTGCGTGCAATGGGTGCAATGGGAGCATCGATGTTAGGGTGGCTCATAGAAGGAGAAATTGCATTGGTGCTTGAGAGCTCTGGAGTACTGAGAAAAGTGAAAAATGTGGTTTTTTGGTTGTATTTTTTTTTTATTTAACCTTGTTCCGGTGCACGGGGTTTTATACGTGCACCGGTGCAGTTTCTTAAGAACGCACCGGGTGGTTTTAGATTTGGCGCGTTGTTTTATGATGCACCGAGGTGGTTACCTAACATCGCACCAGGCTGTTTCAGTTTTGGTGCGGTGTTTTATGATGCACCGGGGCAGAATAGTCTTGAAGCACCAATGCTTTACAGTAATAGGACACACGGGGAATGTGTGTACGGAGCGCATAGTGTCTGGTGTGCCAATGTTTTGTGCAAACGATGCTTTCTCTTGTAGAGTGCACTGGTGATTGAGAGAAGAAAAATGAAAAATGCGGTTTTTTGGCCGTAATTTTTTTTTTTATTTAACCCTTTTTCGGTGCACGTGTTTTATAGGTGCACCGGTGCTGTTTGATATGAACGCACCGGTCCGATTTTTTTTTGGCATGGTGTTTTATGATGCACCGACGCGGAAGACTTTGTGTGCACCGGTGCCTTCTCTTGTAGAGCGCACTGGTAATTGAGAGCTCTAGAGCAATGAAAAAAGTGAAAAATCCGGTTTTTTTGCCGTAATTTTTTTAACCCTTTTTCGGTGCGCGTGCTTTATAGGTGCACCAGTGATTTTCCATACGAACACACCGGTTAGTTTGTGTTTTGGCACGTTATTTTATGATGCACCGGTGTGGATTCTTAATACTGCACCGGGCATTTTTAGTTTTGGCGTGGTGTTTTATGATGCACCGACACGGAAGAGTTATGATGCACCGGTGCTCTATAGTAATATGACGCACCGGGTTGGTGTGTACGGAGCGCATGGTGTCCGGTGTGCCAATTTTTTGTGTGCACCAGTGATTTCTCTTGTAAGGAGCACCGATGCGATGTTGAAGGATAAGTGCACCAAGCAGAAAACATCTGCAAAACCCTCCGCCTGCCAACCTCCTCTATTAACCTCTGCTAGAAACGGATGTATGGGGTATTTTTATAAGGGGTTCCTCAAAAACATTCGCTAGAGGGTCTTTTCCTTGTAGTGTTAAAGAATGATATATATATATATATATATATACATGTGCATTTTCCTTCTTGGGTGTAAGCATTAGAAAGGTTCATTGAGTGCTAAGAGAACAATGGTTGATTTTCGTAACTCCTCTACCCACTTCAAGGATTTCCACTCCTATGATAGGTAACAGGCTTGAAAAACAAATAGTGGTAAAGCTGCCAGGTTCAAGTGCCTTGTTTTGGGTATGTCCATTGTTGCTAACTCAACCTCCAACAACGTAATATAATTAATTAGTTCTTCATTTTGGTCCAAGGTAACTACAGAGGCAATGCATATTGTGCTCTGTCTAATTTATTATTCTTTTCTAGGTAGAGGATCTGAGAGAAGATTGTTGTAGAAGTGAACCGACTCATCCTTGATTTATTTATGATATAATAATTTTCTACCATCTGAAGCTTTAAGGGAGGAGATGCGCTTGTGGTGTCAATGTTGCAAAATTGATATATGAATTTTTTTTTATTCATTTTTCCTTCTTACAACCATTAAAATTTATTTATTTTTCTTAAGAGGATTTCCTCTTTATTTCATCTTTCTTTTAGTTGTGTGAGGATGTGGGATTATTCTACTTCCTTTTCTTCGAAGTATTGTTCTAGTATTATTTTCTATTGTAATTGACTCATTCTTTATTACAACTCTTGCTTGAATTGAACAATGTTTCCAAATCCTTATTTGTTCCATTGTTTTAGTTTATACTTGATATATTATAACTTTTAATTAAAGTGATACATTTTTGTAGCCATGTATTCACTTGTTTAAATCCACCAACTCCTTATGTTGCCTGAAATGATGTGTGAGAGGTATAGAAAATTTCAAATTTCGATGCCAAATTCTTGGGGCTAGGTCTGATGATTAGGTCCAGGCACTCTAGGAAAGATGCAATTGCTGAGAGCCTCCCCATCTATTACTCCATGTGAAAATCCCATTGATTGTGTCGAAATATAGAAGAATCAATTACTTCATTATGTCCTTGAAATAATTTGCATATGTATCTAAGTGTTAAATCCCCCCTTTATTTTCCTTTAATGATTTAATTAAATTGAAATCCCCTCCAATAATCTAAGAAGTGTTCATTATAACAGGCTCGTGATTAAATAGTTTTTTAAGGAATCCAATTTTGTGGGTCCATAAAAATTAGATAATAAGGTGACCTTAGTAGAGGTATTTGGCTGAAATCTTATTGTAAGAATTCTAAGAGAACAAATATATATATTATGAGAAACTTTGAATGGTTCCAAGTAGAGAAAATACTCATGCCTATCCATATATATCTATCGATGCTGGTTCACAACCTGCTTAGCATCAAGAGACTATCATATTGATTTTTTCATTGGTACATTTGATTTCCTATAACATCATAATATAATATTGTTCTATACTTAGTTTGTTTTTTAGAAGCATTTGCTTGCCTTTGCAATTAGGGCCCCTAATGTTCCAAGATATAATATTCATTATGGGTTAGATGGTCTAGAGGAGAATGACTCCATCATGACAATGATACAACCCAAAATGGACTAAACCGCACCCCCCCGCCCCATATCTTGGAGGAGTTTCTTATTGCTTCTTTTTCCTCTCTTTTGTCCTTTTTTAATGGTTTGGTAGGATCTTTAAAAGAATGAGTACGAACACCTAAATTTGGAGTTTAAAATTTTGTATTTGTCACTTGCTTGGGATGTTGAGACTTTGATTAATAATATCCTTTCAAATAATCTGTACTTGATGTTCTGGAATGGATCGAGGTTCCTTCCCTTTCCAAACCACTACCATTGCTAAGATATCCAAAGAATCTAGATCCATAAACTTGGTTGCTTCCTTTTCTTGATAGTCTTTCATTTATGTCATTATTACTTTAGATGCAACTAAATTAGGGAATTTTTTCATTTGATTCAAATTTAACTCTAGGTTTGGGTTAGGATGGTAGTGATGTCGAGGCTAATTTTGAATGGGAGGCTGATTTTATTTCTTACAAATCTTAGGCTAGGAATCATCACACAATTGGGAGTCATCATGAGGAGTTAGAGGTTCAAAGTTCTTATGGGGTTTTAAACCCTTGTTGGAAGCTATGGAAGGTGGAGGACATGATTTTCCACACCAAGAATGGGGTTTATTGAAATCATTAGTCTTCAATGATTGGGGGGAAGGGGAAGGTGTTAAGGAGTTGAATGATAAATCTCTAAATATATGGCCGTATTCATGGCATTTTATACATTTGAAAGGAATACTCTCATATTGTAAAGTTTTCTTCTAGAAAATGTCATGGCAATAAACGTAAATAAAGAATGGAAGGGGTTGGGGAATTTTCATATACATGCATAGTATAACATAAGAATTGTATCTTCATTATTTGGTAGCATAATTTTTTTTAACAAAGTGACCAAGGGAATTGCCTATTTCATTTAGTGTTTTGTCTTCCAAAAATTTTCTTGGGAGAGAAATACCTTGATCCAAACTAGAGCTACTAAGAAATCCTCCTTTTTTGGGTTGAATCTCTTTGTTTGAAATTGAAGGTACATGCGTGAAAATTTGAAAAAGTATGGCCCATTTTCAAAGACTCTTATTTTTTTTTCCAAATTGGAAAATATTATTATTAAGAGGCCTTTTCCCCCCAATTCAAAATTGATTTGAACTTTGGGTTTCCATTTGTTTTGGAGGCATTAGATTTGGGATTTTTTTGTGGGCCATATCCCAATGAACTTACCTATTAGGGCATGATCCTACATGAATTAGATGCATTCTCTAATACTATGAGATTTCACTTCATATTTTGGATATATAATAGCCTTTGGCAGACAACGACCCAAAATTATTCTTTGAGTGTGTGCACGTCTCGCCTATTTGGAAGATTTAGAAAGATTTTCATTTCCATCCTCTAAGCCAACATTTTGATTTGAATATATAAATGGATACAAAGTGGGTTTGAGGTCTGGATTTGGAGAAAGTGGGAAAAATGGTCGGTTATCCCCTATGACAATGTTGCAGTAGGAGGGAGTTGAGCCATTTCTGTGGCATAAGGCATCGCCTATCAGAGCTTGAAACCCTAATAAGTGTAGAGTGAGACATGAGATTACTTGGTAGTACACAAATTTTTACTTTATGCTTATTTGATTGACTTGTTTTATATAGTAAAAATAACATTTTTATTTGTTTTCCCATTTAAATATTCTAGAAGTAGTACTTTTTTTTGTTTTCCTCCTAAAATATTATAAATTCTTGATGATTTTTCTTTGAATATGATACAAAAAATGTAATAAAAGCTTTTTTTATAAACATAACATATAAAAATGTGATATAGTTTAGGAGTTTTACTTAATTCTTTGTAAATGGTAAAATTTGAAGAAAAATACTAACTTTTTAAATGCACAAGCTTCATGTTGAATGTCTCTTTGATGATCTTAAAATTCATTTCATAAATTGCTCCAAAATTTTTAACCAACACTCCACAATGTTGGATGTGATGTGAAGAAGACACAAGGAACAAGTGTATATATTAGCTTTGGAGGGAAAATATTGAAGGGAAATTTTAAGGGAAAATTTGGGTGGGAAATTTGAAGAGAAAGTTGGGGGGTAAGTTTTGGAAGGAAATTTTAGGGAATATCTTTGGAGGGAAATTTTGTAGGGAATTTTTCATTTTGCGAGTTATAATATTGTCATTGGGAGAGTGAGAATTTGTATTATTTTATGTCTTATGTAAAAGGTCATGGATTCATCTAGTGAAGTTTCTATTTCTACAACATCAACATCTTGTTTGCACACCTCTTCTATTGATATTGGAAAATATTATGAGAATGCTTCTACTATGAAGAAAGAGACTTTTTTCCTTGACTCAGGAGTTTGATTATAGTGCAAGCAATAATATTCAGCACGTTCATCAATAAATTCCTAATTTAAGGACTTTGAAGGAACCTTTGACAAAGGGGAGGAGTATGATGTTGATAATTCTTCTTAAAAGTTTAATGATGACATTAATGATAAGGAATATATTAAAAAATTAGATCCAACTAGATATTTCAATGATAGTTGAAATTATTGCATTGATAATTTTCCTCAAAGTGATGACTTTAATAAAAGTGACAATGGGGATTTCAATGGTAGAAATAGTGTAGGGGATAAATAAGGTGATGACATTAATAATGATGAATGTTTTTCTCCCACAACACAAATTAAAATATTTGATGAAGATGATGGAGATTTTTCTTTGAGTATATATTTTCAAGGAATTTATGAGAATGATAAAGATTTTCCTCCAATGTTATAATTAAAGGCTATGATGGAGATGATGAACAATTTCCTCCAAGCGAGTATTTTGAAGGCATTGAGGAGGATGATGAAGAATTTTCTCCACGTCATGAGGAGTCTAAAGGAACTTATGAGGACGATGAATTTCCTCCAAGTGAGGTTTTTAAAGGAAAAAATGAGGATGATGAAGAATTCCTCCTAGCAAGGATTTCAAAGGCATTGATTAGGATGATAAATTTCCTCCAAGTGAGAATTTAAAGGCACTCAGATTAGGATGATGAAGTATTTCCTTCAAGTGAGGATTTTAAAGGAATTAATGAAGATGATGAATATTTTCCTCCAAGAAAATATTTTAAAGGCATTGATGAAGATGAGGAATATTTTCTCCAAGATAAAGGTTTTAGGGTATTGATGGGAATGATGAATATGATTTTAAAAGTATTAATTACATGAGTGTGGAGATTTTATTCACAATCGGGAATCTAAAGGCACTAGTGGGGATGATCATGATTTTTCTTCAAGTGATGGTTTTAAAGGCACCAATGATGATGTTGCTAATAATCAAGCCATTCCTCTTTTAGAACAATTTAATGTCAATGATAGTGTTAAGGGTTTTGATCATTTTTATTCAAGTGAATATTTTAATGGAAGATCCAATGATAATGGTGAGGATGGTTTTCATTTTGCTATTAAGTTTCATATTCCTCATATTAGTGAGCTTACCAATGAAGACGCCAATGGGCCTAGGATTGAAGATAATGTCCTAAGACATTTAGGTGTAGTAATTCAAGATAATTGACATTCACGTGTTGGGTCACCTGATAATGTTAAGTATGATTATAGTGAGGATAATCTTCCTCTTAGAGATGAGAAAATTACTTGTAGCAGGGATGATGAAATGATGGAGATTTTTAAAACAAATATTATTTAGGACCAGGACTGGACCTTTTTATATCAATCCAAATCATTATAGTATAGAAGGTCTAGGAAATAATATCCATGAGATCAAGTTCCATTACTAATTTGATTTCAAATGAATGCTGTAAAAAAAATTGCTTAAAATGTATAGATTTCATGTATGCCTTGGAGAAAAGGAAGATATATTTGTTAATGACTAAAAACACGCAAACTCCGTATTAAGTAGGGTGCATGATAGCTAGTGTTGGTCAATTCAATTGTAGTATAATTCCATAACATTTTACTCTTATCAATATGAGTTTATAAATTTATGAAGTGTAAAGCAAAATATATGCAAGGAATTAAATTTTAATTCTATCAAATGTAAATTTACACTAAAGAAAATACTATCCTATGAAAGTGATTAAATCTAATCTATCTCAATATGATCATGGTTCTGAAGCATTTGTAGATCCTCTTTTCCATGTAGGTAATTCAATTGATTTTAACAACAAACTCGCTAAAAAATATTTGAATATGATTGTTGGTAGCTTTTAGAGATTTGATTCCTATTCAATCCAAATATTGAAATTATCAACCTAAATCATATTGACACACACAAAAAGAAATAAAATTCACCCTTTTGAAATTGAAATTCTTTCTCAGCACACCGTAAATAAACCTAAGTGATCACTTGACTAATTCTAAGTTTGGATTCTTTTGAAGTTATTTTTCAAGCGCTTGAATTATAAGATGTATTGAAAACAAAGTACTTATCTTATGCTACGGAAAAAAAACGTATTTGTAACGTTGTAGAGAATAGAGCTTACACTAAGCTATGAAAAATAAGGTAAATTGCACTAGGAAAAACTGATTAAAAAACGTAGCACGTCCTGGCACAAGGGGCCCTCCTAGTGGTCACACGCGCTTGAAGAAAAATCAGAGCCTAACTATTAATTAAATCACATAAATATCACACATAGGAATGATATAATCCATTGGTTTGCAAATTATATTAAAATAAAGAGTTTATACAGTAACTTAATTCAATTATGTTCGTTGTCTACTGAGAAATACTTAAATATATAAAGTTAATAAAATAACTGTCTTAGAATCTCCTTGGTACAAATCGTAATTAGATATGATGACTAAGGGTTTGAATGCTATAATCTAGACTTAGGGCATATAGCTCAACTTGTTGCGTGATGATGTATGAATCTAGAAGATCACATATTAGTCATCGAACCTCATTCTCCATCAGTTGATCCTACAAATATGCTATGATGCTTTATCATGACCTTTCGATGCTTTGTCATGGTGCGAGGTCATGATTCTTTAGTGTTTTGCCTCAGTGCTATATCATGTAATTTTTCACAACTTTGACTAGAACATTGAATTTGTTACAATGATGATATCTTTTCCATTTTAGTGTGCCTATTAGGTGTGTGACCATCTTGATGCATTTTTCCACATGCTCCAATGCTTGGTTCAATTGATTTGTCCCTTGAGGTGTTACAACTTACGATCTTGTTACAAGGTTGAAAGAAATCTACATATTATTTCAATTTATGCAACTACAACATTTTATTTTTTCTTTTATAAAGAAAAAATATAAAACAATATAAAATTGGACATATTACTTTTGAATAAATTTCTTGCAACCTCTGTAGCTCTGATAGCGTATGTATGTATAGATGGTGGCAAAAAGTATGAAAAAAGGATGGTTATAAGAGCTTCTAAAAATCCGAAAATGGTCAAAACTATAACAAGAATATGTCAAAAAGGAGCTAATTCCTTGACCCATCATTCCCCACACTTAATATTTTGCATGTCCCAAGGCACTGACAAAATTTCAAAGTTTTTGTCATCCTCCTAGTCACAACATAATCTCAAAGGACTGAATAGGATATTTAGGTTACTTTGGGTGCTTTTCTTCTTTACCACAATTAAACACTTTGGTTTTTTCATGAGTACTTTAGCTTATAAAATCTTGATCTTGGACTATAGTGCATTTTTGGCTTTCTTCAATTTGGAGTTCTTACTATACCAATAATATATTCTCTTAATCATTTTCTGATTTTGTTCCTTGAGAGTTTCATTCTCGTTTCCATGACCTTAAGTTCTGTTATTTATTTTTTTCAGTGTATTTATTATGTCTTCCTCCATAGATACATCAAATGGAAAATACTATTTAAGTGATGGAATCGTGCCATGAACTGGAGATACTGGCATGCCATAATCAAGAAAATGAGAGAACTATTGTACCTTTTCATGTTGAACCTCTTTTTCCAAAGAATCAATATAATCATTGACATCTTGTTGAGATTTTTCAATATTTGGAATACATTTTACTTTTTCTAGTGTTGATGATGTAAGCATGGATACTTTTGAGACTTATATTACTTCAGGGGGAGCATACTTAATTACTAGCTGCTTGTCTTCTTTTGTCATGTTGCGAGTTATTCTTTGATACTTTCCTATTTTTGATCTAATTTCTTCTTTAGAACTTTTTCTCTTGATGCCATTTTTCTTTGAAATATTCTTCACAATTATATCTTACTTTGTCTGTGCCACATGGGTTTTATGACCCTTATTTTTTTTGGTTGCTTCTTTACGCTTGAATATACACTTTTTCCTTTTTGAGATCTAGTTCAAATGTTTTGTTGTTTCGAACTTGAAGTTTGCTTCTTGATTGACTTAGGGCTTGCAGATTTTACTAACTCCATAGGATAAAATATTAAAGCTTCAACTATCTCAGGAACATTCACAGGTTCCAAAATTGATCTTTCCACAAGTTCTTCAGACTCTACATGCACAATTTACATAGACTCATGAACTGGAATTTTAACATACTCTAAAATTTCTATAGACCAAGGGTTTGAATATTTTGCAGTTGAAACCCTAGATCACCTAATTATTCTTTTGGAACCCTGATTGATTTTTTCTTCAAGTGCCTCTTAAATAATATTCCTTAGGAGGAAATCCTCCCAATTGTCACCTCGTAAGTGCAATTATTCCTCAACCAAAATTTTAATGAGACCAAAATAATAGAAACTTATATCAACCTTTCTTGAATTTCTCTAAATTCTAAACACCATATTTTTGATAATATTGATCAGATAATAAGATAAAAGGGTCTCTCTACCTTTTTGGGAGTGAATTAGAAGATGAATATGGTAAAATGAGGTTCGCAGGTGATGAATTTATGAAGGATGAAAATGAGGTTCTACTATTTATCCTTGAATGCAACCATAGGGATGATTTTTGTCAAATTTTCCATTTCCATTTTGGGATTTATGACCAATATCTTCCATGAATCATCTTTAAATATTTTGAATTTGAACCCGTTTTCACTAGTTATGGGCAACTCAGTAAGGATGACTGTAATGTTTAGTTTGATGTCACCAATTTAAGCTTCAATTTCATCAAATGCTCTAATTACCTCTACATTAGCCCTTGAATTTTTTTGAAAAAATTATGTAATATCCCAAAAGGGAGAATGCAGTAATATAGAAACACAATATAAGAACTACAACAAAGTAAACAATAAATCTATATACACATTATAATGCACTGAAATAGTTGAGCCATTTTATTATGTAGGAGGTGAATAGAAAGTACAACAATGCTCAAAATATGAGACACTCAAGCCCAAGAGATGGCCTAGAATGACGCTGAAATGATCTGACAAGAGGGACTGCGTAACTGCTGAACTGCTGGAAGGTAAATTGTGTTGTCCTTGCTGCAACTGTTGGGATTGCAACTACTAGAAAGATCGAAAGTCAGGTCTAGGTATTTTGGGAGCTCCTATTATGCTAAAAATAGAGAACCGGGCTCTATGATGGATACCCAAGATAACCCAGAAAGGGTTTCTCAGATCTGTTAATATAAGAAAACCACCCTCTTAGGGCTTCACATATACAATACTGGGTATGAAGATCTACTGCATAATTTGATGATATGATGGCTGCAATGATGAACAATAAGATCTATGCAAGAAGGAATGATCCCGTTACTAGATCCTTGGGCTAAAATCTCAAGATCTAACTCCTCCAATCTCCTCCACTGAAAATAGCTGCTGGATGAACAAAAACTTCAGAAAACTGTGTTGTAAGAGAGGGAGGCTCAATAGCCTGCTAATAGATATGTCAAATCAACTCCTGAGTGATGGAAACAATAGATCCAATGTAAGGAGATGAACCCTCATAGGATTTCCAGCTAAAATACTGGAAACTTCCTTCGTCCAATAGATCTATAGGGATGGAATATCCAATCCTTGAAGGGACTGCTGCTGCATGGAGGTAAAACCCAATGGCCTGAATGTTAGATATAGATCTGATGCTCCTAGAAGATTTAATGTGAAGAACAAAGTGGTAGGATGAATCCTCCACCAGTTTCCTAGCTGAATTCTAGAAACAACATCCTAAAGATGGCACCAATGCCTGATAAGGAATAGAGATCAATAGAAGACCTTCCCAGAGTATGCACACAATTCCTCTATGGTTAAGGGTTGGATTCTCGCTCGGGAATAGCCTGTGCTAAACAACACTACAAACTTAGCTAAACAACATAAGAGTGCATGAAATTGTCACCTGACAAATCCAGATCTAAACAGATCAAGAATAGTCCAAGTATCCAAATTTGCCTTCTATTGTGCCTTCACCTTCATTATATAGATCATGAGCCTTCCATAGCCTAGGCCCACTCCATAAATGTGTTATACATTTGGACATAAGTCTCCATGGTTGACTGCATTGTTTCTCCACGTCCTCCATCATGTTCATATGGGGTGATCACCCTCTCCATCATGTGTGCATTAAATGCATCACTTCCGCCACTAACTTATCATAAGTGCTTTATGATCTCCTTTGAATGCACTATGATCTCAGTTGACCTCTTCAAAGGTACTCATGATTTTACATTTAAGATCCATGATATTATTTTACTATTTCATCCTCCATGATATATCTCATAAATGAGACATGATCTCCATTTATTTATCATTAATGGAGCTTCTCCACTACTCCATGTTTTAGATCTAGATCTAGAATATCCACATAAACACATTGAAAGAAGTTTTTATTCATATTTGAGGTTTGTGGGTCCCTCCACCTTTTTATTTGTAGAAATTATATAACTAATGCGTTATATATCCAATATTATCCTGATCACACACTATTTGACTTCATGCACAATACACAATCTATTCCACCATTGATCATCACATGCAGAAATTAAATCAATTTCAAAGCACACATGAAACCATAAAAATTCACACACATTAACACAGTGTTTTAACGGGAAAGCCTGAAGCTAAAAACCCCAACTATCTGTATATAATATATGTCATAGAGATCATGTAACAATCCTCATACAAAGAAGTAGAACGTATCCAGAATATCAGAGTTTACCAATACAATGTTCACTAATCGGGTCTGGTCAAAGCACAATCCTTTGCAGTCTGCCTTTACTGCTTTGCTTTTTGCCTCTGCGCAATCACTGCTGAAAGATAACTCAGATGAAACTCAAATCCATGGCTTTGCTGCAATCCTCATTGGCATCTCTATTATGTGTTGGATGCAATCAATGCATCACTATAGTCACAACTGATAGTCAACTTGCCCTTTCACCTATCTCTCCACTGGTCTCCACTGAAACTGTCCATGCACTGTAGTTAACTGATGTATTCTTCAGTTGATTAATGAGTTAATATTTAGTGAATTAATTAATAATTAATTCACACCACTCTCATTAGTGTATCAATCAGTTAGACTAGATACAACTAGCTCAACTGTGTCTAACTGAGTTAAACTGAACACAACTCCACCAACTACTTCTACAACTCCACCAAACTCTGTCACATGAGTTCTAACTGAAGTCCTCCATGCAGTAGCTCCACTAAACCCTCAGGAATAGCGTAATTCCTTCTGTCAGCTCCTGTGCCACATCTGTGCACTTAACTGAAGTGCTCCAAGAGAATAAGATAATGTTTAGAGTCCAAATATTATTAAGAGCTAATAATATTCGACATATCTATTTTTAGAATGGCAATCTAAAAATAGATTCCACCCAATATGTCTAAAAATAGAAGTCCATCTATTTTTCCAACTTGACCAACCATCCACAAATAGCATCCTGCAACTCATAGAATATGATCGACATGTCTAAAAATAGACTTTGCACCAAAAATAGCTTGCGGGCCCACTTCGTGAAGGCGACTCTTTTCACTAGCTCATCATCTTGTTGAATCTCAACATTCCCTCTCAACAAGATAGGGATTATCTGCCACCCCGATCCTGTCTTTGTTGTATTCGAATTTTCTCCTGGTGAGCGCCTTCGTTAGAATATCAGCATCCTGATCCTCCGTAGGAATGTAAGATAGTAACATGATCTTCCACAGAACACAATTTCTGATATGATGGTACCGGATGTCAATATTTTTATATCTATCATGAAATACTTGATTAAACGAGAGTTTAATGTAACTCTGATTATCACAATATATCACAGTAGGATCTAAGTGTGAACCGAACAACCTGACCAGGATCTTCCTCATCCATATAGCCTCGCATGCAGCCAAACTTGCTGCCATGTACTCAGCCTCTGCTAAATTAAGTGCCACGGATCTCTATTTCCTGTTGTACCAAGAAATTTCTGTAGAACTGATACTGAATATCCCTCCAGATGTGCTCTTTCTGTTCATTGGGCTCCTTGCCCAATCTGATTCCGTGAAGCCATGCAGCTTCACCTCATCCGACTGTCTGTACCACAATCCATATCCCGATGTGCCTCTGAGATATCTCAATACATGCTTTCCTGCCTTCTAAAAGAGCTTGGTAGGCTTAACCATAGCTTGTGAAAGCTGGTTAACAACATAGCATATGTCCGGTCATGTATTGACTAGATACATGAGCAAACCAACCAACTTTCGGTAAACAATGGCATCCACTACCTTTGCCAATGTAGCATCCTCTTTCCTCCAACCACCAGGAAGAGGAGTGTCGATAGGCTTGTAGCCTTGCATGTTGAACTCTAGTATCTCTCGGGCATACTTGCCTTGAGACACAAACATTCCATCCTTCCGCTGCCAAATTTCCAATCGCAGGAAATAATGAAGGAGGCCCAAGTCCTTCATCTCAAACTCCTTTCCAATATCAACCTTGCATGAGAGTATCAAATATTCATCACCTGTCAGTATCAAATCATCTACATAAAGTACAATGATCAGCAACTTACCCTCCACCAAAATCTGGTATAGGTTCGGATCTGCCTCACTCTTGGTGAATCCAAGACCAGTGAAATAACTGTCTATCCGTGTGTACCAAGCATGAGGTGCTTGTTTCAGCCCATACAACGCTCTTTTGAGCCTGCACACATGCGAACTACTGCTGAAGATTTCGAAACCTTCAGGCTGCTCTATGTACACCTACTCCTCAATGAGTTTGTTGAGGAACACAGTCTTCACATCCATCTGATGAATGTGCCAACCCATCTGTGCTGAGAGAGCAAGGATGGTCCATATGGAAGAATACCTTGTGACAGGTGCAAAGGTTTCTTCATAGTCGATCCCCTCGATCTATGAGAAGCCCCAGGAAAAAAATCTTGCCTTTTACTTCTCGACGCTCCCGTCAGCAGCTTGCTTCACTTTGTAGATCCATCTTGAACCTACCACTGATTTCCCTTCCGGCCTTGGGACAATCTCCCATGCACTGTTTCTGACAATCGAATCATACTCTTCCACCATGGCATCTACCCATGCAGGGTCCTCCACAAATTCCTCGAAAGAAGATGGTTCTGTCACGATACACTTGCTCATCATAGCCATGTATCCAGTATATCGGTCAGGTGACTGTCTCTGTCTGCGCTGTGATGTAGGGGCTCCTACATTCTGCGTTGCATCAAGATTCAGTCGCTCAGATTCTGTAGTGCTCTTCTGCCCTATGATGGTTGGCGCTGCATGAGTGGTTTCTTCCACTCCATGAACCTCCTCTTGTGGCTGATCCACATCCTAAGGCTAATCCTTAGGAACTAGCAGCTCCTCATCTGCATGCAAGTGTAGCTCCCTCTCAAGCGACAACTTCATGGCTTTCTCCTCATGAAATTTGATATCCTGTCGCACAACAGTATTTTGACTGTCTGGAAAATACACACGATAATTGTGGGGTGTTTTTGTGTACCCCAAAAATATCCCAACCTCTGCGGTTGGCTCCAGCTTCTTCCTGGCATCCTATGTCATATGAATGTAAACAGGTGAGCCGAAAATCTTCAAATGAGAAATATTAGGCTTCTTACCAAAAAACGCCTCTTCGGGTGTACTCATGCCAAGTACTCTATGAGGACAATGATTTTGCACATAAATTGTAGTGTTGCATGCTTCAACCCACAAGTGTATGGGAAGGCCCTGATCATGCAACATCGCCCGTGCAGCACCCACGATCATTCTGTTCTTTCGCTCCGCGACCCCATTCTGCTATGGGTTATGAGGCGCTATGAACTCTCTTCGAATTCCTTCTGCACTGCAAAAGTCTTTGAATTCGCCAGAGATGAATTCACCACCATTATCACTCCTAAGAGCCTTCACCTGCTTCCCCGATTCTTTCTCCACTAGTGCCTTGAACTCACAGAACTTTGAGAATGTCTCGCTCTTCTTCTGCATGAAGAAGATCTAGCACTTACGAGAAAAGTCATCAACAAATATCACATAATACCTGTGCTTTGCTGTCGAAGCTATTGAGAAAGGTCCACACAAGTCTGTGTGAATTCTCTCAAGGATCGTCGTGGCGCGACTATCCTTCTCATGAAAGGTGGCTTTCACAAATTTTCCCAAAGTACATCCCTTGCATTGATCTAACTGTGCAAGTGTACCTTTAGGAAGCCCGGTAGAAATATGCTGCAAAATTTTCAAAGCGCCATGGTGAAGATGGCCCAATCTCTTGTGCCACAATTCACCCTCATCCCGGCTCACCACTCCTTCTGCTTTGCCTGCCATTGCTGCACAACCATCTACCTGCAATTGATAAAGGTTCTTAACTCAAACCCCTATCCTCCGGGTTTCACCAGTTGCCTTACTGCACAGGAAAGCCTTTCCCTCGCTAAAGACAACATCATATCCCTTGTCTTCCAACATCGCCACAGAGATCAGATTATTCTTCAATCCTGGAACATGCATGACATCCTTCAAGATGAAAGGTTTTCCAGACTCCCTCTCAAAGGAAATGGTCTTGATACCAGTTGCACTGTATCTACCATCATCGCCCATCTCGATGTGCACTCCAAGATCCTTCTCATCCAGATCAATAAACAAATATTTGTCTCTAGTCATATGGAAAGACGCACCACTGTCAAGAAACCACACTGATCCCATAACACTTGAAACCAAGCATGCAATCAGTGAAAAATCCAGCTCAAACTGTGAGGCTAAGGCCTCTCCAGCTGTAGATCCAGCAGCCTGCTTATTTTTCTTCTTCTGTGGACAATTTGTGGCGTAATGTCCGTGTTGGTGATAGTGAAAGCACTTCACCTTGGACAAGTCCTACTTCTTTCCTTTCGCACCAGATTGAGAAGGATTTTTCTTTACCTTCCCTTTCCTTGCTTTGGCAGCCAAAGCACAATTTTCTTCATCTTCATTCTTCGATGAAGATCCATCCCTGGTACTTCGTCGTATCTCCTCCTGCACAAGATCTGACCAAAGTCACTCCCATCCCGGCAGTTTCTCCTGACCATTGACAGAGTCCTCGTAGGAATGCCAACTCTTCGAAAGCCCAAGGAGAGCCAAGCTCACCACGTCCTCTTCATCTACAGTAACCCCCACACTTCCCAGCTCATCCCTGCATTGGAAAAACTTCATGAGGTGCTTGGGTATACTTTCGCCCTTCTCCATTTTTATTTTTCTGAGCTTGTCTTTAAGCACCAACTTCCTCTGGTTGCTTTTGCTTTGGAACAAGTCTGTCAAAGCTTTCCACATCAAGAATGGAGAAGCTTTACCGTGAAGGCTGGACACTATGTGATCCTTCACACCTTCCAATAGAATTCTTCAACATTTTGCTGTCTTCTTTTTCCATGCGTCAAGTGTGGCTGCATCGCTAGAAGCAGGTTTTGGAATTTCTACATCTATGAACTCCTTCAACCCATTATCCTCCAGCAACACCTCCATCCTATCCTTCCATGCAATATAATTCGAGCTACCCTCAAGGGCATACTCCAACCACAATTCGTTGAAAGACATCTCAACTTCGGCAGCAAGAAAACACTGTAGCAAATTCGAATTCCACCAGCACAAAACTCAACCGCTTCAATAATTGCAATTGCTATGATCAATATCGCTCCAATACCATGTAGAAATTATATAACTAATGCGTTATATATCCAATATTATCCTGATCACACACTAGTTGACTTCATGCACAATACAGAATCTATTCCACCATTGATCATCACATGTGGAAATTAAATCAATTTCAAAGCACACATGAAACCATACAAATTCACAGACATTAACACAGTGTTTTAACGGGAAATCCTGAAGCTAAAAACCCCAATTATCTGTATATAATATATGTCATAGAGATCATGTAACAATCCTCATACAAAGCTGAACATGTCAAGCTCTCAGTACAATACAATCGCTACACACTAATAAGGTCTGATCTAGCAAATCCATGCACCAATCTCTGCCACCTGCTAGCCTGCCTCTACTACGCAATCCCTGTTGAAGAATGGCTCTGAATGAAATCGAATCCATCTAGCTTTCACTACGCAATCCTTATTGGAATCTCTACTGAGTGTTGGATGCAATCAATGCATCACTATAGTCACAACTGATAGTCATCTTGCCCTTTCACCTATGTCTCCACTGGTCTCCATTGAAACTGTCCATGCACTGTAGTTAACTGATGTATTTTTCAGTTGATTAATGAGTTAATATTTAGTGAATTAATTATTAATTAATTCACACAAATCTCAATAGTGTATCAATCAGTTAGAATAGATACAACTAGCTCAACTGTGTCTAACTGAATTAAACTGAACACAACTCCACCAACTACTTCTACAACTCCACCAAACTCTATCACATGAGTCCTAACTGAAGTCCTCCATGCAATAGCTCCACTAAACCCTCAGGAATAGCATATTTACTTCTGTCAGCTCATGTGCCACATCTGTGCACTTAACTGAAGTGCTCCAAGAGAATAAGATAATTTTTAGAGTCCAAATATTATTAAGAGCTAATAATATTCGACATATCTATTTTTAGATTGGAAATCTAAAAATAGATTCCACCCAATATGTCTAAAAATATAAGTCCATATATTTTTCCAACTTGACAAACCATCCACAAATAGCATCCTGCAACTCATAGAATATGATTGACATGTCTAAAAATAGACATAGTCTAAAAATAGACTTGTGCCAAAAATAGCCTACGGGCCCACTTAGTGAAGGCGACTCTTTTCACTAAGCTCATCATATTGTCGAATCTCAACATTATTTACTTAATTAATTAAGTTTATTAAGAACTCTAATATTCCAAATATCATGTGAAAATTTGGGAATATTATAGTCCTCCCCAGAAAAATGTTGCTTGTCCTCAAGCCACTGCAAAAGTAGATGCTAGAGAAATATGCCCCCCTCCAAATGGAATCAACACAAGGAAGGTCTCCCCATTTTTTGCAATGATTTATGTATGCCCAACACCAAATTTGCCTCTCTAGAATGTCTAGAGTGATCTCTAACCTTGAAGCTAGATTTCCCTCATCAATCATGAAGCTCCACGTGACAACCATAAGTTGTCCAACATCCTACATAATACATGAGATACATAAATATAGATGGTTCTTTCCACAAGAGGAAGGCTCCAAATCAGAAAGTATACTTCCATCCATGCTACATTAAGTAAAGAGAGGATTTTCATGCCTCCATCCTTAACCCTGTTGGCCTTTTTGGATCCAAGCATCATCCCAACATTGTACAAAAGAAGAAGTAGAGATATATGGGCAGACAAATATGCCAAACCATATTCTCCCAATAGTAGCCAACACAGCAATGCTCCCTAATGCCACACCGAACCATCAAGATACCAAGTATGGTGTCCATAATCTCTAAGTAAGAGCCATCGAAGGAATGCCTCTTGCTTCCATCCTCCAACACTATTATGAAAAGTAGGGGAGTATGTAGGAACAAAGTACCCCAATAAAAGCCACAACAACAAGATCTCTTGCTACCTCTTCACATCATCATGTGAATCATGGAGCAACAAAAACATACTGAAGGACATATGAAATGTCATATCAACCCAATACAAACAAACTCCATTATCACACATCATGAGAGTATCATGCCATATTACAAATAATACAAAACACATAAACATGGGAGATGTCATGTGATGGCCAAAATATCTCAACCAAAATGAACATGCCTTCTTCTGCTTCATTCTGTCATGGATACACAAGGCGTGAGTCAAAGAAATATGAGATATGGGTGGTAACCATACTCACCCAAGATCAACCAGCATAACCATGCCTCCTTCTTCATTACATGAGTGCTTTTTAGGGAATGGATCAAGGAATTAGGAGCCTTTGGGTAGTAACCAGACTCGCCCAAGAGAAACCATCGTAACCAAGCTTCTTGCTGGCCCATGTCATATATCTGCAAGTGGTCATGGAACCCATTGCTTATCATCCTCACCCACTCATCCCAATGTGGATGATGAATGATCTCCTGCATAAACATGGTATCCTCCCTTTGTAGAATACCATCCTCCTCAAACTGATGTAGAAATTTTCACTCCATGATATCCTTAAGTGCACCTCCAGTGAGACCCCTCCATGAGATATTCTTCTCATCAATAGCCCTCCAAAACCAATGAGGTTTTGGAGTTTTCTGTAGGTGGAATTTTCTCTTTGAGTTGTGAGATGCTCATTGAGAAAATTTCATATAGAAAGGAGAAAAGATTCCTGATCTCAAGATGTCTACCATCTATCATCTTAACCTCCATTGCTTCATGAGTGAAGCTACCTTCAGAATGCTCCAAGAATAATGGGGCCCCTCCATTATCACTGCTACTAAGTGACAACGCTGTAGATCTACATGGTGGTACATATGCTGTCTCATGGCAAGGCACAATGCTGAACTCATAGCCATCCATTGTATATAGGATCATGCTTATCCCATCTTCTAAAAATCTACACTTAAACTCAAAGGGTTGAATGTAGCTCAACAGTGATGAACTGGAATAGCTCTTCATCTCCTCCTTGATTAGATCAGGGGTTCTCTGCGCTGTGATATGTTGCTGCTTCAAATCAGCATTTTGTTCTAACCCTTGGTTATACATTGGCCCTGATGGCATGTCCCCATAAGTGTCAATAAGATATATTTAAACAATATGTGATGAAATTGCATGCATACCTTGGATCAACTGATGTGTGGGAACCTCTTGCAAGAACACAAGAGTTCCTCCAACCGGGACAATGGTGTCTCCAACTGTTGGCAAGAGTGATGGCTACTCTTATATCAATGTACTAGCACTGGAATCTTCCTCCTTTTCCTCATGCATCTCCTGAATCATGCATGTGACTCTATGTGTCAAGAGCTTCAGACTATCTTGAAAAGATGCAGGTGTCTCTCCTCCAGATACAAGTACCTCTGCAGCTAGTGGTGAATGTCGTGATTCTTTGTCCAGATTGACAAGGATGACATCCTCCTTTGCTTTCTTAGGAAATGTCTCTTTGGAACACATCTATGGTTTTCTTACATCAAACTTATTTCTCAACTTGTGAAAGAAATCTGAATATTAGTCACCTTTGCATGCTCCATGTGACCAAACCACCAATCATTGGCTTCACCATAAAGATGAAGTGCTGCAATCTGAACAACCTCTCTTTCAGCTAAGAGATGTAGCCTGAAGAATGCATCTAAATCTTTCCTCCAAGCCTTAACAATTCTTTAGGAAGATCCATCAAATGTAGGCAAATCTAATCTATTGTGCCTCTTTCTTCTATTCCTGCTATAGGATCCTCTTTCTTTTTTGATTTTGAAGAATTTTTGGAGAGTTATCTTCTCCTTGAATGCTCTAGACTGTGCTTTGTACTCTTCAAGATATAAATTGAGAGTCTCATGAGTCTTAGGTTCCATGTTTCTTCTTTCTTCATGACTATAACATTCACCTTCTTCAAAGAAAGTGGGCATAGTAGATTTATGAGGAGATCTATGATTCTTTGGTTTTATTTTTTGCTGATAGGAAGTGCTTGGACCTTCCTCATCAAATATTCTTCTTGGAATCTCCTTTTTCCATTCCCTCTTCATTTGATTGACCTCTTTGGAGAGATCTTGCATGGATCTAAAGAGAGGAGTGGAAAAACTACAATCCTCCTTCATGATAGATCTCATCTATCTGCTTCTTCTTTTGATGAAAAAGATGAAGTGTCCACAAGCTGAGCCAAAGATCATGCTCTGATACCACTGTAATATCCCAAAAGGGAGAATGAAGTAATACAGAAACACAATATAAGAATTGCGGCAAAGTAAACAACAAATATATATACACATCAGAATGCACAAGAATAGCTGAGCCATTTTATTATATAGGAGGTGAATAGCAAGTACAAAAGTGCTCAAGATATGAGACACTCAAGCCAAAGAGATGGCCTAGAATGACCCTAAAATGATCCCACAAGAGGGACTACATAACTGTTGAACTACTGGAAGGTAAAATGCAATGTCCCTACTGCAACTGTTGGGACTACAACTACCAGAAAGATAGAAAGTCATATCTAGGTAGTTCGAGAGCTCAGATGATGTTGAAAATAGAGATCTGGTCTCTATGATGGATATCCAAGATAACCCAAAAAGGGTTTCTCAGATCTATCAATATAAGAAAATCACCTTCTTAGGGCTTCACATATACACTGCTGGGTATCCAGATCTACTGCATAATCTGATGATATGATGGATGCGATGATGAAAAATCAGATGTATGCAAGAAGGGATGATCCCTTTACTAGATCCTTGGGATAAAATCCCAGAAATATAGAAAGTTAGATCTAGGAAGTTTTGGAGCTTTGATGATGCTGAAAATATAGATCCGGGCTCTATGATGGATACTCAAGATAACCCAGAAGGGGTTTCTCAGATCTGTCAATCTAAGAAAACCACCCTTTTAGGGCTTCACATATACACTGTTGGGTATCCAGATCTACTGCATAATCTGATGATATGATGGATGCGATGATGAAAAATCAGATGTATGCAAGAAGGGATGATCCCTTTACTAGATCCTTGGGATAAAATCTCAAGATCTAGCTCCTCCAATATCCTCCACTGAAAATAGTTGATGGATGAACAAAAACTTAAGAAAACTACGCTGTAAGAGAGGGAGGCTCAATAGCCCGTTTCTAGATATTTCAAATTAGCTCCTGAGTGATTGACACAATAGATCCAATGTGAGGAGATGAACCCTCATAGTATTTCCAGCTGAAATATTGGAAAATTCCTTCCTCCAGTACATCTACAGGACTGGATTGCACAATCCTTGAAGGGAATGTTGCTACATGGAGATAAAACCCAATGGCCTGAATGCTGGATATAGATCTAATGCTCCTGGTAGACTGAATTTGAAGAACAAAGTGGTAGGATGAGTCCTCCACTAGTTTCCTAGCTGAATTCTAGAAACAACCTCCTGAAGATGGCACCAATGCCTGATAAGGAATAGAGCTTAATAAAATACCTTCCCAGAGTAGGCACACAAGTCCTCTATGGGTAAGGGTGGGATTCCTGCTTAGGAACACCCTGTGCTAAACAACACTGCAAACTTAGCTAAATAACATAAGAGTGCATGGAATTGTCACCTGAAAAATCTAGATCTAAACAGATCAAGAATAATCCAAGTATCCAAATCTGCCTTTTATTGTGCCTTCGCCTTCATTATATAGATCATGAGCCTTCCATAGCCTAGGCCCACTCCATAACTACACTGTACATGTGGACATAAGTCTCCATGGTTGACTGCGTTGTTTCTCTATGTCCTCCATCATGTCCATATGGGGTGATCACCCTCTCCATCATGTGTGCATTAAATGCATCACTTCCTTCACTAACTGATCATAAGTGCTTTATGATATTCTTTGAATGCATGATGATCTTAGTTGACCTCTTCAAATATCCTCATGATTTTAAATTTAAGATCCATGATATTATTTGACTGTTTCATCTTCCATGATCTGTCTCATAAATGAGACATGTTCTCCATTTATTTATCATTAATGGAGCTGCTCCACTACTCCATGTTTTTAGATCTAGATCTAGAATATCCACATACACACAATGAAAGTGGATTTTATTCATATTGGAGGTTTGTGGGTCCCTCCACCTTTTATTTACTTAATTAATTAATTTTATTAAGAACTATGATATTCCCAATATCATGTGAAAATTTGGGAATATTATAGTCCTCCCTGAAAAAATGTTGCTTGTCCTCAAGCAACTGCAAAATTAGATGCTAGAGCAATCTGTCCCCCTCCAAATGGAATCCACACAAGGAAGGTCTCCCCATTTGCTGCAATGAGTTATGTATGCCCAGCACCAAATTTGCCTCTCTAGAATGTCTAGAGTGATCTCTAACTGTGTAGCTAGATGTCCCTCATCAATCATGAAGCTCCAAGTGACAACCATAAGCTGTCCAACATTATCCACAATACATGAGATACATAAAGATAGATGGTTCTTCCCACAAGAGGAAAGCTCCAACTCATAAATTATACCTCCATCCCATGCTACATGAAATAAAGAGAGGCTTTTCATGCCTCCATCCTTAACCCTGTTGGTCTTGTTGGATCTAAGCATCATCTCAACATTATACAAAAGAAGAAGTAGAGATATATGGGTAGACAAATATGTCAAACCATATTCTCCCAATAGTAGCCAACGCAACATTGCTCACTGTTGCCACACCACACCATCAAGATACCAAGTATGGTGTCCAAACTCTCCAAGTAAGAGCCATCGGAGGAGTGCCTCTTGCTACCATCCTCCAACACTATTATGAAAAGTAGGGGAGTATGTAGGACCAAAGTACCCCAATAAAAGGCACAACAACAAGATCTCTTGCTACCTCTTCACATCATCATGTGAATCATGGAGCAACAACAACATAATAAAGGACATATGAAATTTCATATCAACCCAATACAAACAAACGCCATGAGAGTATTATGCCATATTACAAACAATACAAAACACATAAACATGGGAGATGTCATGTGATGGCCAAAATCTCTCAACCAAAATTAACATGCCTTCTTCTGCTTCATTATGTCATGAATACAAAAGGCATGAGTCAAAGAAATATGAGCTATGGGGTGGTAACCATACTCACCCAAGAGAAACCAACATAAGCATGCCTCCTTATTCATTACATGAGTGCGTTTTAGGGCATGGATCAAGGAATTAGGAGCCTTTGGGTAGGAACCAAACTCACCCAAGAGAAACCAGCATAACCAAGCTTCTTGCTAGCCCATGTCATATATCTGCAAGTGGTCATGCAACCCCTTTCTTATCATCCTCACCCACTCATCCCAATGTGGATGATGAATTATGTCCTGCATAAACATGGTATCCTCCCTTTGTAGAATACCATCCTCCTTAAACTGATGAAGAACTTTACACTCCATGATATGTTGAAGTGCATATCTAATGAGACCTCTCCATGAGATCTTCTTCTCATCAATGGCACTCCAAAACCAATGAGGTTATGGATTTTCTGTAGGTAGAAGTTTTTCTTTGAGCTGTGAGATGCTCATTGAGAAAGTGTCATCTAGAAAGGAGAAAATATTCCTCATCTCAAGATGTCTACCATCTATCATCTTAACCTCCATTGCTTCATGAGTGAAGTTACCTTCAAAATTCTCCAAGAATAATGTTGCCCCTTCATTATCACTACTACTAAGTGAAAATGTTGTAGATATGCATGGTGGTACATATGTTGTCTCATGGCAAGGCACAATGCTGAACTCATAGCCAACCATTGTACATAGGATCATGCTGATCCCATCTTCTGAAACTCTACACTTTAACTCAAAGGGTTGAATGTAGCTCAATAATTATGAACTGGGATATCTCTTCATCTCCTCCTTGATTAGATCAAGGGTCCTCTACACTGTGATATGTTGCTGCTTCAAATCAACATTTTTTTCTAACCCTTGGTTATGCATTGGCCCTAAAGGCATGTCCCCATACGTTTCAATAAGATCTAATGAAACAATATGTGATGAAAATGCATGCATACCTTCGATCAACTGATGTGTGGGAACCTCTTGCAAGAATAGAAGAGTTCCTCCAATCGGGACAATGGTGTATCCAACTGCTGGTAAGAGTGATGGCTGCTCTTTTATCAATGTACCAGCGCTGGAATCTTCCTCCTCTTCCTCATGCATCTCTTGAATCATGCATGTGAATCTATGTGTCAAGAGCTCCAGATTATCTTGTAGAGATACAGGTGTCTCTCCTCCAGATACAAGTACCTCTCCAACTGGTGGTGAATGTAGTGACTCTTTGTCTAGAGTGACAAGGATGACATCCTACTTTGCTTCCTTAGGAAATGTATCTTTGGAACACATCTATGGTTTTCTTACATCAAACTTCTTTCTCAACTTGTGAAAGAAATCTGAATATTTAGTCACCTTTGCATGCTCCATGTGACCAAACCACCGATCATTGGCTTCACCATAAAGACGAAGTGTTGCAATCTGAACAACCTCTCTTTCAGCTACAAGATGTAGCCTGAAGAATGCATCTAAATCTTTCCTCCAAGCCTTAATAGTGCTTGAGGTAGATCCATAAAATGTAGGCAAATAGAATCTATTGTGCCTCTTTCTTCTATTACTTCTACAGGATCCTCTTTCTTCTTTGATTTTGAAGAATTGTTGGAGAGTTAACTTGTCCTTGAATGCTCTAGACTATGCTTTGTACTCTTCAAGATATAAAATGAGAGTCTCATGAATCTCAAGTTCCATGTTTCTTCTTTCTTCATGACTATACCATTCACCTTCTTCAAATAAAGTGGGCATAGTAGATCTATGATTCTCTGGTTTTATTTTTTGTTGATAGGAAGTGCTTGGAACTTCCTCATCAAATATTCTTCTTGGATCCTCCTTTTTCCTTTCCCTTTTCATTTGATTGACCTCTTTGGAGAGATCTTGCATGGATCTAAAGAGAGGAGTGGAAAAACTACAATCCTCCTTCATGATAGGTCTCATCTATCTACTTCTTCTTTTGATGCAAAAGATGAAGTGTCCACAAGCTGAGCCAAAGATCATGCTCTGATACCACTGTAATATCCCAAAAGGGAGAATGTAGTAATATAGAAACACAATATAATAACTCCAACAAAGTAAAAAATAAATTTATATACACATTATAATGCACATAAATATCTAAGCCATTTTATTATATAGGAGGTGAATAGCAAGTACAATAGTGCTCAAGATATGAGACACTCAAGCCAAAGAGATGGCCTAGAATGACCCTGAAATGATACCACAAGAGGGACTGCATAACTGCTGAATTGCTGGAAGGTAAAATGCATTGTCCCTACTGCAACTGTTGGGACTACAACTACCAGAAAGATAGATAGTCATATCTAGGTAGTTCGAGAGCTCAGATGATGTTGAAAATAGAGATTTGGTCTCTATGATGGATACCCAAGATAACCCAAAAAGGGTTTCTCAGATCTATCAATATAAGAAAATCACCTTCTTAGGGCTTCACATATACACTACTGGGTATGCGGATCTACTGCTTAATCTGACGATATGATGGCTGCAATGATGAACAATCAGATCTATGCAAGAAGGGATGATCCCTTTACTAGATCCTTGGGCTAAAAGCTTAAGATCTATCTCCTCCAATATCCTCCACTAAAAATAGCTGCTGGATGAACAACAACTTCAGAAAAATGAGCTGTAAGAGAGGGAGGCTCAATAGCCTACTACCGGATATGTAAAATCAACTCCTGAGTGATGGAAACAATAGATCCAATGTGAGGAGATGAACCCTCACAAGATTTCCAACTGAAATACTAGAAACTTCCTTCCTCCAATAGATATACAGGACTGGATTGCACGATCCTTGAAGGGAATGCTGCTGTATGGAGGTAAACCTAATGGCCTGAATGCCGGATATAGATCTACTTCTCCTGGAATATTGAATGTGAAGAAAAAAGTGGTAGGATGAATCCTCCACCTGTTTCCTAGCTGAATGCTAGAAACAACCTCCTGAAGATGGCACCAATGCTTGATAAGGAATAGAGCTCAATAGAAGACCTTCCTAGAGTAGGCACCATCAGGGGAATTTTGAGGTCTACAATGGGCTTCCTAAGAAAATGTACAACAAAAATAAAATTTATAAGAACCCATAGGATTCAAGATGATGATATCAATCATGGGGGATGATTCACCTTTTTTTAAGTAAAAGGGTAAAAAGATTAAAAAATAATAAAATAAAAAACTACTTTTTCAACTCACATTTTTAGCTTATCTCTGATAGTTTTTACTCAAATTTTGAGTGGGAGTACTGTTTGGATGAAAAATTTAATTTCTCATCCAAGGAGTACCCATGTTGCATACTTTCGATGGACCCTTCTACGTGAAAAATAAGAAATACATGAAAAAATGTGATTGGAATCACATTTTTCATGTATTTCTCAATTTTCGTGTAGCAGGGTCCATCGAAAGTATGCAACATGGGTACTCCTTGGATGAGGAATTAAATTTTTCATCCAACGAGTACTCTCGCTCAAAATTTGAGTAAAAACTTTGAGATTTAAGGTGAAAATACGAGTTGAAAAAGTAGTTTTTTCTTTTTTCCCTCTAAAATTTGATGATGTCATCAAATTTATTTTACTATTTCCAATATTATTTTATAATTTCCTTAGGAGGTCTATTTTAGACCTCAAAATTCCCCTAATGACAAGTTATCTATGGGTAAGGGTGGGATTCCCACTTGGGAACACCCTGTGCTAAACAACACTGCAAACTTAGCTAAACAACATAAGAGTACATGGAATTGTCACCTAACAAATCCAAATCTAAATAGATCAAGAATAATCCAAGTATCCAAATATGCCTTCTATTGTGCCTTCACCTTCATTATATAGATCATGAGCCTTCCATAGCCTAGGCCCACTCGATAATTGCGCTGTACATGTGGACATAAGTCTCCATGGTTGACTGCGTTGTTTCTCCATGTCCTCCATCATGTTCATATGGGGTGACCACCCTCTCCATCATGTGTGCATTAAATGCATCACTTCCTCCACTAACTTATCATAAGTGCTTTATGATCTTCTTTGAATGCACTATGATCTCAGTTGACCTCTTCAAAGATCCTCATGATTTTACATTTAAGATCCATGATCTTATTTGATTGTTTCATCCTCCATGATCTCCATTTATTTATCATTAATGGAGTTACTCCACTACTCCATGTTTTAGATCTAGATCTAGAATATCCACATACACACATTGAAAGTGGATTTTATTCATCTTTGAGGTTGTGGGTCCCTCCACCCTTTTATTTACTTAATTAATTAAGTCTATTAAGAAATCTAATATTCCAAATATCACGTGAAAATTTGGGAATATTACAAATTATTCCATTCCACTCTCTGTAGTAATTTCTTCCATTTAGGATAAGCTTCCAATAATTTTTTGAAAACTAGTTCAGTTATGATGATAATTTCCATCTTTAGTGCTCAAGAGTTCTAGGTTTAGAAATGTTGCTTCTGAGTCACTGCTGAATGTGGTGAAATGATCATAAGGAATGATAAATATATTATAATAATGTCGTTGATGGTCATGCATAAATATAGGGAAGGTTGTGGAAAATACATGACACCGTTAATGATGGAGTAATAATGGAGAACTCCTATCGATCTATTGTCGATGCTACAACACCGTCCGAAATTTTTCTACATTCGAATTTTGGAGCCTACTTTCTGTCATGAGAAGTGTCATTTTTGGTCATCAAGTGTCATTTTATGTTTTTACACGTCTCAAGTTTCATTTTCCCTTCCTAAGTGTCTTCGTATCATCAAAAGAAGAAATAACACACATTAGAGTCATTGTACACTTCATATTCACAAAACGACACTTGGTGGTCACAATTGCACATACTTTATCTGTTACATTTCGAGAATGTTTATAAACTGGTGTTTTGATGTATATTTCTTAGTCATGGGTCCTGTCTAAGTTGTTTGATGAGTTGAGATATGTTGCACTTGATTATACACCTAACTCATGTGTTTTCATATGTTTCACCATTTTGTACTTAGCCATTTTTTTTACTTTGCAAGTCTTCCCTCTTGGCTATACAAAGCGCACTACACACTTCTAGGGCCTAATGGAGACCCTCCTTGTTAGCTAGAACTATGCCCTGTGCTTAGACGAGTCCTCTCTCTCCCTCCCTGTGCACAATGCATTTATAGTCAGTAGACCCTCCTTCTTGATGCTTATCTCTATGCCCTATGCAAGTCAAGCCTCTGTCTCCTAGTTGAGTGAACTGCACACTTTTAGTGGGAAGTGATGCCTTCCCCGATGCCTTGGAATTGTGCCTTACAGCCTCCTTATGGTCTTGGCCTTTCTCCCAAGCACATAGCGCATTTATAGGGAAAAGTGATGCTATCATGCCTCTTGTAAGTTTTCCTTACGCCCTCCAAGTCTCCTCCTCCTCCAGAGCTGTGCATGTCGTAGTATTAGTGAGAATTGAAGCTATCCTCTATCTCTTGCAAGTAATCCCTATGCCAAGAAGGACTCTCCCTCTCTCCTTTGCAAACTGTTGAGCCACAGTTAGAAAATTGCATGAAACATGGTAGAGAAGGATATTTTTGAGCTAATGTTTTCTTTCCTTGAGTGATCTATATTTGCAGGGGTTCAATAAAGAATGGGAAATATTTGTGAGGAGATTTGTCAGGAAATGTTTCCCACATTAACATCTTGAAGAAAAAAGGAACAAATGAACCTTGATGCGATAGTTGAAGGAATGATGAATCCAACTAGCCAAAGAGACAGATGAAGACTCCATGATTTCTCAAGACCCTTTGAAGGGTAGAAGGAAACTATTGGGTCAAGAAGAAGCTACGTTTCAACCCCCATATTTACCACAATTTGTCATTTACTTTATATATTTTCCCTTCATTTTAGAAATAAAGTAAAGGAAAATAATGCAAAAATAAGCTAGAGTGAATTAATGATAAAAGGAGTGTTTAATAACGTAAAACTGATTTATCATTGTCTTTATTGATAGGGAAGAAAAATAGCCAAACTACTGACCGAATGACCAAAAGACAACAGACAAGGAAGGAAAATGAAATCATATCGGCTCCTATGAATTAGCAGAAGATGTAGAGGCACGCCTACTCTTGGAGTTCTCAGTCAGTAACCATGAAGCATTAGGGTCTCATAACAAGAAGGATCCATTACTACTTTTGAATTCTCCTTTAAGCTATAAAAGGACGAAGGTAAACAAGACGCAACACAGTTACTGTAATATAATATTCCTGTAATAAAAGTATCCAGAAATAATCGTCAAGTTTGTACCAATGTATTGCTCTGTGGATTAATGAATAATTTGGCGTTTTTGGAATAAAAAACTTCTGAGTATTCCTTAGCAGTAGGCTTCTAGCAGTTTCAGGCCCAGCCCTGGGGGTTCTCTTGCTACTTCTGTGCTATACGTTTATTTACAGAACTTGCATTTCCAGTTATCCATTGCATTTCATAACATTGTCATTTAATTGGTTAATCACAAGCATGAGATGTTATATCTTCCTTTTCACTAGATTAGATTTATCATTCATGTCCTCTTACCTGGAATCAATGCTTTTACAATTGTTAGACTAGTTTTAGCACGGTTACTGTTCAATTCTATGTATAGTTAATGTTTGGATCTTTTTCATCATAATTATGAGCGTTTAGTTGATATTTAATTCTGAAGGATGTTATTAGTTGATTAAAAGAGAATTCCATTGCAAAATATATAATAATTGATTGCTGTTCAATTTATTAGGATTGTTGTTCAATTCATTACAGTAGCTGTTCAATTCATCAAAGTGTGCTATTTAATTGCAATCTATTCTTTTTAGTATTGAGTAGTTACTCTTTCATAAGATTAGAACATAATTAACTCCTTTGAATGATCTGAAGTATTTCATAATTCACTTTCATATTTGTTTGATTGAACTTCGAGAATTAAACAATATTCCTTATAACGATTTAGAGTAGTTAACCTCCGATGTCACTTGCATATATTTTTCTTACACTCTTGAAATAACAAGACTTGACCTGGGTTGATAATGAATGAAAAGTATTAAGGTCACCTTTAAAACAGTCATCTTCATGACCCAAAATTTTGGCACCGTTTCCGGGGAGAGTGTTTAAGAGTGATGTCCTTTATTTCTTTTTCCTTTTGCTGTGAAATAATTGGGTATTGAAAATGAGAGGTAAGAATTTGCATGCTAGCAAGCAAAACACTTGTTCTCCAGCTTGCTTCTTAGAAATTGTGCAAAGGTTAATAGGACAGGTGTTCTTGTTTTTTATGACTAGGAATAAAAAGATAGAATTAGATCAAAATCCCCCACTTAAATCCACAAAACCCAAAGGATCGGTGGTCCTTGGAAGAACAACATATATAGATGAAATCATTAAGAAGGTTGAATCCCAGGCATCCGTAGGACCCATAAGCATTCCTACTCAGAGTCCTACTATAGTCCCTCAGGTAGCAACCTCACCATCTGTAGCCCACACCGAGAGTCATAATGAAACAGAAGGGTCTAAACAAAGCCTTCAAACTGTTGAGCATGTAAGTCTTGACCCTTCGAGAGAGGGAAATTATTGCAATTTGCAGGAAGGAGAGGGAGAAATTCCAATAGTACCTAAACAATAAAATATGATAGAAAAAGAAATAGATCAGGGGAGGGACATAGTTGACCAAAAATACTTGAAAACCTTATTATTTCCTCCCCTCCATTCCCTGAGAGATTAATATTGCATAAACCAATAGTCTCTTCATATTTTGATCTCTTATGGGAATTAAAAAACCTTTGCATTGAAATTTATCTTCTGCAGGATATACAAGACATTCCTATCTATGCCAAGACAATTAAAGAGCTGTGCAAAAAAAAAAAAACAAGTGAGGAAAGCAAAAACTATACCAACTGTTCATGTAGTGGGAGCACTATTAGAATTACTCTTGGGTAAAGAAACACCAGTAAAATACGAGGATCCAGGAAACCCCATAATTACAGCACAAATATCTGGCCACTCCTTTTCAAACACATTAGTTTATTTGGGGGCGACCATCAACATATTAACTATAGAAACCTGCCAGAAGTTAGGGATAACAACATTGGAACCCACATCTACCTTGCTAGAACTTGCTGACATATCTGTTATAAATACAAAAGGTATATTATAGGACATCCTGGTTTCTGTGGACTCATGGGAGTATCCGAAATAATTTTTAGTTATTAACCCAAAAATTAGGTTAGATGGACACCCCCTGATACTGGAACAACCTTGGTTAGCAACAGCCTATGCTTACATAGGCTTTTGAATAGGCAGCATGACCATTACTAGAGGTGATGCCGTAAAGAATATTGTCATATACCCCCCTACCAAACCAATTCTTCCCACTGTAAATATTAAAAAAAACAACCACATACTTACTGGGAACAAAACATCCGTTCACCACTGAAAATAGTTGAAGCACTCGAATTTAAAGATTGAAGATGATGTAATCAATAACTTCATGAATCAGCCATCTACTTCTGAAAATTTAAAATGCCAAATGTTAAAATCAGTTCTTGATAATGAAGCACATGAGGACCCCTTGGAAGACATTGATAACTAGCACATACCCACGACTGCTGTTCGCAACAGCATACCAATTGAAATTGAGCCAGGAAAGGTTTTAAATATCAATGGTAGTATGAATAGTAACCAATAAGAAAATATCATTAAATTTTTACAGAAATATAAGGAATCATTTGCTTGGGACTACCCAGAAATGAAGGGTATAGATACTCAACTATGCACACATCACATTTATACTGAAAAAGATGCTCGGCCTATTCAGTAGCCTTAGCGGAGGTTAAACCCGCATATGAAAGACATTGTAAAAGATGAATTGAAAAAGCTGCTAGATGTAAACTTTATTTATCCTATTTCAGACAGAAAATGGGTCTCTCCTTTAGTAGTCATTCCTAAGAAGAATGGTAAGTGGAAAATCTATGTGGATTACAGGGAATTGAATAAATCAACGTAGAAAGACCACTTCCCCCTCCATTATATTGATCAGGTCCTTGATACATTAGCAGGAAAGCGGTTCTTCTCTTTCCTTGATGGTTTTAGTGGTTACAATCAAATCCAGATAGCCCTTGAAGACCAGGACAAAATGACCTTTACCTGCCCCTGGGGTACATTTGCCTATAGGGTATTTCCATTCAGATTATGCAATGCCCCAACAACATTTCAAAGGGCCATACTCAACATTTTTTCCAATTTAATAAATGGAGGGCTCGAGATTTACATGGAATGATTTTCTCCATATGGATATAACTTTGATCAAGCACTACAAACACTAGAAAAATTATTGGAACGGCGTATTTCCACCAGATTGTGTTTGAGCAACGAAAAATGTCACATGATGATGATCGAAGGAGTAATCCTAGGACATTACATCTCTGCAGCTGGAATATAGGTAGATCTGACAAAAATAGAGGTAATTCTCTTATTAGCCACACCTTGTACTCAGACAGAGGTACGTATTTTCCTTGGGTATGCAGTGTACTACCGTAGGTTTATAAATAATTTCTCACAAATAGCTGCACCCTTGTATGCATTAATTGGAAATGTTGAATTCCATTGGTATGACAAATGTGACACTGATTTTTCAGATTTGAAGAAACTAGTCTCGATTGCACCAGTATTACATGGCCCCAATTGGGAGTTTCCCTTTCACATTTCCTTAGATGCATCCGACATAGCGATAGGGGTAGTTCTTGATCAAGAAGAAGACAAAAATCCCTACGCTATTTACTACGTTAGCAATAATCTCACTCCTTCTGAATTACACTATACAGTGACGGAAAATGAGTTATTCACTGTCATTTATGCTATTAGTAAATTTAGACATTATATAACTAGCTATCAAGTATTCCTATATACCAAGCACTCCGTCGTTATATACTTAGCCAATAAACCTATTACAAATGGAAGAGTGACTCATTGGTTGTTGCTTTTACAGGAGTTTGAAATAACTATCAAGGACTGCCCAGGGAATAAAAACGTGGTTGTAGATTTCCTGTCTAGAGTTCCAAAGTCAGATGACCCATTAGCGGTGGACGATCAGTTCCCTGATGAGAATTTGTTCAACGTAGCAGTAAAAATGCCATGGTAAGCAGATGTAGCGAATTATCTTGCAGTAGGAAATCTGCCAAGGCACTTGAAATCAAAGGAATGGAAGCAAATTGTTCAATGCAGTGCTATATTCTCCTGGATTGGTGGATAAATTTTCCATACAGGAGCTGATATGCATATACGCAGATGCATCTGAGAAGAAGAAATTTATGACATCCTAAGGGCCTATCATGATGAACCATGTGGGGGCCATTTTGTAGATCACAGGACGGGGCACAAAGTATTGCAAATGAGCTATTATTGGCCTACAATTTTTAAATATGCCAAGAAATATGTCCAAGCCTGTGATAGTTGCCAAAGAATGGGCTGCCCTGGCCAATCTGATGAAATTCCATTACATCCATAGTTAGTAGTGGAACCTTTCAAATGGTGGGCACTGAAATTTGTTGGACCATTCAACTTGCCATCATATCAAAAGACCTACATACTTGTTGCCACATATTATGTGATGAAGTGGGTAGAAACAATGGCTTTATCGAGAGCTGCAAAAGAATCTGTGATCAATTTTATTTTTTAGCTATTTGTGCGATATGGCTTACTTCGGGAAGTGATAACTGATGGAGGGGCATAGTTAGTGGGAAATAAAATCACGGCCACTCCGAAGAACCACTATGTCACCCATAGAGTCACCTCTCCCTACCACCCACAGGTGAACAGGCAGGTTGAAAGCACCAAAAAATTCCTTGAGGCAATTCTCACTAAAATAGTCTCAACACATCGCCAAGATTGGGATACTAGACTAGCAAAGGCCTTGTGGGCTTACCGAACAACAGGGAAAAACACCACTGGATATTCTCCGTACCATCTGGTATTTGGAAGGGAACCAATTTTTCCTATTGAATTTGAAATAAATACTCTGAGAACAGCCTAGGAAGTGGGGTTGGATTTGACGGAGGCCCAAATTAGAAGACTCCAGAAAATAAATGAATTAGATGAATCATGAATACTTTTTCTGTAGCGCACTTCAATTATTTAACAAAAATGAGCTAAGTGGCATGACAACCTCGTAAAAAAGAAGACATTCGAGAAAGGATATTGGGCACTCCTCTACGACTCCAGATTCCAAGACTTCTCGGGTAAGTTACAAACAAGGTGGCTCGGTCCATACGAAATTCAGGAAGTACACAACAATGGTACCATTAACTTAACCACCATAGATGGATATGGCTCTGCCTTTCGAGTCAATGGATACCAGGTGCACCTCTATCAAAAACCACTTACAAAAGTGTCTTTCTACTAGCAGGTCAGCGCGGTAGCTTTAAGTTCATAAAAAATTGTTATTACCTCTTGTAAATATTATAGATATGTTTCCTGCAATTTATAGTTTTTCTCATTGTTGTACATTCCATCTCTTCTTCATGCTCACAAATACATTTTTTTTTCTTTTCTTTTGTACAATTGGATGTTCGAACCTTTGAACAGCTGCTATTCAATAGAATTAACAGCTTCTGTTCAATCGAATTGAACAACTGTTGTTCAATCGAATTGAACAACTGTTGTTCAATCGAATTGAACAACTGTTGTTCAATTCAATTAAACGAATGTGTTTTTTTTAGTGTGTTTTTGTTGTTAAAAACTTTGAACAACTGTTGTTCAATTGAATTGAACAACTGTTGCTCAATCGAATTGAACAATTGCTGTTCAATTTAATTGAACGACTGTATTTTTAGTGCGTTTATTTTTTGTTGTTCAAACCTTTGAACAACTGCTGTTCAATCCAATTAAAAAACTGATGTTTAATCGAATTGAACAGCTGCTGTTCAATTCAATCGAACGACTGTGTTTTTTTAGTGTGTTTATTTTTGTTGTTCAAACCTTTGAACATTTGTTGTTCATTCCAATTGAATAGCTGCTATTCAATCGAATTGAACAACTGCTATTCAATTCAATTGAACGACTGTATTTTTAGTGCATTTATTGTTTCTATTCAAACCTTTGAACAAATACTGTTTAATCCAACTGAAAAATTGTTGTTTAATCGAATTGAACAGTTGTTGTTCAATCGAATTGAACAACTGCCATTCAATTCAAATGAACGTCTGTTTTTTTTTTTTTTTGCATGATTTTACTTTTGTTGTTCAATCAATTGAACAACTTCTATTCAGACAAATTGAACAACTACCATTCAATCGAATGGAACGGTTGATTTCTTTTCTAAGAATTTTTTTCTTTTGATGATTTATTTTTGAATATCCACTCTCCCTTTACACATCCTCACCATAAAATCCATTTTTGGAAAAGGAATTGGCACATGAAGAGGAGAAAATAAGTGATATTACTAATATTATGATCTTTTGAAATTTTGATGGAAATCTCTACTCCGGAAGTTGACATAGCTTATCTATATAATGAAGGGCTGGATATCTCCTGTTCAGAAATATTACTACATAATTCATTTCCATAGTATTATGTTGGTATATATTTCTACACTCTCAAGTAGTAATTCTCTTTGTCATGAGGATATAGGAATAAAGAGTATTAATTGTATTGGCATTCTTTTTACTTCTCACACCATCCCTAACTCTTAAGGAGTTAATGAGCCTCCCTCCATGTACAAATAAAAAAAAAAATATTATGTCTATGTGCAAATTTTTAAAATAGAATAGGGGGTCTCATCACGAGCCAACCTACCATGATCATAAGGGTTTAACAGGCGACATTCCCACAATGGCCAACACACCACGGTAGTGACCTTCTCGATAGCTAAAACTGCTTGAAGGACATGAGGTCTCATCATGAGCCGGCCTAATCACTCTGTTACAATCCCCATGAATGACATTATGACTATTTTGCCACCACACCAGCACGGTGGTCTCTCCATAAAACAAGAAAAATGCCTACTTTTCAAAAAGAAAAATATTATGTCTATGTGCAAATTTTTAAGAGAGAATAGGGGGTCTCATCAAGAGTCAACCTACCATGATCATAAGGATTTAACAGGTGACATTCCCACAATGGCCAACACACCAGGGTAGTGACCTTCTTGATAGCTAAAACTTCTTGAAGGACAGGAGGTCTCATCATGAGCCAGCCTGATCACTCTGTTACAATCCCCATGAATGGCACTATGACTATCTAGCCACCAAACCATCACAATGGTCTCTCCATAAAATAAGAAAAATGTATACTTTTTAAATAGAGGATTCTGGCTAATTTTTGGGTTAAAATAGCAACCTTGTCGAGGATATGAATGCTTGCTAGCAGTAGTGGCTCTGCCTGTGGTATTGAAGTATGTTTCTAACAATATCCATTTAATTTTATATGCCCTATTTCCTATTGATCCATTTCTGAAATAAATGCACTACTTGAATAAGTGTTATCACTACCTACCCACATAATTAACTATGAGTGACTTTTCTTTTCATGTTAACTTAAGGGATGATAGCACCAATCATGATTTGTCACCTGTCATGCTTCCATCATGATACACTATCAAAATAGGACATCCTTTCATAATAATTCCTACTCCACTTTTCTCCCCTTCTTAGGTCATTTCCACCTAATTTAAAGTTGTAATGATTATCAACTTCTGACCTTGCTTCGTGTGCATTCATGATTGTTGCAATCTTTCCTTTTTTATTGAGCTTCAAGGCCATGGACACCCTTCTCTCGTAAATTTGTGTTGATTATCAATTTATGACCTTTGCTTCATGTGCACTCATGATTGTTACAATATTTCTAATTCTATTGAGCTTAAGGCCATGGATGCCCTTCTCCCGATGGAGGGGTTACAAATATTCATAATGAATAAGCATGTGAATTACCCACGTGACTTCCTTCGGATACACTGATGGGACTAAAGTATCATTGCATTTATGACATGAAGTTGCATTTTTATAATATATTAAAAAAAATCACATGTAGTGTTTATAATGTTTTAACTAATGGGACCAAAAGAAACACATACATAAGAAGAAACCAGTCTTGATAACATAGTAGCCATGAGGAAAAATTCTCTTTGCTATGAACCCACAGCTTTCCAAGTCTCAAAATCAGCTCACATTGTTCTCCAGCAAGCTGGATGGCTTTCATATCTACATAGACTAGAATGGTTTAATACAGAGATAACAGTTGAATTCCTGCAAAACTTACAGGAAGAGCATACCATAGTCAAAGGAAGAATCATACCAGTCACTGAGGAAATCATCACTAAGGTCTCCGGACTACCAGTAGAAGGAGAAAGATGGATTGAAAAACATTTCCTTCTACAAGAAGTAATCTCAGTGTACCAAGACCCAGGCGAACCATTGGAACGAAAAGGGAAAGGTATTAATCCTGCATCCTTACAGCAACCTTGGCAAGAATTGGCAGTCTTCATTCAAAGATATATCACATGCGACGGATGCCAGAATGTGGTAAAGTCCCACCACCTTAAACTATTAGCTGTTCTTAAGCGAAAAATTTCAGTTAATTTTCCCTTTTTCCTAAATTCTATATTAGAAAATCTAAAAACCCCCAAGCAATTGTCAGTCACCATGGCTTGATTAAGTTGATCATCATTCATGAGTTAAGCAAACATCAGATAGCTTGTTACAAATTTGTTAATCCTGCCCTCCCCGCCACTAAATAAAACCCTGTCAGAGCAGAGATTGAACTCCCTAGAATAACCATACCTAGGAGAGCAAGAGGGAAGAGAACCCATGTTTCGACCTTAGAACCAGGAAAGCAGAGACAATCTGAAAGGTTGCAACTATGACAAAACACCTATGAATTTCCAGATGAGGCAGGACCATCTCATTCACCACCTTCAAGATCTCAAAATATGTCCTTACAAGACTACAAAGAATAAATGGCTCAAGTACTTGAGAAAATGAGAGAATCTCATGAAATGGGAAGACCATATGAACAATTTGAGGAATAGAGGGACCTGTTGAACCAGTCTGCTACTACTAGCAGCTCTGGCCACACTGAATTCCTACCTCACCATGATGAATTCCAGGATTTGAGGGTTTTATCTCCCTCTGATAATGAATGGGTGAGTAGGGAATACCGGACAGAGAGAATATCTGAATCTGGAAACCAGCCAGGGGACATTGTTCTATTAGAACAAAACACAAGCATTGAGATAGTTCCCTTGATGCCTGAAGGAAATATTATTTCACCCAGTCAAGACGTTAATGTTGAAATAAACTCTTGGACGCCTGAAGAAAACACCATTGCTAATAACCTTAGAACTGGCACAAAAATTTCTAAAACCAAAGCCACTTCTCCTCCTTCTCCTGCCAAAACCTTGCTAAAAGAAAAATTAGCTGATATTAAGTTAAGGAAAATGAGAAGGAAGTGCAAGAAATTGAGAAAAATGGTAAAACAACTAAGGAAATGGTTGGAAGAAGCAAACAAGGCTTGAAATCCTGAGAAGGAATTGGCTACCATGGGAACCTAAACATATTTGTTTACCCAAACTTTAGATACTGCTGAAATTTCTGTACAAATTGATTTAATATACAATGCTAAAGCCTCTGTATAGATTGATTTAATAGATACCACTAAAGATTCTGTACAGATTGAGTTAATGGATAATGTTGAAGGCTCTGTACAAACGGATTTGATACACACTGCTGAAGTCTCTGTGCAGAATAATATGAAACTTACAGAAGATAAGGGGACTCAAATAGAGGTAACACCTGCCTACACTCTCCTAGTAGAAAAAGTTGCAAATCAGAAGCTTTGCAACGAACTAATTCAAGTCTAGCATGAATTATCCTAGTGTAAGAAGTAATTAGTACCCTTACAGGAACATCAGGCACTACTAAAGTGATTCAAATAACTTTTTGCAACTGAGGACAAAACCTTTTCCCAACTCAAGGAAGAAAGGACAAAAGTGAAGAAAGAACAGGATCAAGTGGAAGAAGATAAGAAGAAAACTAGTATGGTTTGCTATCTTTACTTAGATGTATTGACTTGCAGGGCACCAACCACTAATTATGCTTTATTCTTAGTGGAACAATATTTATTATTGAAAATGAAGGCTTTCAAGGCAGGGAAGCCCACTACTTTTAAAACCATTGAGGAATTTTTCCAGTGTTGCAATGAGCAGGATGAGCAGGTCCAACATCTTTTGTGTGAATTATATTTACAAAATTTATTTCTAGAGGAGGATAGGGACAATAACCCCAACCCCTTCATAGGGGAAGTTCAGATATAGGATTTTCTATCCTTTTCCAAAAAGAAAAATAGATGGGATAAGGCCTACAACACCTTTCTGGGAAAAGAGAACATGGCATAGATTTATGGGTCAGAGGGGAACCTACTAAACCCCTATACTTGTTTACCCAACATAAGAAATTCATGCCGCGGAAAGGAGTGATATCCAAATTGGGACCTATTCATAGGGTTATTGTGCAGAATGGGTGGGCATACTTCCAGGACATTCAGGAAGAAGCATTAGCAGCAGCCAAATAGAGATGGCTAGCTTCTACAAATAATGTGAAGAATAAAGAGCCATTTGGGTATAGGAACTTCAAAGTTGTTGCTTCTAGATTCCTTCTGTACAAAAACCTAATTTTGAACATGGGTCCTACATGGATAGGGTACAGATATAGATGCCCCATCATCTGGTACCCCCTTGAAGACTATCATCACGATTATGAGTTACCAGAGGGGCACACAAACTCAACATTTATAAAGATTAAACAGAGACATGGCTTCAGTATTTACAAGGAAGAGGTATATCCTGCATATTATTTAACCCAACTACACCTCAACCATTTATTTGCACGAGGACCTGCAAAAAGGTAAGCATGGGGAGTATGTTGGGCCAGAAGAAGGTACGTTTCACTGCCATCTTTACTACAATTTGTCATTTAATTTTATATATTTTCCCTTCATATTAGCAATTAAGTAAAGGAAAATAATGAAAAAATAAGGTATAGTGAACTAATGATAAAAGGAGTGTTTAATAACGTAAAAACTGATTTGTCACTGTCTTTATTGATAGGGAAGCAAAACAGGCAAACTGCTGACCGAATGACCAAAAGACAATAGACAAGGAAGGCAAACGGAATCATATCGGCTCCTATGAATCAACAGAATATGTAGATGCATGCCTACTCTTGGAGTGCTCAGTCGATAGCCATGAAGCAGTAGGGTCTCATAATGAGAAGGATCTATTACTACTTTTGAATTCACCTTTAAGCTATAAAAGGCCGAAGGTGAACAAGACACATCATGGTTACTGTAATATAATCTTCTTGTAATAGACGTATTCAGATAGAATCATCAAGTTTGTACCAATGTATTTATTTGTAGATTAATGAATAATTTGGCGGTTTTGGGATAAAAATATTTTGAGTATTCATTAGCAATAGGCTTCTAGTGGCTTTGGGCCCAACCCTGGGGGTTCTCCTCCTACTTCTGTGCTATACGTTTATTTACATAACTTGCATTTACAGTTATCCATTGTGTTTCATAACATTATCATTTAATTTTTTAATCGCAAGCGGGAGATGTTATAGCTTCCTTTTCACTAGATTAGATTTATCATTCATGTCCTCTTACCTGGAATCAATGCTTTTACAATTGTTAGACTAGTTTTAGCATAGTTGTTGTTCAATTCTGCGTATAGTTAATGTTTGGATATTTTCATCATAGTTATGAACATTTGGTTGATATTTAATTATGAAGGATGTTATTAGTTGATTAAAAGAGAATTCCATTGCAAAATATAGAATAATTGATTGTTGTTCAATTTATTAGGATTGTTGTTCAATTCGTTAAGGTAGTTATTAAATTCATCAAAGAATGCTATTTAATTGCAATCTATTCTTTTCAGTCTTGAGTAGTTACTCCTACATAATATTAGAATAGAATTATCTCCTTTGAATGATCTGAAGTATTTCATAATTCACTTTCAAGTTGGTTTGATTGAACTTTGAGAATTAAACAATATTCCTTATAACGATTTAGAGTAGTTAACCTCTGATGTCACTTACATATACTTTTCTTACACTCTTGAAATAACAAGACTTTCCCTGGTTGATAATGAATGAAAAGCATTAAGATCACCTTTAAAACAATCACCTTCATGACCCAACATCAACAACAATGCAAGATTTGTTACAAGTATTGAAGACATAGTGGCAATGTCTTCACTTCTCAAATAAATCCTCATAAGCCAATAAAGAAAGAAACAACTCGTCAGTGTATTGGTTTCTTCGGTGGGAAATTTGGTTATTGCCACCCTTGAAGAGTTAGTTGAGTCTAGTAAAAAACACATCAACAAGGGGATGTTCCACCCATTGAGGAGGTTTTGGAAGGAGACATGGAGGATTTTCTATTTTCTAACAGAGAACAACCATGAAAAGAAGAAGAGAATGATTATAACGAATATTTGAATGGTGAAGAGGAAGACTCTTCAGAATTAGAGGGAGAAGAAGAGTACATTGTTGATGAATAATTGTATTGGATGGCCTAATGGCTTATTTCTCTTCTGGGAAATCTTCATCGTATGCCTAAACATATAGAAAATCTACTTTCAAAGTTTGATCCTAATAAGAAGACGGAAGTTGAGGACCATATTGATTAATTCTACATGCATTTGCGAATGTTTGAGGTATGTTTTGATGATGTTGCTTGTATAATTTTTCAGTACACTCTAAAAGGTAGATCATCGGTTCGGTACCACAATTTTCTGCCTAATTCAATCCACAGTTGGAGGGAGTTCAAGAAGTTATTCTTGGATAATTTTTCCAATGATAAAACTCCTGCCATGTTGCTCAAAGAACTCAGTAATATTAAGATGAGGTAAAAGGAAAAGTGAAGGATTTCAATCAAAGGTTTACCCATTTATTGAATAATTTCCCCACAAGTGTTCAACTACATGATTCCATAACCAAGGATTATAACACAACTTGTTACACCATTTTTTGGTCATCTAACTTGTTGCTATTAGATGGACCTAAGTACACCACGTAAGACCAATTTTACCCTAAGTAAAATTGCTTTCACTATGAAAAATAACTAAGTAAACCACATTTATTAAGTTGTTTATGGTCTAAACAGGAAACCCCATGAGGAAATATTAAATAAATCCACATTTGTTTGATTTTCCTCAAAGAATAATTAGTTAAACAACAATTTAATCAATATTCCTGGTCATATTTAACCCAAAACAGGAAAATTAATTAGACAAATTATTATTTATCTTATTATTTTCTAGGAATAATTATTTTAACCTTATTTAAATAATATTACTTGTTAAATTTGACTAAATCATTCATAAATAATTAAATAAATCATTATTTATTTGATTATTACTCAAGCACATCCTTAAAATAATAAATAAATCATTTATTTATTTATTATTTACAAATAAATGGATTTGACCCAAGTCAAATTCTTTTTCCCTCCAACAGATATAATAAAATATTCCATAAAAATTGGATCTAGAATTGGTTAATAATACTTTAATTATGCAACAATATCTAGACTAACTCAATATTTTGTTATAAATAGAAGGGTTTTTCCATTCACTCACTACCTTTTGTTGCCTAAATATCACTTTGGATCTATACTTTTGGTCTGACTTTGATCCACCATCATTGTCATATTTTGCTACCATTTTTCTTGTGAGCTCCCTTTGAGTTCCATTTTTGTCTGGGTTTTCTACACCATCAAGAGAGAGAGATTTTAGATCGGAAGTGTTGAGGACTTACAAGAACCCATCCTGTTGAGGAGGACTAGTAACATCTTTCTATGTTATCCTCCGAGGTGTCATAAATACAAAAAATTCTTTAAAACATTCTTGTCTTGTCTATTAGGTACACGGAGCAACTCTTGCTTTTATTTACTGCTTAATGTCTTTTAATGCATAGATATAGATTTTTGTAGAATTTATCTTGGTCAACTAATTGTAGATATAAAGAGATTGGCAGCCATCTTTTCTATTAGGGTTTTTTGTTATGTGCGGCTAAAGTGAGCCTTTTTCGTACACTTGCAATTAAGATTCATACTAACAACTAGTGACTCCACAAGGGTTTACAATTACGACCTCTGTCGTTTTTCAGATCCCTGCATATCCAGCTGCTTCAAACCCTAGGATTTCTCTTTAGCTTCTTGTTTTTATTTTCTTGATGTTGTTTTTAACCTATAAAACCCTAAAAAATTGAAAATTCTAACTTCCATGTGTTTTCGGGCCTATTGCGCAGGTGAAAGGCATTAGTCGCAGCTGAGACAAATTTTTTTTTTGAAACCTACTCCCGAGAGTGCCAAAAGTGCAGGTCACACTTTTCGGGCCAAAACCTGTGACCTGAATCTCCAGGGCGTAGAAAACAGGACAAAACCTTCTACCTCTGTAGAAAACATGTCAAAAACTGCGACCTGGACTTTTTGCGGGAATATTTCTGAGATTTTTCTAGGTTTGTCTAGGCCTCTATTCAGGGTTGCCTAACCTTCATCTCTGTCCATTTTAGACCTATAATTGTTCTATTTTACTCAACAAAGTGGGAACCTATCTCTCTAGGGCTTCAGTACCCTCCACCTTTTGTGGAAGAGTTTTAGCTATTGCAAGTTGTCTGAAATTTCAGTGTGTTCAACGATTTTTCAGATCTGATACCTTATCTTCAGATCCATTTCATATTGGCTATTTATCCATCCAAACATCTCCTTTTAGTTTTGTTTGGGTTTTCCTCTAGGGTCCCCTCCACTTCCCTCCATGTTATAACCTTTCTCCACCTCATTTACAACGATTTTTCCTTTGATGTTTTGTTGTTTTTCTGCACATATTTCCAGCAGATCTGACCTTTAGATCTCTGTCCCTCTCGACCTTACATCTATTGGCTACTTTGGTGTGTTTTGACTAGATTTTTGCCCACCTACAGACTAGTTGAGAGGTCCGCCTCCTTGAGTTTATGTTAATGCATAATTAGCTGTTTATTTTTTGTTATTTCAGTTCCATATACTGTTATCTACAAGTTTATTTACAGTTATACAACACACTTTTTTTGTTTCTCTACAAATTTTTGGGTTTAAAAATTAAAATTTACACACTTAACACACACACCCTAAGTGAATAAGATCTTGGTTAACACTGCCAAGCAAAGACTTTAAACATTTAAATCAATTGATCCTGCACCTCCCTGCCCTTGTTTCGACATTGTAATCAGTTGATTTTGCATCTCTTCGCCCTTGTTGGTCTCTCTTACCTTTGATCCGTGTTTGTGCCTTCACCATTGTGCCACCAAGGTGTTTATCCCAAAGACTTCTTGGCCTTCATCCTCAGTTTTTGGTTGGAAGACTTACTCCTCCACATAGGATTTGAGTTAGTCCTCCACCAAGTCTGCACTCCTACTCCTCTTATGGTTCATTGGGTTCCCCTTCTGGTTCTTCCCCCGGTTCTTCCCCTTTCACCTTCCCCATGTTTGGTTCATGACCTACCGCTGGTGGTAACCCCAGCCCTAATGCTAGGAATACTATTAGTGGGACCGCAACAAGAAATACCCCAGCTGCTCCCTTGCTCCCCTATATGGCAGGCCTCAGTCTTCTCGATTTTAACCAGTTGATCAATGACCCTATACACCATGACGCTAGTTGGCCTGCTATGTCGACCAAGCTCCCTTCCGACATTCCCAAGTTTGAAGGTCTTGCTGGAGAAGATCCTACAAATCATGTTTGATATTTCCACATGTGGTGTTCTTCTAACTCCATTATCGATGACTATGTCCGTCTTTGGTTGTTCCAACGTACGCTTACTGGTGAAGCTTCTAAGTGGTATGTTGATCAGGCCTCATCCTCTCATACCACCTTTGTGACTCTTGCCTGGAATTTTCTATCTTATTTCCACCTTCCCCTTCATTATGACAATAGTACCGAACTTTTGACTTCTTTTCGTCAATCGTTTGTGACCCACCTATCCAATCATGTTCAGGAATGGTGGAGAAGAAAGAGCCTATGTCGAGCCCATACCTTCGAAGACCATGTCTACATGGACTGGTTCCTTAGATCTCTTTTTCCTACTATAGGAAAATATGTCGCATCGCATTTCCCTCAAACCGAAGAAGCCGCTCTCCAAATTGCATTGAAATATGACCTAATCTATGCTTAGTTGGGTTATATTTATACTGTTCTACCTGATCTTCCTAGACCCGGTGGTGCCAACGCATCGGGGGCATCTCATGCCACTGAGGGTATCGTTGGAGCTCTCTCTCACCCATACGCTTAGCCTCCCATGGGCTATGGTTTCCCTCAGGGAGGGACTAGCACCTCCTGCACTTTCCCCCCTCCCGGTAGCATGTATCTAGGATACGGCATGCCTCCTCCTTTTTCCCAACCTCCTATTTACCACAATGTTACCCAACCTCCTTATTATCTGTATCCGCAGCCTGGTGCTCCAGCTCCTCAAGCATTGGCACCTCCTCCTTCGTTGCCTTCTCAACCCTTGCAATAGCATCCATCGCCCCCTCAGGGGTAGGTATGCACAGTAGGGCACGACTAATCCTCCTCCTTCCAAAAATAAGAGGAAAGGCAGTCAAAATCAATCTGCCCCCGGTAATCTTGAACCTAATCCTCAAAATAATGCACCTAACACTGCTAACCAGCAACATGGCACTCAGCCCAAGCATGACAGGCATGTTCACATGAATAAGCCTTGTTCTTGTTATGGTGTTTATGGTCATTACACTCACGATTGTCCTCTATTACCATAAATGCGGCAGATGTGGGAGTCTCAAGCAACATTGCGAGGACAACAAGCCTCCCCTTACGTCCCTCCCAATGTTGTGCCTAGTTAGCCGGTTATGTTTATTAATCCTTTCCCTCAACAAGGATTCGTGGCTACCCAACCACCTGAAGGTCAGGCAACCACTTAATCTCCTGCTTCTGGTACCTCCGATTACCAGATTCTCATGATGAACTCTAACCAACCTAGAACCATAGACCTCAACCTTCAGACTTGGTCCTGTCAGTACAACAAGCCTCCCACTACGTCTGTCCTCTAGCCCCCTTCTTCAGGTTCTACAGAGCCTATTTCGACAACTAATGGTCCTTTGCAGATCCCTCAGCCTAAGGTAGAGGTTCATACCAAGATCCCTAAGGGACCACTATGCTGAAACACTGCTTTTGGAAAAACATCCAATTCATATAGTATAATAGATGATTTGGCACAATCTCCCGCTGCCATCTCAACACTGGAACTCCTACAATCATGCAATTCACAACGAAAAGCTCTACTATCTTCCATGGGCACTGTAGATCCTTTAGATGATCGATTGATCGTCTTCGATGTTGACCGGTCAGAACATCCTCCTCTTCCTGCTTCCATCTCCTTCAAAATCCCAGTCAAGATATAGAACGCGAACGTTTCCCATTGTACCATTGATGAGGGGGCATCCACCTGTGTGATTTCTGCTTTGGTTTGGAAGCAACTTGGATCACCTGAGTTGGCCCCTTCCATGATCACTCTCTGAGTGTGGGATGGCCACACCTCCCAGCCTATTGGCCTGCTCTGCCATTGTTAGGTCATTATATTACTAGTATAGTCCCTTATTGTTGTTAGTGTAACCCCCTTATTGTTATTATTGTACCCTTGTGTTAGGTCTCTGTAACAAGCAAGATTGGCAAAGTCCGATCACAGAGTTAACATCATTTCAACCAACTTTGGGATTCTAGGATCTAGCCCTCCTGAATCCGGAGAGGGATCTCTCCAATATGTACAAATATGGATATTGTCTTTGAAGTTTAGGATAACGATATTAGGCTAGTTATGAAGGCCAAGGGTTTTTTTTGGTTTTTTCAGATGGTGGGACATAATTGTTGTTCTAAGACGGAAAGATCTATATGCAAATAGGTTCAAAGGTGAAAAGTTGCAAGTAACAAAATAAACTTTGACTCTAAAGAAAGATGATGGCAAGTTTTTAGTCCATTGGGCTATGGAGTCATAAGAGAATTTAATTAAAACAACAAGGTTCAAGAGTAATCTGTGGGGCAAGTCATCTAGGCCTAAGGATCTTGTTGAAGTTTGATTTATGGAATGGGGTGATACAAAAAGAAAGGGAATTAACAGATGCAGAACAAAGAGCAGCCCAGGATCTGGTAAGTACTTTGAAACTAGCCAGCCTTTGACCAGACACTTAAGAAAAACATAGAAGCAAACTAGGATCTGGTAAGTACTTTGAAACTAGCCAGCCTTTGATACACTTCTTATAGAAAACAGATTGAAAACAAAGGGAAACTTGAAGGCAACCTTTGGAGCAGAGACTAGCGGGCAGGGCTCACCTTTCTCCTCATCTTAGTTCTCCTTTACTCAGTTACTTCCAAGACAATCACCAAGATAACACAGAATGGCCCAAGATCTGATAAGTACTTTGAAACTAGTCAGCTTTTGACACATCCTAAGGGAAACAGACAAATAGTTGAGCAAACAAGAAAGGGACTCGGGGCTAACCTTTGATTTCCTCAATTCATTCCTTACACAACATATATGAAAGTAACATTTAAAAACAACATTCGGCAGTGACGAAAAGATGAGGGAACGCCAGCATCTCTGTACTTAGACCGAATTAAATCATTCCTAAATAACACAATAAGAAGAAAACATTGGGATAAATATTTTTCAGCCAGAGAAGATCACTGGTATACAGCAAATTCTAACACTGTTTAAACTGTTCTTTATAGTGGAAAATGAAACAAATTGAAAACTGAAATAAAATGACAAGTTACAGTGAGAATAACATCACCATCAGCATAGACCAGAATCCCATAAATCAGCTTGTATTGATTGCTTCAAACCGGTTACAATCTTCAAGTCCAATGTTTTAATTCACCTCTCTTCACAACCTAACCTATTTGTTACAAGCAGAGCTCCAAGAGCCCATGAAATCGCTATTTACAGTCAAGAGTTTTCCACTCAGAAACAGCTATAACGCTTCAGCAATTACATTGACAACCAACTAATCCAACCAACCCTTAACTCATCTTCCATTGAAGTATTTATAGAAGGATGAGGAGGTGAGATCCGATTAAAATATCTCAAACACAATCAATGCAGAATTAATGTCTTCCTGACCCCGTGAGGTTCGATGAAGAAATTCTATAGGTGTTACATTGCATTAATGTGTTCATACTTAAGAAGTAAGCTCGAAGAGAGCTTATGTTGACCTTTGAGGCTCTGCGTACTATTAGGGTTACTCTGCAAACATTCTGGCGTTGATAATTGGTGCAGTAATAACTTCTTTGGTTGTTCGAGGCATAATATCTGATCTTGTTCAATAAATTCATCCTCTGATTGAGCTTTCTGAGGCAATAGGTGGCTCTGTGGTGGTTGAGGAATCAATTCGCCTCAAAGTATGGCGGTGGAGGCGATCTGTCTGATGAACACTTTTAGGTCTTGCTTTAATCCGTGTTCTGAGCCGGGGATTAGGCTTTTGATAACCGTCTTAGCCGTAATCCCCGCCAATCTTCTCACAAATCCACTGCTCTGGTTTATTCTATCTTCAATCCGATACTCTTTCTCTACTCTGATATTGACGACATTCTTTAAGCTTTTACAGGGACGTGCAGCAACCAAAGCTCATGAAACTTTGTTGATATCTTTGTTCTCCTCCGTATGATCGATTCCCTGGATAAATCGGAAGGTCCGGAGTCGTCACTCCCATCCTTTAGATCTTCATAAAATACGAAGAAAAACCTTAAAAACCTGCAAAAAACAAGAAAAATGAGGAAATCCTGCGTTTATATGGTCAGACTGCATCGGAGGGCGTGCGGGAGGATGGAGAGATCGGGACTGTTGATCGTATCGCGATCGACGGTTGGGAGAAAATCGAACGGTCAACGAGGAGGAAAATGGACCGTATAATGGAATCGGGAGGGGGGATGTAAACCGTCGATCTACAGAGATCGACGGCGGGGATTGGGCTTTAAACGCGCCGGGGCAAATTTAACGGACGAGCGAATTGGTTAAAGGGCGAGCGGGAAAGGTGATCGGGGACCATCGGATGGGAGGGCCCAGATCCGACGGCGGGGGTGAATCCCGCTACACGGCCATAGGACGAGGTTTAACGCGCGGGGAGAAGGCACGGAACGGCGGTTTTGGGGGTGAGGTGGAGAACACGTGTCGGCCAGCGGGTGGGATCGCTGTCCGACGGCACAAAACTGCTTCCGGACGACAAGCGGTGCGGGCACGAAACAGGCGGAAATGAAAAATAGCGCGACGGAAAAAAAGGGGGAGGGGGTCCACCAGATGATGGTACACTCCGCACCGTTGATCCGTGGGACAGATTGACGGCGGAGTTTTAATATGATTTTCCACGGTGGAGATAATAAAATAAACCCAACTTTACTTTTTACAAAGGTTTTCACTGTTTTCGGGTGATAAATTATTTCTGAGGTTAAAGCGCCCTGCGGACTTTAGCACACGGTTCTGGCGGGGGAACATATGGATGGAGAGAAAGCGGGGGCTTAGCCTGAGGGGCTAAAGCCCAACGCATAGAAAATGTATGTTTTTCTATGGTTTTTGAATGATTTTTGGGAGAGGAGAAAGGTTCCGATAGGTTAAACAAGTGGGTTTTAACCTTAGGAAGTGAGATTAAATGGAGGAATAAAGGATATAAAAAGGGTCTGATGGGGTTTTTTTTATGGATGAAAGGAGACTTGAAGGAACGAAGGAAAGGTGGAAGAAGGGGAGAGGAAAAAGGAGAAAGATGCAGCAATATTTGATCAGGATTTTCATGGATCATCAGAGGCAGAGAGGACAAAGGGCATATAGAACCAATCAGTAGTTTGGAACCTTACCAAAAGACTTCAAGGACCAACAATTTTAGGCCTGAATTTTTTTCTTGAAGGCTGCAAAGCAAATTTAGCCACCAGCTGATATGATTGAAAAGTATAGGTGGCTAACAGTGGCTCCACTTGGGGATGGTGTCTTCTTGAAGACATCAAGAATTCAGACTAGATTTCTCTGGGATGTTTGACTGATGTCTGGTTCATCACTTTCTCTTGCTTTTTACTTCTGGATAAAATAATTTCAGTCATGAAAGAGAGATGAATTTCATCAATACAGCTTCTACCTACCCCAATCCTACTGATCTAGCATTTTTTCTTCATCAGAGTGCACTTGGATTGGCAAACTCTTAACACAACATTTTATTCTTTTGAAAGCAGTAAATCTAATCTACTTCTACTCCTTATTTCTCCCCGAACTCAGATTAAACAGTTGAGTTCAGATATTCCTCTACCTATTCTACTGTTTGTTGGGATTAAACAGTCCAACAAACTTTCATTCTCTAAATTCTACAACAGAAATTTAACAATAGCCAAGCCAAGATTGAGCTGTTTGACTTGCTATGATCTATGGCATAAAGACAAGCTGCACATAGATTATTTTTTGCAGAAAATTTTAAATCAAAACAGAAGGCTTAAGATCTGAAAATTTTCTCATTATGGCCTTCTCTCATATTCATAGCTCTGTTTTTTCTTTTCTTGTTGGTAAGCTATCTTTGCTTCTTTTCTGGTTCAAGTTTTGAGTGAATTAGAACCAGGTCTTTTCTCTTTGACTCAGAAATCAGAGTAGCTTTGAGTCATTTCTTTGGAAACTTTGGTCCAGATTTTGAGTTTGTTTGAACCTTGATTTCTACCCTATTCTATCTACTGATAAGCCAAGATTAAACAGTTTGGAAAATCAAATTTGCTACCCTATCAGCAGAAAATTGAAAGCTAATTAGTCAAGATTAAACAGTTTGACCAATTAGAAGTGTGTTTTCAAGGAGTGGCATTTAAGCTTGCACACTTTCAGATTTATTTCTCTTTTTTGGCATGGGGCTTTGCCTTTCTTGTTTTCATTTCTGCCCTCTTTTCTTTCTTTCTTTGTTTTTGTATTTTTTGACTTTTCATAATATTAAATGCAATGGTGGATGAAATATTTACGGTGGAAAAAGATGAAAAGAGTTCAAACATGAAATAATTTAAGACCGGTAATGCTTAAGCATCCTGCCATTGACAGGACCCCCAAACAATTCTGCTCCACTCAGTTCTTGTAAGAAGAATGCATTGTTTCCAGCAACTGAATGAATGGAGTAAGGGCCAAGCCACAGATGGTCAAATTTACCATGCTTTCCCTTGTCTTCCCTTTTGGAGTCCCACTTTAAGACTTTGTCCCCAATTTTGAAATTACTGGCCTTTGTTCTTCTGTCAAAGATCTTCTTGATATGGTCTTGCTTCTGTAATGCTTTGTGGTACACTTCCTCCCTGGTTTGCTGAAGATGGATGGTCTGATTTATTCTTCTGATTATGTCATTCTCTTCAGTCTGCAACTCTTGAATTAACTTCATAACTGGTACACCAAGGCTGTTAGGAAAAATTGCATCTGTACCATACACAAGCTGGAAGGGTGACATACCAATGGATTTCTTCAATGTTAATCTGTCAGCCCATAGTGCATGGACCAGCTTTATGTGCCAAGACTTCTTGTTGCCTTCCAACAGTTTCTTTATTATGTTCACTAAGCTTTTGTTGGAAGACTCTGCAAGTCCATTACCTTGAGGGTAATAGGCAGTGGAGTGCCCCAATACTATCTGGTATTTATGACAGAATTCAACCATTTTCTTTGATCCAAATGCTGATGCATTATCTGTAATGATCTTGGTAGGACAGCCAAATCTGGAAAGGATATTGGTTTCTATGAATTTTATGATAACTGAATCATTGGCCTGTCTACAAGGAATGGCTTCTATCCACTTAGTGAAATAGTCTGTGGCGGTAAGGATCCACCTATGCTGGGCAGAGGATGGTGGGTGGATTTCTCCTATGAAGTCAAGGCCCCACTGTTGAAAAGGAGCTTCAACAGTAATGGGATGCAGAGGAAGGGGTAGTAATTTTCTCTTGCCCTCAAACAATTGGCATTTATGGCAAGTGGTTGTTAGTTTATGTACATCAGGAAACAGAGTAGGCCAATAGAAACCAGCCCTCAAAATTTTGTTGGCTGTTGACTTCTAGTACAAATGGCCTCCACACTCTCCTTCATGGAATTCCTGTTTAATATTTTCTGCATCAAACTCAGGCAAACATTTAAGCAATATACCGCTAGCATTTTTCCAAAAAAGACATTTATCGATAATGCAATAGTTTACAGCTTTTAACTTTAGGAATCTTGCCTTTGTTTTGGATAAACCAGGAGGTGTATTCAAGTTGAGCAAAACATAAACAATATCAGTATACCAAGGAGAATTCTCAAAATAATCTTCAACAATGGGGGTTGAGAATTCTTCTTGGTCGTCCAAAGCATTAATCATATTAATATCAAGAACTTCACAATTTGATTCAGCCATTAACGTAGCTAGACCTTGACCTTTGATGAGCTTAGTGGGTTTAATCTCTAAATCATATTCAAGAATAACAACAATCCACTTACCTCTTCTACCGTCTGGATCCTGGGTTAGAATATCTTTAACAATTGAATTTGGGACAAAGGCAATGATGTGTGAGTGAAGGATGTATACTCTGAAGTCCTTTAAAGCTTTTACCAAAGCAAAAGCCTGTTTTTCCATAATGTTGTACCTCAGAGGGGCATCCCTCAATGCCTTGCTAAAGAATGCAATGGGCTGCTCTTGCCCTTGTGGATTTTTCTGTAAAAGGACAGCAGCTATAGTATGTTCTGATGCAAACGAGAAGATATAAAAATCTTTTGAGAAATCCGGACTTATGAGAACTGGTGTTTTGGTTAATGCTTGTTTAACTAGTTCAAAAGATGTCTTTGCTTCTGCGGTCCATTTTACCCCTTGCTCCTTTTTTAACATGTTTGTGATATTCCTAAGGAGCTCGGCCAGGTTGGGGATGAACCTTCTTAAAAAGTTGATCTTTCCGATGAAAGACTGCAACTCTTTGATATTTCGAGGATGAGAGATTTGCAATATGGCCTCAATCCTCATGGGATCTATCTTTATGCCCTGCTCTGAAATGATATGCCCAAGAAGCTTACCTTCTTGGAGACCAAATAATGTTTTCTTGGGGTTCAAAGATATCCCAAACTTTCTGCACTTCTCGAAAACTTTCCTCAAATGTTCTAAGTGTTCTTCATCTGTTTTTGAAAACACAGTTACATCATCGAGATAGATAATGATGAAGAAGCCCAATTCTTCCGAGAATGCTATGTCCATGGCTCTCTGAAAGGTTGCTCCAGCATTCATTAGACCAAAAGGCATTTTCACATACATGAAAGTGCCCCATAGTGTAGTAAAAGTTGTCTTTAATTGATCATCGGGGTGGACTAGGACTTGATTATACCTTGAATAGCCATCCAGCAAAGAAATTTTTTTAGACCCCACCACCCTTTGCAAAATATGATCCATCTTGGGTAAAGGGTAGTTGTCTTTTAATGAAGCTTTGTTTAAATTTCTGAAGTCTATACAAAGCCTGATTTCTCCAGTCTTTTTCCTAACAGACACCAGATTAGATACCCACTCAGAATATCTAATAGGGACAATAATGCCAGCATCATGCATCTTCATAATTTCCTTCTTAACCAATGGCAACTGGACAGGGTTGATTCTGCGCAGTTTTTGTTTGAATGGTTTTTGGTTTTCTTTAAGAGGGATTTTGTGCTGTATTATTTCAGTGTCATAGGATTTAAGATCTTCGTAACTCCATGCAAAAACATCAGAAAATTCTTTAAACAGCTCTAAGTATTTGAGTTTAATATGAGCTGGTAGAGTTTTAGACAGTTTGATCAATCTCGGTTTTTCCTTACTGCCTATATTACACTCCTCCACTTCAGTTTCCACAGGTTCCAGTTTTGGTTTGTTGGCCACATCATCAAAATCAAATAGTTCTTCTAGAGGGGCCAAACCCTTGGGCAGACTATCATTATTAGAATGCAGAGTTTCCATTTCTTCTGTTTCAGGTTTCGGACTTAATTCTGTTTGGCGTGTGGATGTGATAGTCTGAAGGTTTATATCTACCAGCTGTGGAGATGGTTCTTCTTCACCAAGAAAATTTTCTTCACTGCAGTCTGTATCATATTCTGAATCTGAACTATGGGGTTCGAACTCATTTCTGAATTGCATGAAGTCTTCTATTTGTCTATCTCCATCAAATACCTGCCAATATTTTTTGTTATCTGGGATAGCTGGTCTGAAATTTATCTGAGAGGTGTCATCATACAGCATTGGGCAGGTTCTAGCAGCAAAGGCTAAATTGTGGGCTGCAATGTTTCTTTTCCTTGGGACAAAAGATAAGGTGTACTCCTCAAATGTTTTTAAAAGATCAATGACATCATTCCTGTAGGCCCTAAGTCTGGGGTGATTTGCATTGTACTCCCCATTGACTTGTCTAATGATTAACTCAGAATCCCCATATACATCTATTCTCTTGGCACCTAATTTTTTCAAAAGACACAAGCCTAAGAGAAGGGATTCATATTCTGCGATGTTGTTGGAACACTGAAAGTTTAATTTGCATGAGATACATTCTGTATGATTGTTTTCAGTGTTAGTAATCCAGACACCTGCACCAGCATTTGTTTTGGTGCATGACCCATCAAAATACATAGTCCAGAGAGGCAGATTTTCAGTCTGGTGAATGGACGTTGTATCATTTGATCCCTCAAGTTTTTCATCGGGTTGAGGACTGTCTCTCTGACTGTCAAGTTTTGAGCTTAAAGGATTAATTACTTGGAGTTCCAGGTCTGTGTTAAGTTTGCTAGGATCTTCAGACACAATAGATCGTTTCGGCATTTCAATCTTGTGTTCCCCCTCTTTTATTTCAACCATCGATTCTATTGAAGCAATTTGTTCGGTGAGTGCTTCATCATTAAACATGATGAAAGAATCAAGGCTTGTGTTTATAGCATAGAGAGGGGAGTTTTGGGGCCGATCCTGACTTGTTACTGTGTACTGCATGTGGGATTCCCTATAAAGCTTCCTAGTCTGATTGAAAACAGGGATAGTTGCATAGGTCATGTCCATTTGCATGGTTCCCTGTAACTTAGCCCCCCAAGACCTTGAGAAAATCATTCCGTACTTCGGGGGGACATCAGCCACAACAACATCCATGACTAAACATTTGGCTGGAATTTGGGCTAAATTAACACAGAGATCTTTAATCAATCCAAGACACTTAACTCTGTTTGAGTCAAAAGAGTACAGATCTTTGTAAGGTCTGGTAATTTCAAGACCCAGGCTCTCCATTACAGCTTTTGGCATTAAATTATGGGAAGCACCTGAATCATGCATAGCATTATGCAGGATTTTGTCATGAATGTTTAAGCTTACATAAAAGGGAGGGACAGGACCTTCTTGGAATTTTCCTTCAATCTTTGGACCAAAAATAAGCTCTGGTTGGTCATCATTAAGATTGAGAGTATCTTCATTGTCTTCTAAGTTTAAAGCCTTCAAAATTTTGGACCTATATACATGTTGGGCAGCTAACTCAGTCAAAGGAACAGAGATTTTGATCTTTGAGATTTCCTGTTCCAGGCTGAAAAGGTTTTGATTTTTTAGAGTATTGACTTCAGCCCTGTTTGCTGCCACTTTATCAGCAATAACAGCTTGCTGATTTGGTTTATCTATAGTTGGAACAATTTTTTTACCAGGATTACTAACCGAAGTGCTAGTACTACTATTGTTTGCACTCTGTTTTTCGATGTTTTGAGTGTTTTTCTCTTTATCATTACCAGAATCGACAGCCACCGTTTTGTCCTTTGGTTTGATCGTTTTAGACTTGGTTGCAGTGCTGTTTTGAGAAGGTTTGTCAGAGGTTTTATTGTTGGGGGTTTGTTGATTAGATTTACTTCTAAGTTCATATTCCCTTAAAGGCTCTATGACAGCGTTCTCCATGTTTTGATAGCTGTTCTCAGCATCATTTCTTCTGTCATCATAAGGTGTATAAAGACCTTGTTTATTATCATAATGAACCTCAAAGTCATCATCATCTACCCCAAATAAGTTTATATCATCTTCCTCTGTTATTTGATCTGTTTGTCCAACCTCACTTAAAAATTTCTGATGAAAGGGAGGAATGACCTGCTGATCATCTTCCCTGGGTCTGTTTGGAGGCTGATTTCTTCTAAGATTCTGATTCTGGTTTTGGTTTCTGTTTTGAGGAGCATTTTGATTTAGACTTGCTTGTGCTCTCTCTAGAATGTTCATTTTCTTCATCATTTCTTCCATCATTCTTTCCATCTTTGAGCTCGAAGTAGAAGGGGTGGATTCCTCTCTAAAAGATACTCTCTTTTCAGTTTTCATCCTTGCTCTTTTCTCCATGAGGTTCACCTCCACAGAAAGAGCACCTCTTTGCATATCTTCAAGGGTTGCAAAGACTCTTTCTCTGAGTGAATATGTCATGTTAGGATCAAACCCTTCAGGAAATTTGTTTAAGGCTGATCCCTGAGGAGGTTTCAGTTCAGGGGAAAGTGCATTATACACACTGTTGAATCTGGTACAATAAGCTTGCACACTTTCCCCAGGGTTCCTATGGAGATTGTTATAGTCAGCAAGGACTTGGAGAGGGTTTTTCCTTACTTCCCATTTGTTTAAAAAAGTTTGATGGAAGGCTTGAAGGTCGTTAATACTATGGGGGGTTAAACCTTTAAACCATTTTCTCACATCTCCCCCCAAAATTTGAGCAAACAATCTGATTTTGACAGATTCGTTATCAATTTCATTTCTTTCAAAGTAGTCATTCATCTTGTCCACATGTTGAGATGTTGTTATAGTATTATTAGCATCATATAATGGAATTTTGGACTGATAGTCCTGTGGAAGATTGACTAATGGTACAGGAAGGACTAAGGGAGCATACCATGCTGCCATGATATGTGGTGGGGGTGGGTTTACAAGTGGAGGTGTGGTTTGAAGTGGAGTGGTTTGAACGGTGGATGAAAGATGAACAGAAGTGGAAGGAACAACAGTAGCTCTCTGAGCTGATCTCGGATGAGAGACACCTAGATTATGTAGGAAATGTAAATCCGGAGGTGTTGATTCTCTATTCTCAAAAGTTTCACTGGTTTCGGGAGATGAAAGGGTAGGCTCAGAATCTAACTGATCTAAATCACCAAATGACCTAGTTCTGAATGGGTTTAATAAGTCAATTTGTGATTCATGAAGGGCTGAAAGGTTTTCAGGGAATGAACTAGCTCTTAGGAGTGGTCTGAAAATAGTTGAGGATTGTATCCTAGGAGACTTCCTAAGAATTTTTTCAGGGTTATCAACTATTTCAGGAGGATCTGGGTCAGGATGGGCTCTAGTGTGAATCTTTTTAGGAGCCACAATGTTTATGTGATTAGGCCCAACTAAACAGGAAAAGTTTAACCAGATATGACAATCTTCAGACGGTTAACTAATCTGCTTTTTCAATTCGTATCCTGCAGTCTTCTAACTGAGTTTGAAGGATTTAATAATGATAAGGGTTCTTCCCAGTGGAGTCTTAAGGTCTGTTCAGGATGGTGGAGTCGCCAGGTGGAAGGTTCAGAGTGTTTGCAAAGGAATGCACTGTCCACCACAGTGTTTGTGAAACATTCTTTTTCAAGGATATCTCAAAACACAACAAACTCTAACCAGAGATTGACTGGGAGGGCATTCACCAGATATGTCACCCCCAAAAGAGGATGAGATCCAGAGGCTACCTGGCCCTTTCCAGACTCTGTCTAAGAGTATAGGGTAAAACACATCAAAGACGTATACAAGATATCAAAACTAGTGTCTTACTACCAATCTGAAATGTTTTTGGTATTTTTCTGAATTGTTTATATTTGTGGTTTAAAAGAACGTCCTAGCTCTGCCTCAAAACTTAGCTACGGTTGTGAAACAAAGACAGTCTATCCTTGTGGCTAAGCTAGCTGATTTTCCAAGGTTAGATAAAAACTTAAAAGAACCCTAGGATTGACCTAGTTTGTCACTGATTCAATTGGTCTTTATCTTAATTACCATTTTATGGGTAGTGCTTGGAAAGGCTGCTTTAGACTCTCAAGGTGTTATATGAAGATTTTGGGTGAGGAATTCCCCAGCGGAGTCGCCAGAAATGTTAGGTCTCTGTAACAAGCAAGATTGGCAAAGTCCGATCACAGAGTTAACATCATTTCAACCAACTTTGGGATTCTAGGATCTAGCCCTCCTGAATCCGGAGAGGGATCTCTCCAATATGTACAAAGATGGATATTGTCTTTGAAGTTTAGGATAATGATATTAGGCTAGTTATGAAGGCCAAGGGTTTTGTTTGGTTTTCTCAGATGGTGGAACATAATTGTTGTTCTAAGACGGAAAGATCTATATGCAAATAGGTTCAAAGGTGAGAAGTTGCAAGTAACAAAATAAACTTTGATTCTAAAGAAAGATGATGGCAAGTTTTCAATCCATTAGGCTATGGAGTCATAAGAGAATTTAATTGAAACAGCCAGGTTCAAGAGTAATCTATGGGGCAAGTCATCTAGGCCTAAGGATCTCTTTGAAGTTTGATTTATGGAATGGGGTGATACAAAAAGAAAGGGAATTAACAGATGCAGAACAAAGAGCAGCCCAGGATCTGGTAAGTACTTTGAAACTAGCCAGCCTTTGACCAGGCACTTAAGAAAAACATAGAAGCAAACGAGGATCTGGTAAGTACTTTGAAACTAGCCAGCCTTTGATACACTTCTAATAGAAAACAGATTAAAAACAAAGGGAAACTTGAAGGCAACCTTTGGAGCAGAAACTAGTGGGCAGGGCTCACCTTTCTCCTCATCTTAGTTCTCCTTTACCTAGTTACTTCCAAGACAATCACCAAGATAACACAGAATGGCCTAAGATCTGATAAGTACTTTGAAACTAGTCAGCTTTTGACACATCCTAAGGGAAACAAACAAACAGTTGAGCAAACAAGAAAGGGACTCAGGGCTAACCTTTGATTTTCTCAATTCATTCCTTGCACCACATCTATGAAAGTAACATTTAAAAACAACATTCAGCAGTGACGAAGAGATGAGGGAACGCCAGCATCTCTGTGCTTAGGCTGAATTAAATCATTTCTAAATAACACAATAAGAAGAAAACATTGGGATAAAGATTTTTCAGCCAGAGAAAGTCACTGGTGTACAACGAACTCTAACACTGTTTAAACTGTTCTTTATAGTAGAAAATGAAACAAATTGAAAACAGAAATAAAACGACAAGTTACAGTGAGAATAACATCACCATCGGCATAGACCAGGATCCCATAAATCAGCTTGTATTGATTGCTTCAAACCGGTTACAATCTTCAAATCCAATGTTTTAATTCACCTCTCTTCACAACCTAATCTATCTGTTACAAGCAGAGCTCCAAGGGCCCATGAAACCACTATTTACAGTCAAGATTTTTCCGCTCAGAAACAGCTACAGCGCTTCAGCAATTACATTGACAACCAACTAATCCAACCCCTCACTCATCTTCTTCTGGAGTATTTATAGAAGGATGAGGAGGTGAGATCTGATAAAAAGATCTCAAACACAATCAATGCAGAATTAATGTCTTCCTGACCCCGTGAGGTTCGATGAAGAAATTCTACAGTTGTTACATTGCATTAATGTGTTTATTCTTAAGAAATAAGCTCGAAGAGAGCTTTTGTTGACCTTTGAAGCTCGTCTTTCGTGGGGTTGCTATGAACATTGCGGCATTGATGGTAGGTACATCGCTATGGTTGTTAAGGCATAATGTACGATCTTGTTCGATACAGTTCATCCTAAGTTTAGGCTTTACGGGGACAACAAATTGTGCTGGTGGTTGGGGAAAAAATTCACTGAAAAGTGTAGCTGATGGAGGCAATTGTCTGATGAACACTTTTAGGTTTTGCTTTAATCCGTGTTCTGAGCCGGGGATTAGGCTTTTGATAACCGTCTTAGCCGTAATCCCCGCCAATCTTCTCACAAATCCACTGCTCTGGTTTATTCTATCTTCAATCCGATACTCTTTCTCTGCTCTGATATTGACGGCATTCTTCAAGCTTTTACAGGGACGTGCAACAACCAAAGCTCATGAAACTTTGTTGATATCTTTGTTCTCCTCCGTATGATCGATTCCCTGGATAAATCGGAAGGTCTGGAGTCGTCACTCCCATCCTTTAGATCTTCATAAAATACGAAGAAAAACCTTAAAAACCTGCAAAAAACAAGAAAAATGAGGAAATCCTGCGTTTATATGGTCAGACTGCATTGGAGGGCGTGCGGGAGGATGGAGAGATCGGGACCGTTGATCGTATCGCGATCGACGGTTGGGAGCAAATCGAACGGTCAACGAGGAGGAAAATGGACCGTATAATGGAATCGGGAGGGGGGATGTAAACCGTCGATCTACAGAGATCGACGGCGGGGATTGGGCTTTAAACGCGCCGGGGCAAATTTAACGGACGAGCGAATTGGTTAAAGGGCGAGCGAGAAAGGTGATCGGGGACCGTCGGATGGGAGGGCCCAGATCCGACGGCGGGGGTGAATCCCGCTACACAGCCATAGGACGAGGTTTAACGCGTGGGGAGAAGGCACGAAACGACGGTTTTGGGGGTGAGGTGGAGATCACGTGTCGGCCAGCGGGTGGGATCGCTGGCCGACGGCACAAAACTGCTTCCGGACGACAAGCGATGCGGGCACGAAACAGGCGGAAATGAAAAACAGCGCGACGGAAAAAAAGGGGGAGGGGGTCCACCAGATGATGGTACACTCCGCACCGTTGATCCGTGGGACAGATCGACGATGGAGTTTTAATATGATTTTCCACGGTGGAGATAATAAAATAAACCCAACTTTACTTTTTACAAAGGTTTTCACTATTTTCGGGTGATAAATTATTTCTGAGGTTAAAGCGCCCTGCGGACTTTAGCACACGGTTCTGGCGGGGGGACATATGGATGGAGAGAAAGCGGGGGCTTAGCCTGAGGGGCTAAAGCCCAACGCATAGAAAATGTATGTTTTTCTATGGTTTTTGAATGATTTTTGGGAGAGGAGAAAGGTTCTGATAGGTTAAACAAGTGGGTTTTAACCTTATGAAGTGAGATTAAATGGAGGAATAAAGGATATAAAAAGGGTCTGATGGGGTTTTTTTTATGGATGAAAAGAAACTTGAAGGAACGAAGAAAAGGTGGAAAAAGGAGAAAAAGGAGAAAGGATGCAATGATATTTGATCGAGTTTGTTTGGATCCTTGAGAGCGAGAGGACAAGGGCATATAGAGACAATCGGTGGTTGGAACCTTACCAACGGACTTCCAAGGACCAACGATTTTAGGCACAGATTTGTTTCTTGAAACTTACGTAAATTATTACAGAGTGATATCATTGAAAAATGCCATTGGCTAACACTTACTTATTAATATTTTTATTATTATGCCCTTAATTATTATTGTTAGGTGGCTAAAATTCGTGCTTCTTCAGGATTACATTACTGCTTCATGGACTCCTATATATATATAGAAAAGTTTATAAATTGTATCATCCAAGAATGTTTCATTCATGTAATGCATTGGAGGTTTCCCCCTCGAAGTGGCTTATTTCTAAGGCGTTGATATCTCTTTTATTCTATTTTTGGAGCTGGTTTCACAACATTTGTTATCAGAGCTTTGGAATCTAGGGTTTCACTGCTCTAAACAAGTCATCGTGGAATTTTCGCTGTAACTTTTTTTCTAAGAAGGTTCATAATCTGAAATTTTTAGGGTGCAAAGCCGAAAGCTTGAGGAAACTCTTCAAAAAATTTCAGAGCTTGGTTCGCAATGTTTTTGGAGATATGATCTGTGGAAGGTAGTGATTTTTCAGGCTCCTGAATTTCATCTCAAAGAGGTGATCATGGGAAAAGATTCATAAATCTCTCTCTGAGCATCGGATTGGAGTGTCGTAAAAATTTTTCACAATTAAACGGACTGTAGTTTCTTGGCTATCAATTTCATATTCGAAGGACGAAACAGTGACATGTGGCAAGTCATACAATTCGCTCTACTAAACTAGTCCATAATTAGGTCATTGTGGGAGATTGGACACAACTTTGTCTTGGATAATCCAAATCAGGTCAGACCTATGGCATTCGATAGAGAATTTAGAGGGCTACGTTGGTGCCTAAATTTAAATATTTAAGTTTTACAATCGTAGAGATAATCCAATTTCAATATCGAGCCTCAAAAGCAAGAAATAGGTGTGTATTTTTTTTTTTTCGAATTGCATAAGTCTTGTTTGAAGAATCAATTTGAATTGATTCCAAGGGAATATTGTAGAATAGATATCGGTATTGGGTTCTAAAAGATGCCCCGTAAAAATAATTCAACACCCATTAAGCCTTCAGAAGGCTCTACTATGACTCATGAAGATGAAGAATTGCAACATGATCTATCAAAATTACAAGAGCAAGTGCAACAAATTTCACTCTCGCAAAGAGCAACAAAAAATGAAATGGAAGTTTTGAAGAAAGGCATGGAAGCGAAGATGGACGGTTTGAAGAAAGGCATGGAAGCGAAGATGGACGGTTTGAAGAAAGGCATGGAAGCTAAGATGGATGGCATGGAAGCTGGCATGGAAGCTAAGATGGATGACATGAAAGACAACATGGAAAACAACATGGAAAACATGAAGAATGATCTAAAAGCAGACATCGAAGGTTTGACAAAGTTGATACAAGAAATGTTTCCTAATGGTGAAAAGATAGTAGAAGAACCTCATGATGAGAACAAAATAAATGTTAATATTGATTTCATAAACTCTAATGTTGGCGGGAAGAACCACCATATTCCAAAAATGGATATGAGGAAGTTTGATGGAAATGATCCTGTAACATGGATACTACGGATGGAGCAATATTTTGATCTCCATAATGTGCAAAACACACAAAAGGTACGCATTGCAACTTTACATTTAGAACAAAATACATTTGTATGGTATCGATGGCTTTGCTCCCGTAAAAAAATTGTCACTTGGTCAATTTTTACGGAGGAAATGATAGCACATTGTGAGGATACAAAGAGCAACACCTTCTTTAGCCAATTGATAAATCTCAAACAAAAGGGCTTAGTGGGGGAGCACATTGAGGACTTCCAAAAATTGAATATAAGGGTAACTGATATTCCAGAGGAACACAGGATTGATCTCTTCATAAGCACTTTAAAGGATAACATCCAACATGAAGTTCGCGTTTTGGAACCTGATTCATTGGAGAAGGCATTCAGGTTGGCAAGAAAAATTGAATGTAAAATTATGGTGACAAGGAAGCCTACCACTCACTTCTATAAAGATGGAAGTGTTGCTACTCCTAAATTTCCACAACCTACAAGGTTGAAACCACAACAATTGGAAGAAAAAAGAGCAAAAGGGCTTTGCTACAGTTGTGATAGCAAATACACTAAAGGTCATAAGTGTGCTAGAAGAAATTATTTTACATAGATTGTGAAGAGGAAGAAGAAAATGAACAAGAAGAGGATATACACCAGGAACCAACCCTAGAAGAGGAAGAAATGAATCCGACCATATCGTGTAATGCACTGGAAGAAATTACCACTCCTCAAACTCTCAAGATAGAAGGACATATCAAGAAGAAAAAGGTAATAGTGTTGATTGATTCAGGTAGCACCCATAATTTTATTCATTGTAAGGTAGCCAAGGAATTAAATTGTTTCCTATACCTAGCACGAGAATGTCAAGTGATGGTTGCAAATGGAGGAACTATAAATTGCTCTGAAAAATGCCATAATATCAAGCTAACCATGGGGGAATATGTATTGACTAGTCCGATGCTTTCCTTTCCTATGGGAGGTGCTGATGTTGTACTAGGAGTACAATGGTTACAATCTTTGGGGACGGTAGCTTTTAATTTTCAAGAACTTTTCTTGAAATTTTTTTCAGAAGGAAAGGAAGTCGAATTACGGGGTATTGCGGGGAAGCCAGGAAGGATAATAAGCTCTAATGTCATGAAAAAGATTCTAAAGAAAGAACAGCGAGGCGTAATTGCACAATTATGCTCACTAGAAGTTCCAACATCAAAATCATCTATTTCTGCAGATCTCCAACAAGTCTTGGACAATCATTCCAAGGTGTTTGAAACTCCCAAAGGACTCCCACCTATTCGTGATCATGATCATGCTATTCATTTGATTCCGGGAAGTGTTCCTCCAAACATCCGGCCTTATAGATATCCTTACTTCCAAAAGAGCGAAATTGAACGCATGATTGCAGAAATGTTAGAGGCGGGTATAATTCAACCTAGTCGAAGTTCTTTCTCTGCTCCTGTAGTATTGGTACACAAGAAGGATGGATCATGGCGAATGTGTCCGGATTATAGGGAGCTCAATAAGCTCACCATTAAAGATAAATTTCCCATTCCTGTGATTGATGAATTATTGGATGAATTGCATGGAGAAATTTATTTTACCAAGTTGGATCTTCGTTCAGGATATCATCAAATTAGAATGAAGACTGAAGATATTCCAAAAACAACATTTCAAACTCATGAGGGTCATTATGAATTTTGGTCATGCCTTTTGGCCTTACCAATGCACCTTCTACATTTCAAGGGTTGATGAATTCCATTTTCAAACCCTTCCTTAGAAAATTTGTGCTAGTATTTTTTGATGATATGCTAATCTACAACAGGTCTTGGAAGGATCATGTTGAACATGTTGACAGGGTGCTCAAACTATTGCAGGAGAAACAATTATATGCAAAAACATCCAAATGTTTCTTTGGAGTACAAGAGGTTGAATATCTGGGTCATATTATATCTCACGAGGGTGTTAAAGTAGACCCTAACAAAATTAAAGCCATTAAGGAATGGAAAGTCCCCACGACCATAAAGCGGTTGCGAGGATTTCTCGGGTTAACAGGGTATTATCGCAAGTTTGTTAAGAATTATGGGAGAATAGCAGCACCTCTAACAACATTATTGAAAAAAGATGCATTTTCATGGACTCCTGAAGCAACTAAGGCCTTTGAACATCTTAAAGAGGCAATGTGCCTAGCACCGGTCTTAGCTACGCCAGACTTCACAAAAACCTTTATTGTGGAATGTGATGCCTCGAGAAATGGAATTGGTGCAGTTTTAATGCAGGAAGGAAGACCCATTGCTTTTGAAAGTCGTCCAATCAAAGGAAAGTATTTACAGAAACCTATTTATGAGAAGAAAATGTTAGCAATACTGCATGCACTAAAGAAATGGAGAACTTACCTAATGGGAAGACACTTCAAGGTAAAAACTGATCATGATAGTCTTAAACACTTTTGGAACAAAGACTATCTTCAGAAGAGCAGCAAAAATGGGTCACAAAGATGTTGGGTTATGACTTTGAAATAATCTACAAAAAAGGAAAGCTTAATGTTGTTGCAGATGCACTCTCAAGAAATAATGAAGGGGTGGAAGCATTGCTTTGTGCCATTTCTATTATCAACTAGGGATAACACGAATTTGCTTTACGTCCGAATGAAACAACGAATGGAGATCAACATCGCGATGAGAGAAGTTTTGATGTAGGAGATTGGGTATTTTTATTCCGTACATACGAACAAATGTCCCTCGACGAGCTAAGAAGGATAATAAATTATACATGAAGTACTATGGTCCTTACAAGGTGTTGCAAAATATTGGTACTATGGCATACAAATTGGAGCTTCCTGCTTCTTCACGAGTACATCCAATTTTCCATGTTTCATGCTTAAAGAAGGTTATAGGTGAAAATCTTCCGGTTCAAACAATATTGCCAGAACTTGATGAGAAAGAAAAAATCATATTGGAACCTAAAGCAGTCAGGGAAGCAAGAACTCGACAGCTACGGAATCGATCAATTTCAGAGTATCTCATCAAGTGGAAGAACTTACCCACTGAAGATTCTACATGGGAGGATGAGAATTTTATACAGAAGCACCCAGAGCTACTCAAGCATTGAGGACAACACTTTTTTAAGGAGAGGGGCATGTTAGGTCCCTATATTACTAGTATAACTAGTATAGTGATCCCTTACCTTGCTTTGTTGTTGATGTAACCCCTTGTTATTATTGTACCCTTGTAACCCCCATATTGTTATTATTGTGCCCTTAAATTATTATTTTAGGTGTTAGGATTACATTGTAGCCTTCCTAGGATACATTATGGCCCCATGGACTCTATGCTATGAAAGAGGGTTTGTAAATTGTATCATCCAGGTGTTCATTCATGTAATGTATTGAGTATCCCCCTCGGAAATGACTTGTTCTGGGCGTTGATATCTCTTTTCTTCTATTTTTGGAGCTGGTTTCACAACAGCCATTGTCCTATTACTCTTGTGGGCAAGACTGTTTGTGTTGACGTAGAAGTCATTAACGCCCCCTTAGATTACAACATTCTATTGGGTCGTAGCTACACCTATGCGATGTCTACTGTACCATTTACGGTCCACCGCAAGATTTCCTTTCCCCATAATGGAAATATAGTCACCATCGACCAGTTGACATATTAAGAACCGAAGTCTCAAACCTCCCATGAGTCCATCATATCTTTGGTGGCCAATAAGCAAACCATCGATCCTGTTATCACTAAAAAAAAAAATTTCAAAACATCATTCTAACAAGATTACTTAGGTTCATGGGTCAAAATAGGGTCTTAGGAGTCATTTCTTGAGTTTGAAAAAGTGAAGTATTAAATTGTTTATAGTTTGAGCCTACCCTAGTGTTTAAATAAACTCATTTTTAAGGTCTTTCATGTCAAGTCTTTCATCATTTTATGATTCATTTCATTTCCCAAAGTTTTTGTATCAAAACTGTCCAATTAGCCAAGAAACCACAGTTTCGTAGCGCATCACGTTGAAAAAAGTCACTTTGCGCTACAAAAGCGCTGATAGTTTCGTAGCGCAAAAAACAAAAATTACACTATAGGCACTATGAAAGTGCAGTTTTGTAACTGTCTTTTCAGTTGAGTTGTCAAATGTCAGAAAGCATTGGGAAAGAGTGTTACACCATTTTTTGGTCATCTAACTTTTCATCATTAGATGGACCCAAGTACACCATGTAAGACCAGTTTTACCCCAAGTAAAACTGCTTTCACTATGATTAATTAGGAAACCCCAAAAGGAATAATTAATTAAACCATACTTTAATTATTATTCCCAGTCATGTTTAACCCAAAAACAAAGAAATTAATGAGATAAACCCATAGTTATCTTATTATTTTCTAGGAATAATTATTTAAATAATATTCCTTGTTAAATATGACAAAATCAACCACCATTAATCAAATAAATCATTATTTATTTGATTATATCCCAACCACTTCCTTAAAAAGATAAATAAATCATTTATTTATTTATTTTTCACTAATCAAGGGATTTGACCCAAGTCAAACACCCTTTCCCTCCAACAAATAATAATAAAATATTCCATAGAGGTGAATCTAGATGTGATTAACATTATTTTAATCATGCACCAAGATCTAGAAGGACCCAATATTTTGTTATAAATAGGAGGGTTTTCCCCATCATTCTTCACCTTTTGTTGCATACTAGATCACTCTGGATCTATACACTCGGTCTCATTTTTTGCCATTGTTGCTCCCATTGAGCTCTACCTTCTACATTGGGTTTTCTACATCTACAAGAGAAAGAAAGCTTAGATCTGAAGTGCTGAGGACTACAAAGAACCCATCCCATTGAGGAGATCTGGATACACCTTCTTGTTTCCTCCCAGGTGCCCTGTAATATAAAAATTCATTCAAAAATCGTGTTCTTGTCTTGTCTGTTGGATGCATGGAGCAAACTCTTTACTTTACTGCTTAATATCTTTCCATTTATAGATCTGTTTGTTGCAGCCCTTTAACTACTAATTGCAGATCTGAAGATGTTTTGCAGCCATTATTGTTGTTAGGGCTATTAGTTATGCGTAGCTAAAGTGGTTCTTTTTCGTACGCTTCGACAAAGAATTCATACTAACAAAGAGTAAGATAGAGGCTTGTTGATTCATGTAATGATGAAATCAAAGTACACACCCACGTTTGCAGTCATCATGGTCAGTATAGGTTATGAGTGGGCCATCATTTTCAATTATGAAAGGACACTTGAAATTCAAACTCTTTCCTAATTAGTCATTCTCATTCCTTTTGCCTTCATTCGTAATGTCTGAGCTTTGAGTATCGAGCCAAAATTGTGGCTGGTTCTTACAAAGGTTTATTACATCCATATCAAGCGAGGCTGAAAGATTTATATCAAGCAAGGCTGAGAGGTTCTCTGAAGAATATGGCAGAGGAAAGAAAAATACATAGAGGAGGAGAGTTCTTAAGTCATGAACCTGAAGACATGAAGGAAATAACTGAAGACCCAACACTGAAGGAAGAATTCAGAAGAGCAGGTTGCCTACAGTTTTGTGAGAAATTGCAGGGCTGTCACACATAGGTATCCAAGGAATTTGCTATGAATTTCAATGGAACAGCCACTAAAGTGGGGATGCTAAGTTTGTCTATCACACCAGAGGTCATTGATGTCGTTACAGAGATTCTAAGAGGTCAAGAAACCTAGTTCAAAGGGTTCTAATTTAATATGGAGCAGTGTAAAGAGTTCATGAAGCCTGAGCACGTTGAGATGGATCTCAACAATGCTATCCCAAGAAGCTGCATCAAAGATAATTATTCAAAAGTGCTGCTCAACATTCAAAAATATTTTACATGTGAAGGTAGGTATCACAAGGTTTATTCATACCATTTCAAATTACTTCTACACTCCATTGGTAAGATTTCACTTGAATTACCTTTTTATCTGCATATAAGTCTTGCAAAGATGGCTGATAAGGTGCAAGAAAAGTATGAGGGGAGTGAGACATCATTATTTCATCATGGTTTAATGAAATTATTAATTTTATATGAACTTCAAAATATAGTCAGAGATTGGTCCTCATTCTTGTTTGTTAATGATTTTGAGTTAGAAACCCTGATTTATACAAGAAACCCTAAAGCTAAAGGAGTTCCATCACCACCAGTAGCAGAACCAAGCCAACCTATGGTTGCAAAACAAAAAGAACTTGTAAGAGTAAAGCCAAGAAAGAAAACTGAGAAAAGGCCAAAGAAAATGAAAATGCTTGATACACCAACTCTCCCACCTGAAAAATAGAAATCAAAGGTTGTCAAAGATGCAAAACAGGAACAAGCTGTCAACAAACAAGGGACCAAAAGAATAACTAGAAGCCAAGCAGTGGTTTGGAAAGGAAAGATAGTTTCTATAGAAGACAGTTCAGTAACAAAGGGGAATCTAGAGGATATTCTTCATGCCATTGACATAGAGGAAACACATATTGTCCAAGATGAATTTATTGGGGAAGATGAGCAGAAGTTGAAAAAGGCTAAGTCTGCAAAGAGATTAGAGTTTGAGGGGGAAGATGCAGGTTTCATTTTTCAAGGAAGAAAGCCTATGACAAGGCATGCTAGGAAATTAATGGAAGGCAACAAATAAGTTCAAAATCCCACTGGGATAGCTAAATCACCTAAAGAGATTATTGATCTCTCATCACCATAGTGAAGGATACAATTAGCAAATTAAAAAGGGGAAAAGAGAAAGTGATAGAGAAAACAGAGTTTTAGCCCCTTGAGAAAAAGTTAAAGTTGGCAAATTAGAAATTTGCTGTCATGAAAAAGAGAGCTAGAAAACACAGTGTCGAGAAAGCATAGTTTAAAAGGATGAAAGGAGTGTGGGAAGGACAAGTTGATTCTGTTTCTGAAACTTTAGACAATACAAAGCAACTTGTCAAGTGGAAAATTCCAGCAATAAAAGAAGCTAAGTTTGTCAGAATAATAAACAGCCATATGAGAGCTACTAACAAAATAATTAAGGACCAGGTGAAGGATTTACAAGAGAAACTGGAGTTAATTCATGATGAGCTACAGAGCAAAGGTATTAAAATGATAGTCATAGAAGAACCAATAGGCCAACCAATTGTAAATGAAGAAGAAATGCCTCAAAGAAGCTAAAATGAAGTTGGTTTATGGTTTGTATGGCTTGTAGATGATGAGGACATGTTATATTTTGAGTTTTTGGGCAAACACAGTTTTCATTTGACAAATTTATGAAAAAATCTGCATACTCAGTGGTTTTGTAGCGCCTCCAGGGTTAAAAAGCAGAAAAGCGCTACGAAACTGCTGTAGCTGCCTTTTTTGTTTCCTTTGATCAGTATTTAAGGGGTTAAAGGCTGAGTTAAGAGCTGAAATTTCTATGAAAGAGGTGTTGAAGGGTGATTAAAATGATGCAAGAGGAAAGAGTCAAGTTTTTGGAGAACAAAGGCTTGTAATCGAAATGCTACAGAAAGCGCTACGAAACTGCTGTATTTTCGTAGCGCAATACATTACATCATTTTGAGTAGTTTTTGAAGCGGTTTTAGACAGTTGGAGGCTAGGAAAGAGTTATGGGACATGTTAAGCCAACTTTCAACAGCCAAGGACCACATAATGAAGACTAAATGATATTCAAAATGTTCAAAGAAGGAAAAAGATCCTATGCCTAAAAAACAGGGTATTGTTTCCTATTTTTGTGGAGGTCAGCTAAGTGGTCATGAAGAAATGAATGCCATTATCCAAATTCGACCATGTGATGATATACTTGTAAATAAGGTAATTTCAAATATATAAGGTTGTTATAGATAGTAATAAGGAGTTTGAGTCCTTTTCGAAATAGGACTGTCAAGTAGGATAGGTGTCTTTTTGTAATAAATTTCATGTTTTATGGTTATGCAAGGTGTCAATAGATAGAAATTTGATGTATCTAGTCGAGAGGCAGATAATATGATAATGTAAGAAGTCTATTAAAGGCCATAGGGTCGAATTTGTCAAGGGTTGGACATTTTTGGAAAAACTGAGCTTGTTGTGAATTGACTGTTTTCAGCTAATACAAAGATCTTCTACTTGACCAACTTGAGATTCTGAAGGGGTTTTTAGTGTTTTCCTATTCTATTTGTATTTCTTATGTATATCTCTTGCAGTGGTTTTCATTTATATTACTCAGAATTCATCCTTGTGATGCTCTGACTTCCTTTATAAGTGAATTGACTGTGTATTTCCTTGTCTCATGTGTGTGTGTCCTACTACTAAAAAATCTCACCTGCGTCAAATTCCATGTCAAGTAAACTCACTGTGATCACTGAAATTTTGACTCCATAAGCCCAATGGATACATATTTTCAACCTACAGGTTGGAGATGTTATCTCAGAAGACTATTTGATTGTAAAGCTATTGGATTTTGTTGCTATATACAGTAACAACACAACTTTTCTTCACCTAAGATTATTATTATATTTCAATGAGTTTTTGTCCTATCTTTTGAAAGGTTTTCTTCAAAGTCTTAATGCTTATTACTCAGAACTCATGATTTTTCATGCTCTGACTTCCTTTAAGTGTTAAGCTATGGTATATCTCTCTTAATAGTTTACCTTCAATGTCTTGATGTCTCATCACTCAGAATTCATGTATTACATGCTTTGACTTCCTTTGAACCTAAAGATATTGAAAACCTCCTATATGTCTTTCTCTTTCATTGAAATATTACAAGACTCAGCTTGCACAAGGAAAGCCTTGTTATTGAGATCCCTGTCACTAACTCCATAGCCCAATGGTAGTAAGCTTTGACCTTTTCAACCTGCAAACATATAAAAAAAATACATAAATCATAGAGTTAGCCATCTATTTTTATCATTAACCAATATCATAAACCCCCTTGAGAGAGCCCTCTTAGACTGAATAGGCTAAGATTAAGTTAGAAGTGGTTTGAAATAGTTACACTGGAGTTGTCTGATTAGCAGCCAATCAGGTGCGATTTTGGTGTTAACAGATCCCTTGGCCAGTGTCTCACCCTGAGTCTACAAAGACTCCTCTATGCTTGGTACATTCCCTCATCTTCCTCCTCCTATCTCTGATCCCATCTCATCAAATGTTTGCATGATGCAATTGTCTCGGGCTTCCATCAAGCGGCCCGCTTCGGCTAGTCAGCAGCCTCACCCTTCGCAACCTACTTCTAGCCCTTTGATTCAACCTTTAGGACCCCCTCCTCCTGGCCCTTCACCTACTGTTGGTATCTATGAGCCTCTCTACCCTCCTAGAATGGTTACTCTAGGCCTCAACCATCTCGGAGCCGTCCCGCCTAGCCTTTACCCCTCTGGTCAGATACCGTTCCTAGCTCCCCCTCCTGGAGTGTTCTCGGTACCTGTCATGGCTACCCTATCTCTTCCTAACCTGACCCTGGAGATTCACATCTGGTACCTCGATCCCCTAGCCACTACCCCACCTAGTTAACTAAAACCTTATCTTGCTTTGACCCTAGTTCAATCGGTCCCCATGAATTCTCCCACTACTACAGTGCCTCAACCACCTTAACATGAAACTTCTCCTGTTGCGAAAACTTCGAGTAAAAAGGGAAAAGCTCGCATGAGGGAATCAAAACACAAGGCTTCCCCGGCTGACCAAGGTGACACACATGGCCCTATGTATCCCTTATCAATAATTTCTTTAAGCTGCAACTTCAATTCTACTAACTATGGAGTGCTCATCTTGTAAAGTGATTTTGATGCTGGTGCTACTCACGGTACCAACTCAATATAGAAATCCACTTCCCTATGAAGTGGTAACTTTGAAATATCTCTAGGAAAAACATCTTGGAATGGCTGGAAAACATAATACCTCTTCAAGACTTCATCATCCTCAACATCCTTCCCTTTGGAATTGGAAGTATGCACTACAAATAGTACACACCCTTTCCTGTAACTGCGCTTATATTGCATAGATGTAATCATTATCACTATTGTAGGCATCTTCTTTGCTTGCAATATTCTCCTTTCTCCCTCATCATCTAGACACTAAATAGCCTTGTCATAGCAGTCTACCTTGTTCTTGTGAGTAAACAACCAATCCATGCCCAAAAACATACTATATGATCCCAAAGGAAGCACATTTAGATGTGCTGATGTAGACATACCATTCGACTAAAATGCACAAGCTCTTACCCAATGATGAACTCTTTTCTTGGTCCCTGAAGCCAACTAAACCAACCAAGATTCTACATGCACTTATTTATTGAAGCCACACTTATCCAATGGGTAAAGACTAACATAACTATAATTAGATATAGGATCAATAAAAATGGAAACAACTTGATCATAGAGCTTATCTTCCTTCTCAATAATGGATTTCTGATGATCCACCTGCCTGTTATCAAGAGCTGCATAAAATCGAGGAATGATCTGACCAACATCCCTAACTGTATACACCTCCTGGGCACTATAGATCTATGGCTTTCCACCCTAGTACAATGGATAATCCTTCTTACGATGGTATTTTCCACAAATCCAACATTGTAATGGTTCTTTGCCACTACCTTTATTCTACTTCTCTCTAGGATGAGATCCACGTCCCTTCTCAACTGCATCAAAATTATTGTAAGGAGCCACATTTTCTTTTTCACTTGCATCTGGAGGTCTTCCTCGCTTCTGAGGCAATTTCCTTTAGTCTTTTCATTCCCTTTCCAGCCACTCTTAGGCTCAGACTTGCGCTTCGACTACTCATAAAAATGCTTCAATTTATCAATGACTTCCTCCAATGACAGAGGATAATCACACTTAATCCAGTCCTTGAACGCTAATAAAAATCCACCGATGAACCTTTGGACCTTTTTCTTCTCATCCTTGAGATATGGCACATACACCAACAACTCCAGAAACTTAGTCTTGTACTCTTCATTTGTCATGGAATTCCTTGGCCTTTCCATCATAATATATCTTAAACAATTACTTCTTTTTGAAGAGTCTTTTAAACTCATGCCAAATCACTCTTCTACCTCGATTCCTCTGACACACTTCACATTTTTCCACCAGATATTTTCCTTTCCCTAAAGAGTAAAGATAACTATATTGTATTTCATATTCTCTGAATAATCATGTAATCTACATAACTTATTCGTCGCAAGCAACCATGCTTCTACATATTTTGGTTTCTTCATCTCTCCATCTAACGTAGGAGGCTTAACTTTCTTGAAATCCTCTAGAAAATACTATGTCTCTCTCCTCCTACAAGGATGATGGAGGTGATGATGATGATCTCTCTTTGAACCATAACTAGAATAGAATACATAAGCACTACCTATCCTGTTAGGTGTATCCAACCATATTCCACCTTTGACCGTAACATATCTGTCCTACCTATATCCTGATTGAGACCTGCTACCATATGCCCCATTAGTCCTTTCCTCCTATCCATGGCTGATACTTAACTATTCATGTCTCTGCAAATATGATAAGCTCTGAAGGATCACTACATTAACCTTGAATTTCTTTTCTTGAGCTTTGGAAAGCCTTTCCTATGTTGCAATCAACCTATTATTATATTCCTTGCAACTTCTGATGTCTACCGTGAGACTCCTCAGTGTATTTTCTATATCAGGAGAATAGTCATCTCCTTTCTACTCAACTGATCTATAAGGAGAGTGAGGTGAACTGTAATCCACCATTTTGATCATTATATCTGATTTTCTTCTTCCTGCAAGCATACCATGTTAGATAAACCAAATATAAACACAATCAAAATCATACCTTAGTGAAGTATAGGAGAGGCTATCACATATGCACAAATCAGTCCAGATTAACATGACACATATACATACATCATGACATCAACACACAAACATCATACATGATGACACAATACTTCAATAATAACCACATGCATGATAATGGTAAACATTCCAATGCATGCATATTAAGCACATATACAACTAAGATTCATGCATAACAAACATATTTGTCCCATCTAGTCCAACTGTTTGAACCTGGAAGATTTAATAGCAATCTATAAATTCCCCTCCCACATTTACCCACTTTTACAAGCCCTCCATGGTAAACATGAGATGAGTGCTACCATGACATGACATGACCTCCAAGTTATATTTATGGAAATGTGACCTACAAACTAGAAACAAAATGACATCCTCAAAGTCTAAAAATTACTCAGGAGCTCACCAAATCACCCAAGGTGATTAATCCTTGAGATAGAACTCTTTTTCACTAAATTAAAACCCCAAACACACCCTTTACAGAATATGCATGTGGTTATGAGTCTCCAACCACACCTATAAGCCTGCCTGCCAGCGGTTGTGACCAAAAATCCATTGTTTTGTGCAATGGGTCACAAGATCTATGCTAATGTTTTAGGAAAGCCTCCAAACCATTGCCCAAAAATGCTTGTAACTTTCCATAATCACAAATAATATGATGACAAGGATAACCATTCAAAACTTGAACAATATATTGACCATTACATGCCTATTACATGATAGACATTTCATCAAACATATGGTAAATGGTAAACATATAAAGTTATGTACTTCATTTGGGAATCACAAAAAAGTTTAATTCCCTCTCAAGTAGCTGCAACCACACTTGTTAGCCCATGCATTCATCAACCATTCAATAAACTGTCAAATCATAAGGATATCCATAGCTAGAGTACATCATATAAACATGTATATAACCAACATACAACTGAAATAGAAACCATGAAAAATCAACCATAAAATCCACATAATAACAAGTACAAATTCTCATAGATCACAATAGGAAAATGACTCAGATTAACATATGCAAAATTCAACCAAGTCAAGGACCCCACAGGACTCTAGAGGTTAAAACGCCTCCACCTTCAAGCTACCATGATTGCACCTAAACTAGTCTCGAGATAAAAAAACCAAACCAAGCTTGGATGCCTCAGAATTCCTTCACAATACCTTGAGAAAGTTTCCTATCTCCACTCTTTTGTCAAGGGCTTCTTGGAGAAAACCATCTCCACCCCCAACCCTTGGGATTATTTCCTGAGACCACCTCACCTGGATCCAAAACCTTTCATCAACCCAAAGCTCAACCAATAATGAATCCCATCACAACATGGCTATCCAAGAAATTCCAAGGCAAGGTTGAAACCACTGTCAAACTAGGAAAAACCCATGTGAATGATAACAAATTAACTAAATAAACATACCCATGTACCATGCATTCACATCCCAACAAGGAAATCACACATGCAACCTGTTACCTACAAGATATTCTTGCTGAAGTTTTTGATCCAACCTTCTCCTTTCTTTCCTTCACTTTCCTTTGCTTGATTTCTTTCATTTCTCCAAATCCAAGTGAATGATAAAGTTCTCTAAGAATACTCTAAGTGTGCAAGAGTGTATGAGGAGAACCAATACTGAATTGACAAAAGTTGTGAACTATTTCTCTTATGCCTTTTAATCATTGATGTCTCATTTTTCTTAATTTTCCATATTTTATCCTCTAATTTCCCTTGCATGTAAATTTGTGTCCCTTCACCTTATTTTTCTGCTATTTTCCTTTATTTCCATAAATAAATAAAAATTGTTTCCTCTTTTCCTTTTCCAATGCCTTTTCCAATTTCCATAGCCATTAATCAACCAAAAGTGATGCCCACCATAATGTTTTCCCAACACTCCACTTGGAATATGTGTCCCATAACCTTGATCTTATTTTTCCTTTAATATCCTTTATTACATGAAAATTTAACTTAGGGTAGTTAAAAATGTGCTATCTCTTGAGAAACTCTATGAACTGCAAAACCGTTTCATAGGACCAATGAACACAAAGAGTTAGAGCTCAACATTACCACATGAACAAGTCAATATGGAGACCAAAGAATATCCAAAGTATGTGAACCTAGGTACATGGTTTTATTGTTGGGCATGTGTTATATTCTTTCCACGACTAGCCCCACACGCTGTATGTTGCGCCGGGCACAACAGGGGGGGTCACAACGGGGGAGGCAGCCTCCACTATTGGGGTCTGGGGCAGCACCCCGACAAATTCTTTTTTGGTGTGCGGACCAACTAATAGGTGGACCCACCCATGTTTTGTGCATGAGTTTGCACATGGTTTTGGGGTACAATGGTTTTCAACCCCTAGTATTTTGTAGATCCGGTCAAGGGAACTATGGTTATGTTCTAAGCCAGGGTTAATGGATTGGGGTTTATGTATGCTTAGGCATGTATATATATGTGTTGTAACACAAAAAGGAACAATAATGAAAAATCAAGCTGGTCGTCTCGATTTGGGATCCAGGGGAAAATCTCTGTGTTTATCTAGTTTATGTTTAATGCTCTCGCTATTGTTTATTTTCTGTTATAAGATTCATGTGTAGATAATTTCTGTTAAGGGTTAAAACCTACATTTGGTATCAGAGCCATTTAGGCTTCAAGGGGATGCCTTTGCTACAGAGGGTTTTTTGCTCGGGCCTAAGGTAGACCCTGTTCAGTGGGAGATCTGCGGGATCGATTCTTGCAGTGAAAGAAGATGGCGAGCGGCGAAAAGATAGAGATCAAGAAATTTAATGGTTAGAGTTTTGAGTTGTGAAAGCTCAAGATGGAGGATCTTCTGGTGGATAAATATCAGTGGATCTTGGTAGATCTAGGTACTAAACCAACGGCAATGTCAGATGAATCCTGGAAGAAACTGGATCGGAAGGCTAAGAGCACAATACGGTTGTGTGTCTCAGATTTAGTATTATTGAATGTATCTGGGGAAGCTACAACGAAGAATTTTTGGGAAAAACTTGGGATTTTGTACCAATCTAAGTCTCTAGTGAATAAGCTGTTCCTGCGGAAAAAGCTGTATAACCTGAGGATGAAGGATGGAGACTCGGTGACAGAGCATCTGAACGCCTTCAATACTGTGGTAAGTCAGCATTCATCTGTTGATATTAAAATCTCAGATGAAGATAAGTGCATCAATTTGTTGTGTTCTCTACCAAACTCATGGGATAGTCTGGTTATTGCAATAGGTAGCAATAAAACTACCTTGAATTTTGATGACATTGTCTCAGCCTTGCTGTCGGAGGAGATGAGACTGAGAAATATGGAGGGCCAGAATGGAGATGCCTTAGCTATATGAGGAAGGTCCCAAAACAGAAACAAGAATAAGGTTTCGAGTGGGAGATCCAAATCTAGAGGGAGATCTAAATCTCCTGGAAAGTTTGTAAAGGTATGCTGGAAACGCGGAAAGGAAGGGCACTACAAAAAGGAGTGCAGATCTAAAGCTCCTAAGAAAGGAAAGGGATCTGATGATGATCCTTTTGCAGAGGCAAAAACCACCTCGGATGAAGGTCGGGATGTGTATTTGGCTTCTTCTTCAAATACACATCTAGATCATGAGTCATGGTTGATTGACTCAGGTGCATCCTTTCACTTCACTCCCCATGGGGAGTGGTTCTGTGAGTATGAGAAATATGATGGTGATGTCTTCCTAGGGGATGGTAGGAAGGCCAGAATCGTCGGACATGGAAAGGTCAAGCTGAAGCTGCAAGGTGGAAGGATTAGAACACTTCCTGGTGTTATGCATATTCCTGCATTGGCCAAAAATCTGATTTTTGTAAGCAAGATGGATGATGCAGGTGTAAAAACAGTGTTCAAGAAAGATGCCTGCAAGATGGTTCGGGGAGCACTGGTATTAATGCGTGGGTTACGAGATTGAACTTCATACAGCTTCTGATGTGTGGCTAATGATGGTGTAAAGGTGTGGTTCTTGAAGAGGAGTGGAAAAGCTTTAGGCATGCCAAGAAGAAAGACCATGCTATGGCATTAAAGGCTTGGACATATTGGAGAGAAGGGCCTTCAGATACTGCATAGAAATGGTATGGTATAAGTTACGTCTAATTTCTCTCTGGATTTCAATTTCTGTGAACATTGTGTATATGGGAAGCAGAATCGGGTGAGTTTTCCTTCTGTTGCTAAGAGGGCGAACAAGATATTAGAACTTGTGCACAGTGATGTGTTTGGACCTGTGTCAATTCCATCACTGGGAAAGTCTGTATACTATGTTTCATTCATAGATGACTTCTCAAGGAATACATGGATATATTTCTTGAGGAAGAAATCTGAAGTCTTTGAGAAATTTAAAGAATTTAAGGCTCTGGTGGAAAACTAGACAGAGAAGAAGATAAAGGCGCTGAGGACAGATAATGGTGGAGAGTTCTGCAAGAAGGAATTTGAAGAGTTCTGTAAGAATAGTGGTATAGCACAGTAGAAGAATACTCCATACACACCTCAGCAAAATGGAGTTTCAGAAAGAATGAACAGGACACTGATGGAAAAGGTAAGAAGCATGCTCAATGGTACCGGGTTAGGACAAGAATTCTCGGCAGAGGAAGTGGAGACTGCATGCTATCTAGTTAACAGATCACCTTCATCAGTGTTGGAGGATAAGACTCCAAATGAGGTATGGACTGGTAAGAAACCCTCTATTTCACATCTAAGGGTATTTTGATGTGATGCATATGTACATGTTCCAAAGGAGAAAAGGGCCAAGTTGGATAATAAATCTGAAAGGTGCATCTTTATTGGGTATAAGGATGGTTTAAAAGGTTACAAGCTTTGGAACCCGGAAACAAGGAAGGATTTGACCTTGATAAAGAGATGTGGTGTTTAGAGAAGGTGAAAGATATTTATTAAACATGAAATCATACAGATAGACACGAGAAGATAGGGAAGTTTGAGCTAAAGAGGATGAATCGGAACTCTGACGAAAGAAGATTCGAAGAGGAAGAGCCACAAACTCCCGACTTTGAGAAGATGCGTTAGGAAAACAGCAGGAAAGGTATAGTCATCTACTTCATATTCGGGTTTTATATGCTTTTAAGCGCCAAATATCAGGCCAACATCGAGAGCGATGGAGTGTGAAAAGGGATAAACTACGGAAGGAGGCCATAGTTGATGAAATGGCATCCTTGCATAAAAATGAGGCATGGGATCTGGTGGAGTTGCTGGCTGGAAGGAAGCCCATCGGGAGCAAATGGGTGTTTAAAAATAAGATGAATGTAGAAGGCAAGGTGGAGAAATACAAAGCTTGGTTGGTAGCAAAAAGTTATTCCCAGGTGCCGGGAATTGATTTTAGTGATATTTTTTCTCCTGTCGCCAAAGTTACTTCTATTATATTACTTTTATCTGTTGCTGTTGCATTTGATTTTTAGATAGAACAGATGGATGTGAAGACAACATTTCTTAACGAGGATCTAGAAGAGGAGATCTACATGAAGCAACTTGAAGGCTTCATGGTGAAGGGTAAGAAAGAACTGGTATGTAGGTTGAAGAAGTCTCTGTATGGGTTAAAACATTCACCAACGATGTGGTATCAGAAATTTGATACCTATATACGGGGACTTGGCTTCACCAGAATCAAGGAGGATCACTGCATTTATTTTAAATTAATTGGTGGCCGTGTTATTTATTTCGTCTTGTATGTGGATGATATGTTGTTGATTGGAAATGACAAAGAAATTATCCAAGATTTGAAGACCCAACTATTCTCCAAATTCGACAATGAAGGATCTTGGTGCTGCAAACTATAATTTGGGCATGGAAATTAAGAGAGATCGGGAAAAGAGGAAGCTCTGGTTAAACCAGAGGAAGTATGTCGAGACTATATTGCAGAGGTTCAATATGCAGGATAGTAAACCGGTGAATGTTCCTATTCCTGTAGGTGTAAAGTTGTCTGCTGAACAGTGTCCCAAGACACAAGAAGAAGAGGAGAATATGTCCCGTGTTCCATATGCAAGTGCAGTGGGTAGCCTGATGTATGCAATGGTCTGTACTAGACCAGACATTGCACATGCAGTGGGAGTATTGAGCAGGTTTATGTCAAACCCAGGGAAGGAGCATTGGACAACATTGAAGCGGGTTTTCAGATATTTACGTGGCACTAGTGATTATGGCTTGTGCTACCAGGGAAGACCAGGATTGGAAAGAATGTTGGACATTCGTGGTTTTGTTGATGCAGACTGGGCTGGAGATCTGGACCAAAGAAGATCTACAAGTGGGTATGTATTTAGCCTATTTGGAGGTGCAGTCAGTTGGATGAGTAAAAGACAGTCTGTAGTGGCGCTTTCAACTACAGAGGCAGAATACATAGCAGCCACTCATGCAAGCAAGGAAGCAGTTTGGTTGCAGAGATTGTGTTCAAGTATGGGGTTGGTACAGCAAGCTATAAGGATAGACTGTGATAGCCAAAGTGCAATTTTCTTAGCTAAGAACCTTGCTTATCATTCAAAGACAAAGCACATTGATGTTCAATATCACTTTGTTAGAGATATGGTTGAGGCTAAAAGGTTGTTGCTAGTAAAGGTGGACACTTTGAAGAATGTTGCAGATGCATTAACGAAGTCTGTGAGCACTCAGAAGTTCTCTTGGTGTAGAGAAACAATGGGTGTTGAAGAATTGACCCAATGAATAAGCTCTCCTATGGCCCCTTGTGGAAAGAAAACAACAAGTGGGAGAATGTTGGGCATGTGTTATATTCTTTCCATGACTAGCCCCACGCGCTGTATGTTGCAACGGGCGCAGCAGGGGGGGTCACAACAGGGGAGGTAGCCCCCACTGTTGGGGTCCGGGGCAGCGCCCGACTAATTTTTTTCGGTGTGCGGACCCACTCATAGGTGGACCCACCCATGTTTTGTGCATGAGTTTGCACATGGTTTTGGGGTACGATGGTTTTCGGCCCCTAGTATTTTGTAGATCTAGTCAAGGGAACTACGGTTATGGTCTAATCCAGGGTTAATGGATTGGGGTTTATGTATGCTTCGGCATGTATATATATATGTGTTGTAACACTAAAAGGAATAATAATGAAAAATCAAGCTGGTCGTCCCGATTTGGGATCCAGGGGAAAATCTCTTTGTTTATCTGGTTTATGTTTTATGCTCTCGCTATTGTTTATTTTCTGTTATAAGATTCGTGTGTAGATAATTTCTGTTAAGGGTTAAAACCTACAGTTATTCCCAAGAATGATAAGATTTTATTCACATTTTCAAATAGTATCAATATGTATTTGCATGGACATATGATGATTAGAAGACATATGATACACAAATCATCCAACATGTCAAGCCTATTAAGGAAGGGATGAAGCCATTTTACCAAAAGTTAAGGAAATTTCACCGATGCTTGAACCCTTGATTCAAAAGGAATTAAAGAAGTTTCTGTCTGCTTGGATTATTTTTAAAGTTCAACCTTCTACACGAGTTTCCAACCTAGTTCATGTTTGGAAAAAATTTGGTGATATATTCCCATATGTTGATTTTCGCAACCTCAGCCGCGTTTCAGTAAAAATAATTACCCCATGCCATCAATGGAGTAGATACTCCAGTTGATATATAGGTCGGAGATGTTCTTGCTATTGGATGGGTTTTCTGGATATAGTCAAGTACTAGTAGCATAACCAGACAGATTAAAGACCACTTTTAGGATGAAGTGGGAAAAATTTTCTTTTAAGCGCATGTCATTTTCACTTATCAACACTGGCGCTAAATTTCAATGGTCCATGGACATTGCTTTCCATGGATTAATTGGAAAAAGTATAGTTGTCTACTTGGATGATGTAATGGTATTTTCTAAGAAAATATCAAATCATATTCATCATTGTTGGACACCTAATCCTCTATGGGTAGGTGTGGAAGGCAAATAGTCACAAAGGACTCCAAGTGACCTTCGAAGATAAATCCAAGGGTCACACCATTGTATTATAAATGTAGATCTATGGTGAATAATATGAGTGTCACATGCTTATCTTGTTTATCTTTTAGTTTATGTGTGTATCTTTCCTTTTGTGTGTGTTTCACCATGTGTGTGTTTAACATGGTATCAGAGCCATTTTTTTAGTGGCCTCTATGTAAATGTGAGTAATGTCATTTCTGCTCACTATCCATTTCAGTGTATTATTTGAGAAATTCAATCCTCCAGCCTCCGTTGCTCCATTTCCTTTGCTAGTGTATTCCTATTCCTTCTTTGCCTAATTATTGTGAGTCAGTGGTTTTCTGACCAACTCTATTTCTGGCATTCCTGCCCTTGTAACTCCCTCTCTTCCTGCTCCTGGCAGAACTGTCTCACTGCCCATTGTAAATTCTGCGCATCATTCATATTTCCCTATGCCTTTCTGACACACCCACAATCTTGAAACCATCATCCGCAGCCTTTGTAAACACGTGCTACCTCTTATTAACACAACGCTTCCTTTCCACCCATTACCCGACTTCTTGTATTCCTACCTCGCACTCCTCTGCTGCCTTCCCGTCGCTCTCCTATGCCGCTCCCTCTCCTTGCTGCCTTTAGCATGGACCTCTCTCGGCGGTAACTAGGACTTGAGTGATAAGGTGAATGATATCTATCATAATCCTGCTCACGACTTCCACAATATGGTGAATACTGAGGTGATCGGCATGAGATGTGGCTGTATCTGTGTCTCCCATAGGACCATGGCTGAACCAGTGCTCGTATGCCAAGGTACTTGACACAACAATCAACATGATTCACAAATCCAAAGCCTCTTGATTCACGAGATCTTGGATCGACCACAATACGACAATAAAATACCTTGCCTTCTTGGTTAAAGAGTTCTTCGAGATTAGCCTCTACAACACGAGCGGAGAGGCCAGTGACATATAGGTTGTTGCGAGGGTTACTCACATCATCCCTTGAAGAAATATCCCTCCTCACAGGACTACGAGACCGATACGGGGATTGAGACTGAGATGTCGACCTAGAACGAGAATGAGATCATACATATCTACGCTTTGGGGAAGGCACTGGTTGTATATTCGTCTCAGATGATGCTTCTACATTTCATTCCCTTGATGTTGAAATCCCCGTAGTTGCATGAACGCCAAAAAGGCCATTATCATTGTACACACCGTTGAAAGCAGAAAATAATTTCACTCTTCGATGTTCATTCAAAACCTGAAGATATAATGGAAAATGCATTCCTTTACCAGTGCCACCAGTAGAAAAAGAACCAGCCCCTCTCCTAAGCATCGAACAGGCTTCAGATGCAACTTTTAAACAATTGGAAATGGTTTTTTTTGGCTCTATATAATCTGGAAGTACAGGAAGTTGCTCTACGCCTGGCAGGGAAAAATCCAGGGGAGAAGGAGATTTATATTTTTTTCCCGAAAGCCATGAAACCACTCCATCAGAGGAGGAGGATTGTTGTGAAATTTCTTTTGGAGAGACCCTTGTTGATGTGCTTGTAGCAGAGACCTTTCTACCATGCACCCCAGGCTTCAGATTTCAGAAAATGAAGTTGAATCGAACTTGCAAAATGAAGAAGAATTAGCCTTGTGATTCATTTCCATGGGCTATTTATCATTATACATGATAGAATTCTAGATAGCAAAGCAACTGGAATATATTTTGAAGTGCAACACTTGACATATTTTGCTAAGGTCATCACACCATGTAGCAAATATCTTCTTCTATGCCGAGAGGTTAAACATAGTTTTGTTGAATTAGTCACACATGAATGACTGAATTGGTTATATATAAATATTGTGAACATATATGTCATTGGTTCATGTATGATATGATTATATCGGCACAAATTTATGCCATTCAAAGAGTTGAGTTAGAAAATAAAACAATATTCCATTAGGAACCTATATTGGACTTTGGAATTATTTTATGTCTTCTTGCATCTTGTACTCACATATAAAAGTCTCCACCAATAACCAATTTGCATTGTCTAGTTTGGTGGCTCCTTGCAAATTTTGGCAAAGAAGAATTATAGTATTGAAGGAACAATTAAACTGCTTCCTGGTATGCTTCAAGGATTTTTTGGACTCCTTTCACACATTTCTTGAAAAGGCAACACTCCTCATTTGTTGATCTTGAAATTTTATTTTCTTGCTGACACAATGGCCAAATTTGATGAAGTATTAGAGTTAGTGAATACTTTGATACTCTCCATTGGTGATGAGATGGTGAACATCAACAAGGAAAATCTTTCTAACATTCAGACTTGCCTGCAACATGCACAAGAGAAGATTGATTTTTTGCAGCTTGAATCTCAACTACAACAAGAGGAATTACAACAAAAGAGTCATCATTTTGAACTTGTTTCTGTTCAGAAAATTGAGAGGGACTCCCATCAGTAGCAAGAATATAAAGTTTCAGTCAACTCACATTTAGTTCCTTGTACAAGATAATATTTACATGCAGATGCAGCAGCTCAGTCTGCACTTCCCAAGCCCATCATCAGACCTTGGGAAGAGCTTGACCACAACAAGCACATAATCGGTCTTGGATATGACAAGGAATTGTCCTTTCATATTCTGGACTACTCCAAGCCCATAAAATTTTAGAGTGCAGGATCTCTTCATGACAGTTCACCTACAACTGTTCCAGATCCTTCTCTGCTTCCACAACAACAACAACAAATTGTAAAATGCCAACAATGTGATCGAGTTGGCCATATGAAAGATCACTGTTTTGATCTTCACCCATGCAAGCACTGTGATCGGCACACCCACTCTTCACATAGATGCTTCAGAAACAAGCCTCCTACAAGAAAAAAGATTCATCTTGGATGGATCGCTTCTTGGTAATGGGCATCAATAGCCAAGAAAATTTTGTAAGTCGCATATCAGAATTTGTTCTATAATATTGAACAAACTTGCAGTTTATTTTTCACCATCATCTTACCTTGTACCTGACAAGGGGGGAAATGGTGGTCATATACAAGCTTCGATGCCACATCAAGCGAGCCTGAGCCACAATCTCTCATTCTAGATTCAGAGTTGTAGGCAGAGACACAGCAGTTCAAGTGAGCCTGAGCCAAAATTCATCATTCCAGATTCAGAGTTGTAGCTAGAGACACAGATGCCCATGAGCATGCCTTTAGTTGGTGGAAAACCTTAAAGAGGTGGTTTAAAGAAGATTTTTGAGTGATGTCGTAAATATGGAATATCATTGAATCCGAAAAGGAGCATCTTTGGTGTGTCCTAAGGTAATATCTTAGGATATATCATTACTAAGAGTGGAATTAAGGTTGATTCCAAAAGGGTTAGAGTTATTCTGCAAATTCCTTTTCCCATGAACAAGAAAGCAATGCAATATTTCTTAGGAAAGATCAATTTCCTATGCAAGTTATTCTCTGAATATGCATAGATTGTCAAATCGTACAATAGATGATAAGGAAGTATGATATATACAATTGGGATAAGAAGGAGAAAGGTGCTTTTTCCCATATCAAGCAAGCCATAACTAATGCTTAGGTCTTGTATATTTTGGATTTTGGCAAAGATTTACTGTTGTATAATTTCACTTCTAACTCATCTATTGCAACCATATTAACACAGAAAGACAATCAAGGAAATGAGTGGATTATATTTTTCATGAGTGTTGGCTTACAGAGGTTAGAACTGAATTATCCTGTAGTTGATAAGCAAGAATATGTAGTGTTCAATGTGGTTAAACACTTTAGGCATTATCTCCTAAAATATCATAAGATTATTTATGTACCTCATCCAACTATTATAAAAATATTTGTATAACAATAGTTGGGTGAGATGAGAGTGAACTAGATTACATGCTTACAATAATATGATATTGAATTCAAGGCAATTCATACCGTTAAAGTCCATTGTCTGTGTCGGCTTGTAGCCGAAGCGATGGATTAAATGGAAGAGGATCCTTTTGGGTGGGAACATGAAATAGAGATGTATAATATTGAGCAAGTTTCTCCTACAAGTAAAACCACGCCTTGGCATTCAGATATACGATAATACTTAGAGCATGACACCTTACCTTCACATATATTAGCTAAATAGAAGAGGGAAGTATGTATTAAAGCATTATCTTACCAACTTGTGCATGGTGTGATTTTCTGACAACACCATAATGGTGTCATGCTTAGATGCCTAGAGACTCCAGATTTAGAAAGGGTGTTAAGATATTTTCAAGAGGTACCAACAAGTGGAAACTTTGCGGGAGGTAACACTGCTCATAAGGTAATGAGGGTTAGTTATTATTTTTCCACGTTGTTTAGGGATGCTCATGCTTACGCTTGTAAGTTCCCAGTGTGTCAATGATGTGTTGGTCGTGATCATAGGGTAGCTTCCCCATTGCTACATATAACAGTCGAAGAACCATTTCAATAGTGGGGATTGGATGTTATTAGTGAAATATTTCCTCATTCATCAAAGTGACATCCATACATTCTAACTGCAACATATTATTTCATTCGGTGGACCGAATAAGTTCCACTAAGACAAGTTAACGATAAGGAATTCATCAAATTTCTTATAAAGAACATCATAACCAGGCTTGGAATTCCTACATCACTTGTATTTGATAATGCAAACTATTTTTATTCGCTAAAGCTTTATTAGTTTGCTTTAGAAAATGGTATTTTTCTAAAGAATTCATCAAACTACTACCCATACGGAAATGGTTTGGCTGAGTCCACAAAGAAAAATCTGATTCGAATTATCAAGAAAACCGTCTTCTCTGAACAAAAGAACTTGCATAATGCTTTGGTGAATGCACTATGGGATCAACCGTGTCACTCCCAAACCCTCTCCGAAGACCTCTCCCTATTTCCTTGTATACAGAAACAAGGATATCCTTCTGCCCAACGTATACCTTCCCACCTTGCATCTTTCTTAGGAATTTCAAGGAAAACCATGTCTCCTTGTTCATAGTTTGATAGATAATCTTCTCAAGCTTGAGGAAGAAATCATCAAAGTTAAATAAAAGTTTTCCATATACAAAAACTAAATTAGACGTTGGTTTTAGAAGAAGTCTGCAGGGATTAAAAATTTTAGTGTAGGTGACCTAGTATTAAAGTGGGACAAAGCACACGAAGAGAAAGGAAATCACACCAAATTTCAAGCCACCATTATTACAAGTTGAAATCCTTAGATGAGAGGACTGATCCTCTTCCCTTCAGTGATTGAGATCTTAAGCACTAATTTCAGTAGTAGTCCTGGGTTGCGATCCTTCCTGTGCCTAATTTTCGTTCCTTCTTTGTGTTTTTGTTCTTGTTGAGTCTTGTTTATTTTCCCCTTTTCTTGGTCAATGTGCATAAATGAGATTTTGTGTGATATTTTATGTATGGCCTGAAAATAATATGTTGTGAAATGAATAGGCATTGTGAAAACAACAACACTTGGCTATCTGTTGGTTCTCCTTCTTTGTTTGGGAAAAGGCATTAAGTCAAGTAATGTCTAGATGAAAAGTATGATACATTCAAGAGGAAAAATTTGAGTGGAACCATGATACTCATATCTATTCTATAATTCTGATTCGTTAACTTGGTATTGAATCTACTTGGTGCTCTACATGCTAATCCAATAAATTAGAGAATGGAAAGGGGAAAAATAATAGTGAGAAACCAATATTAGAGGTATATATAACCATATTTGAAGGAACAACCTCTTCTTATCTCAATAAGTTAGGATTCCTCTTCCGGCCCTACGAAATAATAAGTTCCTAAGAACATTTCCATAAATAAAATAAATAAAGGGAAAAATAAGATAAAATCTTCCTACGCAGAGAGGTGAAGCAAACAACTTTTCAGGGGTACTCAATAGGCTCACTAGAAGAAAAGCGATGCTTGTGTTCCTGTATTGACTCTACCAGGGTACTGAACAAGCCTGCTCGAAGTGGAGAAAAACCTAATATGAAAACCAAGACTCTGATTATATTTAACTTGCAATTCCTTCTCCTAGATGAAAACAATTGTGAAATGGAAAGTTTTGTTGGTGTGTTAAACAAAGGAAGGGAAGGTGAGCACTACATATTTAAATACGTTAACTAGGAAAGCCTAAGTAATCCCCTTTATGAATAAATACTTTTTTAATGGATAAATATTTATTGAAATCCACCCACATGCAGAGAAGATGAAGTTCGCCCAGTGTGTCTCCAAGTGTTGTCGCTGCTACAACACCCTCCAAAATTGTTCTGCATTCAAATTTTGGAATCTACCTTCTGTCATGAGAAGTGTTGATTCTGGTAGTCAAGTGTATTTTTATGTTTTTACACATGTTTCAAGTGTCCATGTCCCTTCCCACGTGTTTTCAGATCATCAAAAGAAGAAATAATACACTTTAGAGTCACAAAACACTTCTAAGTCACAAAGTGATACTTATTGGTCGCAACTGCAAATATTTTTTCTATTACATTTGGATAAGGTTTGTGAACTAGAATTTTGATGTATATTTATTATTCATGGGTCCTATATAATTTTTTATGATGATTTGATATGTGTTACGTTTGATTATACCCCTAACTCGTGTTTTCACATGTTTCACCATTCTATACTTAGCCATTTTTTTGTTTTGACTTTGCAAGCCTGCCCTATAGTCTAGGAAGAGAAAACTACACACTTCTAAGGCCTAGTGGAGACCCCACTTATCACCTATAAATTCATCTTGCACCCATATGAGTCCTCTCTCTCCCTCCTAGTGCACAACATATTTTTAGTCAGTAGACCCTCCTTCCCGATGCTTATCTTTGCGCACTGTGCCTGTCAAGCCTTTGTCTCCTAGTTGAGTGCACTACACACTTTTAGTGGGTAGTGATGCCTTCCCTTATTCCCTGTAAGTGTTCCCTATGCCCTCCTTGTGGTCCTACCATTCCTCCCAAGTGCATAACACATTTCTAGTGAACAATTATGATGCCTTGCATCTTGTAAGTGCACCCTGTTCCCTCCAAGCCTCCTCCTCCAAAGATGTGCATATCACAGTCTTAGTGAGTAGTGAAGCCCTCCTCTATCTCTTGCAAGTGTGCCCTGTGCTTAAAAGGCCCATCCCTCTCTCCTTTACAAACTTTTGAGCGATAATCAGAAAATTTTCATGAAACATGATAAAGTATGAGATTTTTTAGAAAAGTTTGTTTTTCACGAGTGATCTATACTTGTAGGTGTTCAATAAATCATGGAAAATATATATGAGGAGATTTGTTAGGAAAGGTTTCCCACAAAATCATATTTAAGAAAAAAGGTACAAAGGAACCTTGATGTGAGAGTTGAAGGATCAAGTGATCAATATTTATGAATTTTCATGTTGTCGTCACATGATGATGTGGAAAATGATGACGTAATTTTGGAAAATATTGTAAATGTAAATATGTGGAAGTCCAAAAGCCTTATGGAAGTTAAAAGGTCACATTAGAAGTCCAAGGGTCATGAGGGTAGCACAAGAGTCATGATGAATATTAAAGTTCATTCCTATTGTTATAAAGTAAGCCTCGTTACTTAAGGAAAGGACTTTTCACTTTGGCTTCTCCACCTAGGCATTAGAGAGAAATATTGTTCTTTTAGAGAGAAAGCAGTGGCTTGATGCTCCAATATTGGATCTAGTGGTGTCTCGTTGTATCAATGTATCTTGGAACTTTCACGTAATATTTGAAGCTCATTGAGCCAACACATTTTCATGCATATATCATGAATGTAATAAGACTATTATTTATATGTTTGCAGTATGTGTGTTTTTAATATGTACTAAGGAAAATGTCATCTTGTTGAATGTGTGTTGTAATTTTTTTAATGATCATTATGTCCATGTGAAGTATTTCACTAGATAGTCAATGATTCTTTCGTATGTATATGCATGCATCTTGATTTGAATAATACTAACACTTTTTCTTCTAAAGGCTCAATTTATCTTTCTTTCTGGTGAAAGAACCTGGATACTTATTACAATTGAACATTTCATAAGGCATAATTGCTCATACGAAAGTACATGTGTGTTACTCTCTCATGCTAACGAATACAACCAAGGGAACTCTTTAAGTATATGGAAGTTGGGCCACATTTCTAGATGAGGTTCCTATACAAAATAGTGAGGCCTAATTGTACTTCATATCGGGGAGAACCCATGTATTTTGGCAAGATCCAAAACTGTCAACACAATCCATTATAATAATTACTTGAATCATCAATGAAATTAGTAAGATGATTTCATAAAAAATATTCTGGGATTGGGTTTTTATGATATGGTCAATGGAAATGGGGTATAGAAAATCAATACATTATGAAGCAATTTCTATTATTTATTGATCAGGAGGCCTTTTTTAATCATGCCTCTTTTGTGCTTGATGTTAGAGAAGTATGTCCATTATCCTATGTTTCATAGTTTTCTTAGTAAAACAAAAATAAAACATTTACCTTTTGTTACCTTTAGTAAGTTTGAATGTCCTTTGAAATCGGTGCTTCAATTTGTTTCTATGGTTGGAATTGAACTTTTGATCCTTCTACTTAAGTATTTGAAGAACTAAATGGCTACTAAAAAGATCTTTGGAAATGGAAAATTGGAAGATTAATAAAAAATTTAGTAGAGAATCACACCTTTATAGTGAGCTAAAAATTGATGCAGATATTTGAAGTATAATATTCTAATGTTGTTGTTACTGATTTTTTTTGTTTGCTAGGTTATGTGAGTCTTGAGATGACTGACATGCTTAACCTATGGCTTGAATAGACGTGACTAGGGGCATCTAAGCCATCAAAATCACCCAAGGATCACATTCGTCCTGAGCCACACCAACCCTTAACATGGCTAGATTTTTTCCCATGAAGTTTCAAGCCGAAGACCTTTACACCGCGAAGTCCTTAAAATAACACCTTGTCACTGTATACTCTACACCCTGTGCACATTGGTTCTGATTATTTTGATCTTTTGTTAGTTGTGTTACAATACATTCCTATAGAGGAGAAGGATGCATATAGCAAGTTCAACTTCCAGAGGAGAAAGATTGGGGTTGTGCAAAACCCTTTTCTTGATAAGAGGGAGTGTTAAATTGTAGCAAGAAAAGGCTTCATTTGACTTCTACCTTTGTCAAATGGAGAAATTCAAATTTCCACATCAACACGATGACTTGAGTTGCAGTTAGTAGGAGCGATGTGGCCAAGTCACTTAGTTAAGTCAGTAAATTCGATTTTGGGGGCAAAAAGTAGAGTTGTGCATGAGTTGATTGCTAAGATCTAGCTATCTAGTGGAGTTATGTTTAGTGAAACTCAGTGATATGTGCTCGAGTCTAGATTATAGTCAGTATGAGTTCAGTTGAGTAGTTCTAACTGCTGTTAACTCACTGATCTCTCAATTAACTAGTCAATTTACTAAAAATAGCCCTAGTCATGCATGCAGCTCGAATTTCTTAGTGAGTGGAGGGAAAATATGATAATTATATTTATTGTTGTATACTAGTGAGTGTATTAAGTTTTCATGTAGTAGGTGAGGAATTCTCCTGGGATTGTGTAAGGAAATATAGGCTCTTCCTATTCTTTAGGAGCATGAATTGTGCACATAAATAAGAGGAAGCAAGAGGCCTATTTTGGCTAAGTATTGGCAAGAGAAAACTCAGGAGGAGATCAATATTGTAGTGCAGGTTGAGCTTCAAGGTTTGAAGTTGTCATTTTAATAGATCATTATTCTCATATGATTTTATACAAATAGAGGAGGGTTTTTTCTCAGTTGGGTTCCACTGTAAAAGACATGTTCATTTTTATTGAATGATTTCATGTGTTTTTGTTGTCAGTTTTCCTTCCGTAGAATTTAGTAGAAGAAATTTGTGTTTATTAATTTCAGTGTGATTTCATTAGTAGCTGCAAAATTCAAGTTATTTCTACATCGTATCATGGCTATTTAAAACTACATAGAAACCAGGTTCCAAATATTCTCTCAAAAAAAAATTTGAATAACATATTTGTGGTGTAGGAATTTGAATTCCACAAGTTTAGGAATTCAACTATAGGAATTTCTTCAATGTAGGAACATTTTATTTTAATGGGTTGAGGTTTGAGTGTGCATTGGAGGGAAACTCAAATTTCTGTGCTTGGAAAGAGGGGATGGAAGCTATGCTGGATGAAAATGGAGTATTGGGGTACTCACAAAATGATAGTCCAAAACCAACAACATTAGATGCACAACAAATGGCTCAATGGAAGAAAGTTATAAAAAAATCCAGGAGGATTATCTTGGAAAGAGTCAGAGACCATGTGGTTTTGATTTTTCATGACAAGCATACTGCTTATGCAATGTGAAAAACCATAACAGATTTATTCGAAAGAAGTAATGATGCCAGGAAATTGGCATTGAAAGATAAGCTTAAGAAAATTCGAATGAAAAAAATTAAACCATTGTTAAGTACCTATCTAGATTCTCTCAGGTTAGAGATGAAATTGGAGGAGTTGGAGAGACTTTACCACCATCTAAACTAGTGAGCTTAGCACTCAATATTTCGAAGTCCTGGCACAACTATCAAGGTTCAATTAATGGAAGAGAAAATCTCCCAAATTGGGAGAGACTATGGTATGAGTTGGTGTAGGAGGATATTAGAAGAAACACTAGAGATGGAGTCTCATCCAGAACTGATGAGGAAGAATATTTTTCTCTAGTTGGAAAAGGAAAGAATTCCAAAGGAAATAAGGCCCAAGGTGAGGAAGAATCCAACCATAACCATGGAAAGAAGAAATACCTTAGTAAAATTAAAGTCTTTCACTTCCACGAGTATGGACACTATGAAACCAAGTGTCCACATAAGAAATCCAGTAAGGAAACTGCAAAAACAACAGGAGGAGATTCTCTCACATCATAATTCAAGTTTTCTTTCAGCCTCATTGATTGAATGGAAAGCACAATAAGAGGGAGTGAGTGGTACCCAGACTATGGTTCTTCATTTCATATGATATGAAATAAGGATTTCTTCAGAAACTTAGAGGAGAAGGACCTACAATAACACATAAAGCTTGGAGATGATGGAAGGTATAGTACCAAAGGTATTGGAACTGTCACCTTTAAGAGGGAGTTAGGCTTCCATATTCACCTAAAGGATGTAATGTTTGTGCCTGTTCTGAAGAAGAAATATAGTTTTTGTAGCTGTACTTCAAAACATAGGATATGGTGTGGTGTTCAATAGAGGGAAGACATATCTGAAGCATGTTGCTACTGGAAAATTTAAAAAATTGGTGTTCAAGTTTAAAATTTCTACAAGCTAGAGGTGTATTTTGCCACATATGCAACCATACCTCTAGGAGTGAGGTGGGGAGATGTAGAGCCTTAGTTCTAGAGTTGAAAAGATTTGGGCAGGGTCCATAGGAGAGCAACAACAGTTGCAATATACTCTTCTCATGGATCATCACCCTTGCTACAGGGGCCCACAATATTAAATAGTATAAGGATCAATGTCATTTGATGTAGTCAGATCTTGGGATACAGTTGCACCATAAAGACACAATTGATTCATTATTTTGGATGCTTCTCAGTTGTAGTTGTTGCAATAGCAACAACTATAATGAGAGGGAGTGTTAAATTATAGCAAGAAAAGGACTCACTTGACTTATTCATTTGTAAAATGGATAAATTCGAATTTCCACATCAAAAGGATGACTTGAGTTACAGATAACTTGAGTGACATGGAAAATTCACCTAGTTAAGTTAGTCAATTCGAGTTTGTGGGAAATAAGTAGAGTTGTGCATGAGTTTATTGCTAAGATGTAGCTATCTAGTGGATTTATATTTAGTGAAACTTAATTATCTAAGCTCTAGTATATAATAGAGTCAATATGAGTTTAGTTGAGTAGTTCTAACTGTTTTTAACTCACTGATCTCTTAGTTAACTAGTCAATTTACTAAAAATAGCCCTATTCATGCATGCAATTTGAATTGCTTAGTTGAGTGGAGGGAAAATACATAATTGTGTTTATTGTTGTATACTTGCGAGTGTAATAAGTTTACATGTAGTAGGTGAGGAATTATATTGAGATTGCACAAGAAAAAGGGGATCTTGTTATTATTTAGGAGTAGGAATTGTGCAAGGAAATAGGAGGAATCAGGAGACATATTTTGGCCAAGTATTGTACAAAGTAGACTCAAGAGGAGATAAATATTGCAGTGTAGGTTGAGCTTCAAGGATTGTAGTTGTCTTTGTAATAGATCATTATTTTCATTTGAATTAATAGAAAATAAAGGAGGGTTTTTCCCATGTGGGTTCCTTAGTAAAAACTGTGTTCATATTGATTGAATGATTGCATGTGTTTCTATTGTCAGATTTCCTTTCGTAGAATTTAGCAGAAGAAATTTGTATCTATGTGTGATTTCATTAGCAGCTGCAAATTTTGAGTTTTTTCTACACTAAATAGAAATACAATTCTACATGCTGGAAATGTAGACTTACAAATTCAAAATTTCAAGAAAACTAAGGAGGATAATCCTAACTTCCCGAAATTGTTTTCAATTAGGATCCTTGTATAGTTATGCCAGTACCATGGTTTTCATAAGTATACATTATTTTTATTTTATTTATTTCAATAATTTTGGAAGAAGAAAAAATAAATTGAGTTTTTTGGAGAAGGAGAATGATCTCCATTTTTCACCAACTCCATTCCTGAATGTTGCTCCATATTTTGAATAAACTCTTCTCTTGTTATGGGCTTATGATGTAATTTTAATCTATGCCCATTAAGAATAAAAGTAGCACCTTATTCATTAAATTTTTTTATTATGATTGATCCATTCTTATAAACTATTTCTATTTCATATGGACCTAACCAGTGTGTTTGAAACTTCCATTAGAAATATCTAAATTTGGAATCAAATAAGAGAACCCAATCACCTGGTTTAAACTTATTTATCTTGATGAACTTTTCATACTATCTTGTTCTTTTCTACTAGATGATATTAATTCTTCGAATGAAATCTTGTCTAATTTCATTTAGTTCATTTAACTATTCTAACCTTTGTTTTCGTGCTTATGAAAGATCTAGCCCCAATCTTGCCACTATTTTGAAGGTCTACAATTGAAACTCTATTGGAAGCAATATTTGATTTCCATAAACCAGTTCATATGATGTATGTATAGTTGCATTCTTCCATGTGGTTTGATATGCCTAAATTTCTTTTGGAAGCCTATCCACCCAATCTTTGTGATGTAGTTGAAATTTTTTGGTCATAATGGTTTTTAGAACTTTGTTTGTTGACTCTACTTATCCATTGGCTTGTGGGTGATATGGAGTAGAATTTTTATGCTTGATTTTATATTTCTCCACAATATTCTAGACAATATTGGATGTAAATTTTATACCTTGGTCAGTAATAATTTCACTTGGGACACCAAAACAAGTGAATATATCTTCAAAAAGAAATGTTACAACAACATTTTCAGTAACATACTACTGAAAAATGAGCCAATTTTCAACGATAATTTTCCATTCTTTCAACAAAGTTTCATTCACTATAATTACAAAAGGAGCTCTCAGTAAACATTGTTTCAGGTATAATCATACTATCAACATTTTAAAATCGTCAAAATTTCAACAATAGTTATGGAAATGTGTCATTGAAGATAAAAGGTGTTTCCTTACAAAAGCACTTGTTGGAGTTCCAACGCAAATAATCATCATTCCATATCATCATGATGTATTAGGGGAATTTTGAGGTCTACAATGGGCCTCCTAAGAAAAATGTACAACAAAAATAAACTTTATAACAACCAATAGGATTCAAGATGATGATGTCAACCATGGGGGATGATTCACCATTTTTTAAATAAAAGGGTAAAATATTAAAAAATAATAAAATAATAAAACTACTTTTTCAACTCGTATTTTCAACTTATCTCCCAAAATTTTTACTCAAATTTCGAGCGGGAGTACTCGTTGGATGCGAAATTTAATTCTTCATCCAAGGAGTACCCATGTTGCATACTTTCGATGAACTCTACTACATGAAAAATGAGAAATACATAAAAAACGTGATTGTAATCACGCTTTTTTATGTATTTCTCATTTTTCGTGTAGTAGGACCCATTGAAAGTATGCAACATGGGTACTCCTTGGATGGGGAATTAAATTTCGCATCCAACGAGTACTCCTGCTCGAAATTTGAGTAAAAAATTTGGGAGATAAGTTGAAAATATGAGTTGAAAAAGTAGTTTTTCCATTTTTCCCTCTAAAATTTGATGATGTCATCAAATCTTATTTGATTTTTTCCACTATTATTTTATAATTTCCTTAGGAGGCCCATTTTAGACCTCAAAATTCCCCTAATGTGGATGGAAGGACGATTTACTAGCATCATAAGGACAACGAATACTAGCATCATTCAACCGACAATAGCGGATATCCTTCGACAAACTTTCCATACTAACCACACTTTCCATTCGATGGTTGGGAGTTTCTAATCATCATTAGACTAAGGAAAGAGGATGTAGGTTGATTGATGACATAAAATATCCATTGACGAAGTTTCCATACTTGCCATGCTTTTTGTTTGACCATTAGAGGGTTATATGCGATCATAAGTCTATCAAGAACCATCATTAGAAGACTGACACAACTTGGTATTTAAAAAATAAAAATAAAAACTAGTTTTGGACATTAATCCCATCATTGATTAATATAAATAAAATGGATAAATTCTAGCTCAAATATGAAATAATAAAAGACTAACAATATTAATTAATTCATAATCAAAACACTTATCATCGATGATTTTTTATGTTCAATTAGTGACTCCTTTTAGGATAGAGCCATTGTGGACTTAGTCATATGCTATCAATTTATTTGCTCTATTTTACCAAGGTTACAACCATAAGTAAATATAATTCGATATCTACAACACCTTAATTTTACAATAAATGTAACTCTATAGGAAATGAAATGAATAGTTTCCAGAATAAATATTGCAAGCCAAATTAAAACACACACATACACACACAAACATACAAAAACATAAAAATCAGCACACCATCTCACCTTGAGTGACCCCCCTCAAGGATTGGTGTATGCATTAACTATGAATCACCACACACCATTAGGATAATCATGGATAGGAACAACATTGAATGTAGGTGTTAAACAAGTAAAACATATTGTAGAGTGTTAACAAAATATATAGAAATTTCTCCCCTAAATATGAGAATATCTTTGTGTATACATATGAGTAGGGTACTTCTTCATCTCAAAATAGAGTGAGAAAGAAACTTTAATTAGGGTTTATAGTTATGGTTACTACAAACTTTGGAGTGCTACGATCCATAGTAAATTTAGGCTCCCAACACACACATATAACAAATGATCCATTCCTTTGTTGGTTCACAACGTTGATGCACAATAATACCATGTTTATTGGCATAAGAAAGAGCATATTCCAATGGATTAGGTACAAGTTGGCATGTGTTCATTAATTTCCTAGGAAAAATAGGTAGATCTAGTTGTGATGGAACCGCCTTGAGTAAATTGCAGATGCTTTTGGTTATGGTTGATACTATATTTCTCCAACAAATTGATAGATTCTTTACTACCATAAATGTTGGTATATTCTCAAAATTTCTTCTCGTGCAGAACCCACTTGGTTCGATACATAATATATTGTGAAAATATGCTACAAGTTACATTAGAAATCTTATTTAAAAACCACACACATGTGTACATCCTAGCACATCCCTTATCATTATTAACAATACAAGTAATTTCACAACACTTTGTAAATTAACCATGAAAAAAAATAAGAAGGCTAGAATTACAATACATTTACCTTTGAGCATATACAAAACACGGATACGGTAATGGTAAATTTTATATTACTATTGGCATATTTTAACATTTGGTTCTAGGTCAAAATATAATATTATAAGTGGAAAAAGTTGTCATTTTTTAGGCTCATCATGAAGGCCACATGATCTTACCCATTTTATGATAAGATCATAATTTTGCATAAGGTGATGCAATAATCTACATGCCGATGAAATTTTTGGTACAATTGTAATAGTTGGTCCCACTAGTTGATTAGAAGGTTAGTGAAAAACAATTTTTTTTCACAACATCAGATAAGCAAGGAGAAACTAGGGTTTTGATAAAGAAGCGAAGAGAGAAACTTATGACTTACACTTCTTAACGGATCTTAGTAAAAGAATGAGGTCTTGGCTCCAAGAATCTGCACAAAAGACATGAAAATACATTTATGAACAAAAAAGTAACAAGGATTTAGAAATAAATCACAAAATAAGTGAAAGAAAAAACTAGGGTTTCGATAAAGAAGGGAAGCGATGGACTTATAACTTTCACTTATTAATGAATCTTAGTAAAAGGAGGTATTGTTTCCAAGGATCTTGCATGCAAGAAATGAAAAAAAATCTACAAATAAAAAAACCTTAGGACTAACTCAGAAAACTAAGTGAAAAAACTTTTTAGATATACTTTATTACTTTAATGAAGGAAATCAAAGCATTTGACAAACAACACTAAAGCAATAATAAGCAAAATATGCGGGGAAAGAAATAAGATTATATTAAAGTAGAAAACATTGCATCATGTTCCATAACTTTAAGTGGTGATATGAGTTTGAATCCTATATCCTTGGGTTTGTTCCTCTTAGAGGCTATCTCATTTACAATGGTCACTTGATGGCATCCCCAACAATCCTATAAATGTTCTCCTCAAATTTGTACAAACAAATTTGACAAGTGGGTACAAAGGCAAAAATTGGGCCTTCCTTCACATGAGAAGAAAAGCAATCCAATATCACTCTTAGCTCTAAGGCCAATCTAAAATCTAATCAATCCAAGGGCTAGATTTAAGGCTCAAAGATCAAAATTTATGAAAAAAATTATATTAATCCCATGTCAAGGAGACCTTATTGTAGGAATAATTAATCCTTCTAGGGTTTTAACATGAAGAGAGACTCCATAAGTTAGAATAATCCTAATATATTCACACTTTGGGTGCCTCAAAAATGATCAAAAGGGATTAAATTAACTTGGTTGCACCTTGATAAAGTTTGACCAGGTCTAGCCTAGGAAAATTTTCGCCCATAAACCCTTGTGTAACATTATGTCTGACAAGAAAAAAAATGGTTAATATTTCGAATGTTCAAATAAAAATTATGACATTACATAAAAAATAGACCACACTATAACACACCTTAGGGCTAAGACTATTTGGTGAATATATTATCTCACTCTTCAACACCTTAGTACAACCTTTCACAATAGAACATCAATAAATTTCTAATTTTAATTACTTGATAAACAAAATAAACTCCACCTTTTTTTCTTCGGAAGAAAATCCTACAATTTTACTAAGAAAAAAATTTACATCCATATATGTCTTAGGAATTCTTGTTTAACCATAAGGGGCCCTTTAAATATATCTAGATGGATCTTACACTAAAAGCATGTTCTCATAAAGAGACAAACAATAAAAAATCAAGAACAAACCCATATTACATATCTATACAAAAGTTGTTATCTTTAGAAAATGACATATTAATCACCTATAAATTGTTGAAATGTTCATATACTATAGAAAAAATATATGGATTAGACACTTTAACAAGAACCAAGGGTCATGAAAATTTTCCATTTGTTAGACTTCTTATGTTGTTATAATTTTCCATGTACTAAGGTTTAGGCCCAAGAAAACTTTTGATGACATATATATTACCTGGTTTTTTATCCTATATACATGATCAATTGTAACAAAAGTAAAATAAGTTATAATATATTATATGTTTTTTGATAGAGAGGTTGAACAGAAAGGGTTTGAGGTTAGGCCAATTACTTCATCCAATTAATGAAGATCGAGGAGTCTCCATAAATATATAGTTTAGTGATCCCCTACTCATTAGAAATACAGAGTAATAATTTTAATGAAAACAAATCTACAAAGTTGTTTGTAGCTAGAAAAATGATGGAAGAGATGTAATATAATGGGAGTGTGAAACAAATAGGATTCGTCCCATGTCCTCTTGAGAAGGGGTTCCTTGAGCTGCTCCATTCGAAAAAAAACCCAAGGATTAGATATTTGGATAAATGGATTAGGATGTAGATGTTGCTTCTGGAAATGTTGGTTGGATTTCCAATGAGCCCACAATAGATAGGATTTGAATTGTAATTTTTAAGATGGATGTCCCCAAATTTTCAAAAATGGGTTGATTTATTTCCAACCAGACCCCCAAAGTTATAACAAGGGTAGGGATTTATGATGAATTTTATGATGATAGAAAGCCATTTGTTGAGCACTTCCTCAATAGAAATACCCTCCCAAACATAAGACAATTTATCCAAGAATCCAAATTTCGTTCCAATAATTTAAATGAAAGGGAAGAATAAAAATAGAAAAAATGTAGGATTGTAAGAAAAAATTCTATGTGTCTATGGAGTTTTCTTCTGATATTCTCAATTATAGTTGATCTCTATCTGTTAGACATACTATATCTCTGACTTTCATCTACTCTACCTAAACTTATCTTGCATGATGAAGACATATCTGATAGGTACTTGTTTGGTTGTACCTATAATCCATTGAATGAGAGAAGCCACTAGCGAATTCATGGCTTGTAACATGCCAATGTGCACATATGATCTCCCCTTTTAACTAGAATTTAGTACTTGATGTTTCATTGCTCAGGGATTTAGTGCACACATGACAATCTTCAACAAAGGAAAAAAATCAAGTAACCCAACCATCATCTTATCAACAAAACATGTGCATAACTAGGAGATATGAAATACAGATTAAATTATTCATATGAACAAATAATGGGATTATTGTCCTACCCAACATTTAGTAATGAAACCACTCATCAGGGGCTCCCAACTTTCTTAGAATTATCATGAATAATGTGTACTTTTTGGACTTGTCGAGAAATAATTTTCAAAATATGCTCATATTTCCTTTTCCAACAACAAGACAATATTTGATAAATATGAGGATGGATTTGATTTTCCTAGTATGAATGAAGATATTTTTTTCTTCTATAACTTACTTAAGCTTCCCATAAAATTTAATACCTTATCAAGAGCATGTTTTTTTCACTATATCCTGTATGCATAGAATTTTAGAACAAAAATGCCAAGGAAACATTGAATATTCTTGTTTCAACAATAACTCTAATGATAAGGAGAAATAAATCAATCAACAATATCAAGTCAATACAGTATGTATTACAATTAAGCCCACTTCACACCTTAAATCTCATATAGTCTCAATTGTTGTCGAAGTTTGGTATCTATGAATTGAAGCTCTTTGTCAAAGGTATTGAGTTGAAGCTGTTGACTTACCCATTCAAGCTCTTCTTTGATTTCCTTGTGTTTCTTTTATTATATTAACAAAAAATTCCTACCATAACCACTTGAAAACATGGTCGTTGGTGTGATGAAATCCTCCCACGATTTATTTTATCTATTTTCTCCTCTTCTATTTGGAAATTTTTTCATGTGTTATAGTAAAAATCACACACATTTGTCTCTTAATGTGACAAACATTCATAATGTAGTTCGACCCTTATACACATATTTTGGTAGTTCCCTAGGGAGTGGAGAATGAGTAGTTTGAAGCTATGACAACATAGCCTCTCCGTGGCCTCTCCTAGCACTTGATTATGGAGATTCAACCAGATAGGAGAAAATTATGTCTACTTATTCCGTCATATTATCCTAGATCATACAATTAAAATTATGATTTGAGGGAATACTAAGCTATAAACATATGTCTCTAAGTGAGTCAAACAAGAGGTTGATTGTCAATGGTCTACATGTTTGTGATAATTCATTCTTGGCTATCAAACCTTTAGAATCAATATATTATCTCACTCTTATACCAAAGGTTCCATCTAAAGGAAATGTTTCTTGTTCCAATTCCCCATTCATGCCCCATATACCTCAGAATAACTACATTTTTTTATAAGCCCCTTGATTTCCCCTTCAAAAAAATATAGGTGAGGAGAACTAACCTTGGTGCACCAAATCAATGAATCAATATTGTAAAACACTTCTAAGAATTTATGGCATAAGGTCATTCTTTTCATACTTGAAGAATTTATTTAGTTAGAATACTTTTCCTCGGTCTGATTAAAATTTGAATTAAGCTAATTGCACACTCAAAATAAAAATATTATTTATGGAGCTTGTGTCATTGTTTGAGACCTAGTTGATTCCCTATATAACCTAAGAGTATAGATTAGGTCCAAAACCCTTATTTTTTAGCCATGAATTATTCCACAGGAAAAAATCCCACCCTTGTTGCACCAAATATTAGAATTCATCTTGTGTGCCACTTGAGGGACAAACATTTCTTATGGAGATCCTACGTTATGGTGGAGACTCTAAAATTTTCACTTCAAGACTAAATGGAATGTATAGGGCCTATGTTCCTAGGTTTCGTCCCTTAACCTTAAATTGATAAGGAGACCTAGCCCCAATGTGTCAAGGTTAATACTCACGTAAATATTCCACTTATGGTATAAATACTCTTTATAAAGGTCTTTGTATTGACTAGGGGCCTTATGCATGGACCACAAGACTAGTGCATAATGCCTAAGGTCATGATTATTAAATTGAACCATGTGTTTGATGAGACATACTATTCCTAGCGTTCGATACATTCAAATAAATCCAACTCAAAATCACGAGGAAAATAATCCTTCTATATAGCGTATATCATTATTTAAGTCGTAAGTTATGGATTACAAAAACTTAAAAGTGGTGTTTAAGGCATAAACTACTAATTTTTACCCCTAGATGATTCCTTAGGCCACAAGACCCATCATTGGTGCACTATGGGTGCGCCAAACCTTAGGATTATTCTTTTATGTCACTTGTGAAACATAGATTCCTTCCATAAGTTCTATGTCATCATCAAGGTCCCATGATTTTTCCATGAGCCCTTGCAATAGTATATAGTACATGATTTCCTAGTTTGTGTTCATGAAAAATTCCTTCAATATGGAGCTTCATATAAAGTATGCCAATCCTTGGAATCATACCTATATTCCACTTATAGACTAAATACTCTTTTTGAAGGCTCATCATTGTTGGGGGGTCTTGTCGACAACCCATGACATTTAAGGAAATATGTTTAGGTTAAAACATGTCCTTGAAAATATGACCCATTAATGATATGTTAAACATTGTAATTAGGGGTATAAGATTTATATGACTTTCATGAATTTGAAAGTCATGGTTAATAAAGTATTTATTAATATTTACCACATCAAACAAAGATAAACATGAAGACGATGGTGATGGAGATGATGATGCCAACAAAGAAAATGAGAATAACAATAGCCATTATATTGTGAGTTTCTTCAGAAGAATTTCCAAGAGAATGTAACATGGGATTAATGAAAATCCTATTAGGTCACAAATGGATATTCAATTCAACAATAAATGCATAAATTTTTGCACACGTTAGAGTGATTGTTGAAGAGTTGGTATCTGCAAGTAGGGCTATGCATATAGTTGCACTCTAGTTTTTGTGATAATTCTGAAATATACAAGGGAAATACATGGATCATAAATGAAATACCATAGATAAATTTCTTCTTGATGAGTAATTTTAGGTAGTTATTAAGCATTTAATTGATATAAGAAGATCTTGTATAAGAACTCCATCTCTTAAAGTTCAAAGAATTAGATGGGGACTATATAGTCTAGGACACAAATGACACCAATAATGTTATTTACTACATGAACCTATATATTAAGAGAAATTTTGTCAATTTTAGATTGAGGAGAGTACCAAGATGGATATTGTTGACTCAAAAAATGGATACCCATTGAAAATTTTAATTATAACATTCCAACTCTTTATTTCATCATAGTTGCAACATAAAGCCTTATTTATGTAGCACATATAGATGCATATTAGTTTGTTTATTAAATGACCCAAATTAGCACAAAAGATAATGAATAATGTTGTTGGCCATCACTACTTGCAGTTAATATTTTCATATGCCACCTACATTTAATTTAAATGAAGTTATAACTGGAAATAATGTTTTATAAACCAACATGCTGTAGATTTGGATCTAGGAAATGTAATTAAAAAAAAGCTTCAAAACTTTGGAGAGAAGACTCTCAACATTTCCCAAGAATATTTGGTTATAGGGACTATTAATTTTTTATTCTGCAACAAATCCTATGATACTTTTAGTCTTTTGAACTACCATTTTTGAAAGGAGTTTACGGTTACTTGGGGCACTCTACATGCGAAATTTTTTAGGATTAGATGATGTAAATATCACTATAAGAGAGGGATATATACACACATACTTGTAACCTCTTATAGTGGGTGCACCATCCAAGGAATAGTATTTTCATGTAGGTTGGAAGCACTAATACCAAGGCCAAGAATATATATAGGGTTTGAAGTTTATTTAAGCTAATAAGCTGAATTGTATGTGTCTAGTTTTATTGTACCTTCTAGACTATAAAGGACAAGGAAGGGGTATCTCTTTTGATGATCCTATGTATTACATCAAGGATGTTGCAAACCCAAAGCTTCTCAACTTGAATTATCAACCCAGGGTTTGTACAAAATTAGGGGTGACAATTCTATATGCACAATAGGTTAGGTTCTACTCATGTCACCCTCAATCATTAGATCTGATAAAGGCATACATGGACCACTCCTTCAACTAAATACAAAGAGAATTTATTTGAGCGCATATCACAGTTGCAAGGGAATGAACATGAATCTAATATGCATAAATGAAAATATCGTTGATTAACTTTGAAGACTAATTGAAATTGCATGAAAGGAACAAACTATACTACTTACAGAAATAAACTATTCTACTCTATTTGCACACTTAATAAAATAAATATTCTAGTTGCATGAATAATTAATCTAATTGCAAATTTATTGAGAAGGAGGAATTCAATTTAAAACACAACTATGGAATTCAAAAAAACTAAGTCTAATCTACTTGATATTTGATGTTGCAGTGGAGGAAGGATAGTGTTGGAGTGGCCTTGGAGTCTCCATAATCATGAAATCAAGGGCCGAGGGCCATTATTGAACTTCAAAATGAAAGAGTGAAGGTCCTAGGGAAAATCTGGTTGAATTTAGGAAGTGCTACAAGACTGCTATAGGAAGCCCTGTTTTGCTACAAGACTACCATGTTTTGCTACACGAGTGGGTTTGAGATATTTCTGAGGGCATGTATAGTGTCGTGAAGGTGGAAGAATGTGCATGAAGGTGAATGAAGGACATATTAGTACTCTGTAAATTCCCTAGGTTGAGAATACAAATTCCATAGGTAACCACAAACCACTTTTAGGCTAGAATCTAGCCCTTCAAGCCTTTGAGAGGGCTCTCTCACTTGGATTTATTAAAATTATCTGATATTAGGTTAGGTATGATGATCAATAAGGTCTTATTTTCAAAGGTATGTTGATGAGAAAAGAGATAGATCCATTGGGCATGGAGTCATGTCAACTCAGTTTTTTGTCTAGTGATATGTGGGAAAAAGAAAGGGTTTCTCCATAGGGGCAAGATAGGTAGCCTTGGTGGTGGAATTTAGGTTAAATTGTTGTAGAGGGTGAGTGTAGAAAGGTTAAATACAACATATATATCTTCAATACCATATATGAATTCTAAAATGTTGATTTAAGATGAAAACATTGATAACTTGGAAAAACTAAATCAGAGCACCATTAAGATGGATTTTGAATTAAACATATGGTTTTTCAAATCAATAAGATATACATTTAAGATATTTAAAAACATGAGAAAAATTACAATATCGAAGGATCACAAAACCAAAAATATTCTGACACAGGAATCCTTGCAAATCACCTTCTATATTTCATTCATTCACTGCAAAAATTTTCAGGAAATATAATGCACAAAAATCTATTCTTCTCTAATCTAACCAACAAAACCAATTACAATATTTTTAATCTCTATATAGATCATTAGGTTCGATCTCCTACCCTAGGTGGTCAAAATTATTGACTAAAACAAACTTCTAACTAGATACATCAAAGTTATAGTGCATATACTGAAAAATAAGAGTGGTTTTCCTCATAACCAATCTAAGTCTAAAACATCACCAACTTGGAATATTTGAAAAAAAACATTAAATACAACTCCTAAGATAATTTTCCACCTATCCACGTGATACAAACTATTTATAGAAGTCTGAAATTCGAAATTTGAAATGAAAAAGTGTTGACTGTCCAGATTTGCAGCACATTAGCCAGTTTCACAGCAAAATGAAGCAACCTCCATGTTATGTATGGTTGTAGCCCTCCTCTATCAAAAAATATCAAATGGGTATGCTTGAAATACCTATGTGATGGTTCTGAACCTATTAGGTAAGATTCAAAGTGCTTGCAGACCTCCTTTTAGACTATTCCCCACTTTCACAGCAAGATTGTCTCCTTTCACAACGCCTTCAAAAATATGAACATATGGTGCCTCTTTTATGATATAAAGTGTTGGAAGCATCAATGTGAATATTATAACCTTCATATAACACCCCTTATTGTTACGTGGATTAATCCCTCTTGCGGACAAGAGCGATCTCCCTAGTACTCCAACGAGTAACTAGAAACAAAGATCCATTTGCAAACTTTTTCCTCTAGATTAATTGCATTTCAGAATTATTATAATAAAGTAGAGAGGACATGCCCCTACCTTGAAATCCAAACGTTTGATATATTCTTTTATCATGTTGCTCCAAAGTGGTTTCTCCAATAAGTAAAACCTACAATCAAAGACAAGACAAAGGATCAAAACATCTGCAACATACAATAATCAGGAAATGCTAATCCAAATTAGTGATCAAGGAGTCTAAGTATTGATGTTATTTCAATAATAATAGAAAAATGTAAATGAAAAAAAGATATCCATATGTATTATCTTGAATAAAAAGAGTAATCTTACAACCTGATGCCTTGATGTCGTACAAATTTCCCTTAGGGTCCTGAACAATCGTTTCTCCTTCAGTATAACAAGCCTTCCTCCCTGAATACTAGCATGAAGTTATAGATACAAGTGTGTGATCATTCTCATGCCAACAAAAACTCACTAGTGTATAAATTATGCACTCTTATGAACTCTCCTAGCTTAGAAATTATATAAATTAGTCTCTAATTACATTTGTATCTACCATGTGTGTACCCTTCAACCTGAAACTTAGTCTCAATTTATAGGGAAATGGAGGTAGTTTCAGTTCCATGAAAAGGGGGATGGATTCCTCTCATGAAGGGATTTGAGCTTCATGGACCAAGGGATAAGCTCCATGAGTGGAGGGATAAATCTCGAACCGATCGCGACTCTAGAAGGATCTAGTTGGGAGAATATTCGACCAACTAGGCTTCTAGAATTTACTTTTTTCTTTTATTTTCTTTTCATGGGGGTGCATAGGTAATAGTGGAAAAAATTGAGGGAGTTGCCATAGTTTATGGACTGAACAACAACGAATGCATAGGGAAAGGCTATAAAAACTGCGCAGGTAGACTTTTAAGGGTTTTACAAAGCTTTTCTCCAATTCCAAGACTTGATTTAGGAACATTGGTGTTTTTGACCTCTCAGGGAACATGATATAGGTGGTTATAGACCCATATGAAAAGTCAAATGTCATGGTGAAAAAATGACGTGTAACATATTTCCCCCTAAAGTGCAAAGTTTGAGGCTATTCTGAAGAGTGAAGTGATTTATCATTCCGAGGATTGGATTGGAGACACCAGTCAAAAAAATGTAAAAAAATTCAATTCAAACATATAGATATTAATCATCACTGAGATAGGCATTCCCATACTCAGATCAAAACTAACTAAATGTTCTGGTACATATATGGTTTCAATATTACATCAAAAGTAGACATAGTATGGCCGCATCCATATGTCATGAGTAGTCTACTGTATCATAAATAATAAAACTCCTCATAGCCTGAATGGTGGAAACTAGATCTAGGATATTGATTTTTGCTTCTCGAACTAGTACGAATCTACCCATGCAATTGATTGTGTTGAAGTCGAGCATGGTAGAAACCACTTGGTTACTGATCAATGATGTGAACTGATAACAAGTGTGAGAGAAACCACCAATAATGATCATGGTTCTCAAAGTACTCCAATACAATCTATGAAGTGTGAATGGATGATTTGTAGTAAAAAACTCATAGAATCATTCAATCGAAGGTCAATGATGCAACCTGTCGTCGAAGGCGAGAAACCTGCCATTAGGGCATACAGATCCCAAGGTACTGATATGATTTTAGATCAACTTTCCAGATGATGAGCTGACATCAATAGAAAGTGATCCATTGTAGGAAAGCCCATGATACGAAACCATTAGATCAAGTTCTGAAGAAATATTTTTCAAGGACTAACTAAGGGATGGTCAACGTGAATGGAGACAAATGTTTGCAATGAATGGTTTATTTGAACTCTCTCTTGAACACATAATGACACTGCAGATGGCTTGGGATCATTTTACCTAAAGCTAAAACCCAGAAACCGACTAAAGACTTTCAATGTGGTTTGATTAACTTTTAGGCAAAGGATTTCCCAACCCAGGTACAAGTGTGACAAAGTGTCGTGTTCAAGAGTGGCATGCCGCTTTTCAAACAAGGGTGACAACATGATTCTTTTTCTCTCTTTTTCCCCACCATTACTGGCAAGTACCTCTTTATTTTTTTCAATCTCGAGGAGGATAAAATTTTCTTGTTTGTGTAAGCTCATCCTTTAGATGAGTCCATATTATTATTAAAATCAAACCCTAATAAGGAGTGGTTCGGTCCTGTTGTAATTGATAGCTCCTTTACTATTGAATTTTAACGAGTCTAGTATAGGAGAAACTCAACGTTTTTCAGTTTTAGGGAGTCAAAAGAAAAACATAAGTAGACTCCATGGTTGTTATTTTTTGTAAATTTAGTCTCTCAGGTCTGAAAAAGGATAAAATAATGTAGGAGGGAACTCTATTGACCATGATTATTCAACGTATACCTTTTTCGTAATTAGTCCATTTCAGTCTGGAAAAGGGGTAAAATTATACTGAAAGGACGACTGTTCATTTACTTTAATGAGTTCGAATAGTCAAGTACTCGACAATCTTTTCATATTTCGAGAGTTTGAAAAGGGCTTAAAAGAGAAATCCAGGGTTTTTCTTTTTTGTATTTTTACAGAGCATGAAAAAGTGATAAAAGTATACTCAAAGATCCTATATCCTAAAAAAAAAATCAAAATATTACAAATATCTGTTTCCAAAAAGTAAAAATATTTAAAAATGACCCTTTAAAAGTGAAAAATAAATAAAATAAAAATATTTTGTTCATTAAAAAATATAAAAAGGGATTGAAACAAGTAATTTTTACCTTTTGTTTTCGGAATAGTGCATAGAGAGATTTTTTCCAAAAAATTCCGGAGCAGATATCAGGAGAACTAGCCATTCATTTCTCAAATAGTCAGAACCAGGTAATCCACATCATCCTTAGCTATGAGTTCATCCGTTTCATTTTTTATTTTGAGCTTTTATTTCATTTTTTGGGAGAAATTTGTGTTTTAAAATACGCCCTCGAGGGTGCGTGGGCGATCCATGTGATATCCGCAGACCCTGATGATTTTTTAAAAGGAAAACCATCGGGCTTCCACGGGTTCTGTGAGCAACGCGTGTGGACGACGGCACTGTTGGCACACAAAACCTGCGCAGGCACTGTGAAAATTTTAAAAACTAAAATTTCTTTCTAAAAATGGTTCAATTTTTCTTCCAAATTGTTTTAACTGTTTAATTTGTTGATTTGTAGATCATTTAACCATGTTGGAGTGGCAAGAACGAGAACACGAGCTCATAGATAATGAAGCCATGGATGAAAATGCAACCATGCGTGCATTGAAAAACCGTGGTTTGTACAAATTCTGGGCTATTCAAGGAATGAAGGCACAAGTAGAGTTAAATACTTGGCTTATGAATGTGTGGGACGTTCAAGACCAATGTTGTATAATTGGTGATCAACGGCTTGAGATTGAGCTAGAATACATATATATCCTTACTGGATTATCTCGGAGAGGGAGAAACATCTCCTTATTTGGGACCAGACAGGGAGGTATTCCCACTGCCCGCTACAAAGCTGAATATTGTAGCAATAATGTAGAGTTGAAGGATGGTCACATAGACATAAAAACTATCTTGCAACTAGAACTTAAAGTCATAACATTCACAGTGACTAGGTTGTATGGGAGTGCAGCTCCTCATGTGGCTACTAAATCATAGATGCAAACTATACTTGAATGTTTCGGAGGAATTGTATTCAACTGGTGTGAAGGATTATTGGCCAATATGAAAGGCCAATTAACTAGAGAAAAGAATGCAAAGTTGAAAAACTTCGGATATGGCGCCATTCTTATTTCATTTGCTCTAGAGAGAATTCCACTTCTTGCTCCTCAACTGATTCTAGTAGATCGTGGGACTCCTCAGGAACCTCGGATGGTGCGATGGGTAGCACTAATGGCTCGCCATGGTGGCGAGGGTGGTTCAGTAGTTCAGTTTACTCCGACTTATTTCATGTGGCTTAGGAACCAAGTCTTCACCATTAAAGACTTTCCTTATGCAAGAATGGATTATAGGGGTGATCCTGAAATAAATTTTCCTCTAGGGGCATAGTGGGACGAGACAGGTTAGTGAATCATTTTGATGTTTTTAATATAATTTTTGTTTTATTTTTATCATCTAATACTGACAAAAATATTTTAAATGTAGATGTCGGTTTTCCACGACCAGCAACACTTCGTCACTTTGACAGGCAAGAGGCACAACCCGTAGCACCTCCATAGGACCATGCATCAGATATTCTGGCAGATATGGAGCACAAAATTGAGAGTTTGACCATTGATATTCCCGAGACAAGAACTGATGATATCCCTCTCAGGCTCCAGAGACACATGACAGTTGTTCTAGGTCCATTAAGGAGATTTCTGCACAAGGTGGCACGTGCTATAGTTTATTACCATGATCATCATCACGGATAGTTGATGGTAAATATAGATCGACATTTTGTTTTTTGTATCAGTATCTATTAGATCATAAGGTTTTTGAACCTATGATCACAAATGATGTAATATTTTTTGAACACAAAATTATCTATCCTAATGATATTACTACTTTCGTTCTCTGAGTATCTTGTTCAACATGGATTGAATGTTGTTTTGATTTAGTTTGTTAATGTTACAAATGTCTATTTAAAACGCGATTAGCTAATGCATCAGCCAATGTGCTTAAATTTCTTGAAATATGTTGATATTCGATATAGTAAAATTGTCGTTCCAAGAAACGAACCTTCAAAAATAATCTTAAAAATACTAGATTTCTAATTGCATAAAATCTGTTTAAATGTAATACAATGAATTGTGAATCCAACCTAATTATCAAATGTCGAATACCAAATGTAATGGCATCAGATAATAACTCAATAACTGCGCTATATTCTGCAATATTGTTTGTTTTTTGACCAAGGCATATCCCATGAATAGAAACTAACTCATCGGTGGGTGAATAGATGACCCAAGCCGCGGAAGAGATATTCCGTGTACTACGACATGCACCATCAGCAAAACCAATGTATGTTTGGAGGGATTTTGACATCTGCAATATCAAGAGTAATAAAGATAAGCAACGATAGTAGTAACAAAAAAAACTAATCTAGGTACACTTGTCTAATCTAAGGCACACTATTCTAAAAAGTAACTATTGTACAAGAGAGATCTTCACACAAAAGTCGAGCATAATATCTCTTAAGATAAATACCATTTCTTGGTTTATCTAAAGAGACCCCATCATAATCAATTAATTCATAGGGTCCTTTTGCAAGCACACGCTTGACAATATAGGGACCATGCCACATCGGTTCAAATTTTCTAGCGCCTAGTTTGTCATTAGCTTGATTGTATACTAAAACTAGGTCACCTTCTGAATGAATGTGAGGGTTAAAACTTTGATCATACTGAGCTTTCACACATTTCTTGTGAGCTTCGGCAGCCAATGCAGTGGTGTGCCGAGTCTCATATGATTGTGCTAAGTATAAAAAGTGTTTCTCCTCTTCAAAGGTAGCTGGTAACAATTCAATGGCTAACTTGAGTGACAGTATTTCGCATTCAATGGGTAACACAACTTCTAAACCATAGAAATGATGAAAAGGAGTGAACCCTATAACAATTTTTCCAGAGGTCCGATATGCCCATAATGTAGAAAAAATCATGGTATGCCAATTTGATTTATGAGTCTTGATAATCCATTTAATCATGGTGGTTAAAACCTTTTTGACGGCCTCAACTTGACCATTATCTTGTGGGTAATACGTAGTAGAATTATCATGCGTGGGCCAAGTTGATCGGAAAGTTCGTTCATTATAATATTTCGAAAATGACTCTTATGTTCTGTGATAATAGCTTGAGGCATATCGAAACGAGAAATCAAATGATTGAATATGACAGTAGTTGCAGTTTTTCCATCAGCCGCAAATTAAGGCTTCGCCTCAGCCCATTTGGTAAAGTAATCTACAACGAGAATAATATACCCATGCCCCCTGACCGAGTGAGGGTTACATGTAATGACATCGATGCCCCATTTCACAAAAGGACTGACAAAAATAATTGGGTGAAGAAAAGCTGGAGGTGCACGCATCTTTCAATAAAAAAATTGGCAGTTGTGGCATTTTCAGACCGCAATGATACAATCTTTGAATAAAGATGGCCAAAAATAACCAGCGTGCAATATATTTTGGGCTGTGGAAAACGTAGACATATTACCACCACACGCTCCATAGGAAATCATTTAAAACCTTTTAAACCCCTTTGTGAGTTATATAACGTTAAAAAATAGAATCCACACCACAACGATAAAGAGTGTTGCTAAAAATATTGTATTGCTGGGATCGATATCGGATTCTATGTCGATATGAACATGAAATATCTGGGAAAAAGGTTTGGGTTTGAGGATATATAATGATATCTCCATACCATGGGTCTAAATTACTGATGAGAAACAGAGATTCATTGGCGATGAGATTCTCTACCACAGTTTCCGCCTCAGTTTTGGGAAAGTCACACATAAGCTCAACAAACACTAATGATTTCTTTGACTTGGATTTCTCAAATTCCAAATAAAACTCTTGTAGGATGACAATCCATTTGGAGTATTTTCCCCCAAGTAATTTTTTTTTTCAAGATATACATCATCGGGTTGCAATTAGATATCACTGTTGTTTTATGTAAGAATATGTAGTGACAAAATCGTTGGTCAACTTGAACTACTAGCAAGGCCAATTTTTCCACATGCAAATATTTGATTTCCGTCGGGTTGAGATTCTAGCTTAAGGAATAGATCACATGTTCATTGTGAGATTCATCCTCCTGAACCAAGACCATTCCAATTGTGGAATTAGAGGCATCTAAGTATAAAATGTAATTCTGGTGGTAATTGGGTGGATGTAATAATGGTGCATGGGTCAACACGTTTTTTAGTGCATTAAAATGTTTTTCATCAGTCTCATCCCAAATAAATGGAACACTTTGTTTCAACAACTGGGTAAAACCTTTTGTTAACTCAGCATAGTTTTGGATAAACCTACGTAAAAAATTTTCTTTCCCTTGCAAACTTTAGAGTTGGCGAAGAGTGGAAGGAGAAGGTAAATTGATTTCACAATCAATGACTTTCTAATAATAGGAAAGACATGTTCCCAAGCTCAGAGGTGTTAGATGGACACATGGATTCGAAGTTTGACACATATGGACTATTCTAGAAGGCACCGGCCATGTGGAGATTCTGAAATAATGAGAATTTTGCTCCCAATTTACCAATGCACTCTTGAATGTCGAGAAGTTCTTTGCAGAGCACCCTTGAACGGAGGTAATTGCATATGCAAAGAATTTTTTCCCTTGAGAGGCTACGTTGGTGAGCTCATAAGTGATATAGCATGTACTTCAAATCTTGGAAGCCTTGCAATGGAAGTCATGGATGATTTGTTCTTGTTCTTTGTCTTAGGGTGTGTAGCAACTGAAATGATAGGGGATGATAGACCCTATTCATTGGCTCTAGGGATGATGTCTAGTTTATCCAGGTAATTGGGAATGGTGCCCAAATTGACCTATAACAAATTCCCCCCAAAGCATGAAGTCCGAATAATAACAATATTTTTTGAATGAGATGCTTTACACTGTGATGGGCTGGAACTGAAGCGTAGTGGTGACCTGCATCAATCTTAAAATACATTATATCATGATATATCCTCTTGATCACAAATTGCCGAGGGAAGGCATTCCCATTCTTAGCACATAAACTATATAATAAGATGTACATAGTGTAGAAAGTTGTATACATTAGAATGTTTCCCAGTACAGACATGCCTATAGATATAGGCCCATGTTTGGATGACGATCTGCATGTAAGGTCACCGTATAGATGATGTGTACAACAATCCTAAAATCGCAGCCCATATGGCTGAAACTAGATCCGGGGTCTTCTTATCTCATTCACTCGATCATTCGGGTACAAGTCTAGCCATGCGAATATATGATTTGTAGTCGAACATGGTAAGAGATCGTTTGATTATCAGCTAATGATGTGAGATGTTAACAAATGCGAGAGAACCACCATTGATGTTAATGGTCCTCAAGGTACTACAATACATTTTGTAAGGCATGAATAGATTATTTGATGTCGAATGCCAAACAAAATATTTTGGTCAAAAGTCTGGAAGCGAGGATCTTGTCGTTGCTGTAACAAGCCTCATGGTACTGGAAGATGACGTTTCTAAGTAAACTTCCTGGATGATGATCTGATGTCAATAGGAAGCCACTTTATGGTGAAATGAGAGTTAATGATTTCAGAGACAAAATGTGACTTGATATAGCAATATTCAGGGATGACTGTCATGAGAATGAACATTTATGAGTATTGCAGAAGGATGAGTATTCACTGGATGACTTCTTTTGAACATATCTGTGACACTGAGATGAGTTGGCAACATTTACCTAAAACCGAAGTGAAGGTATGATGAACCATATGTATGAATGAACCGTCAAGAAGATTACCCAACCCAAATAGTCACGATGATGGAGTGAAGTGTCATGTTCAAGAGCGACCTGCTACTGTAAAACGTTTTGTTCACTTTCCCAAATTTTCCTTGGTCATTTGTCAACTAGTACCTCTTTATTTTTCAACAAGCTTGAGGAGGATAACATATTCTTGATCTATAATTCAACCCTTCGAGCAAATAATTTATCGCTATTTAATAATTTAACGAGTCTAGCGATGAATGAAACTCAATTCTTGCCATGATCGACAAGCCCGTTGCTATTTTATGTTTTAACGAGCCTAACAACAGTGAAAGAATGGTCCTTTTTCATATTTAGAGAGTTTTAAAAAGAGGACGAAAGAAAACTCCGTAAGTACTTTTTCGTAAAGTTGTCGCTCAGATCCGAAAAAGTGTAAAATAATATTTGAGAGAACCTCCTAGCCATGTTCGACTAAGGAATTCCTTTTTCTTAAATAATCTATCTCAGTCCAGAAAAGGGTTAAACTTATACTAAGTGGATATCAATTCATTTACTTTTACAAGCTTGAAAAGACAAGTTCTTGGCAATCTTTTCACATTATCAGAGTCTGAAAAGAGCTAAAAGAAGACTCCAGGGGTTGCTTTTTCACTGTTATTGAAGCTCGAAAAATATATAAAAGTGCACTTCAAGTCCTTTTTCGTTTTTATCAAAGTTCGAAAAATAAGGATAAAAGTATGCTTTGTGGTTAAATCATTCTTGAAATAAATTTTCACGACTAATCTGTTCATCAGTTGTAAAGCCTATTTAGAACAATTTCAAATGGATTAAAAATACCTGTTTCATGATAAAAATAGAATAAAACTATAGTCATAGCAATAAATATGATTTTCAAATAATGAAATGACTAATTAAAAGAGTTTTACTATTCATTTTTACCATTTTAAAGTTACCATTTGTATTTTGGAGCTCTGAACCTGTTTTTCCCCCAAACTTCAGTCGTTGATTGTGATCGATTCTGTGGACGGTTTTCATTGCCGTTGGATCCAGGTTGGTGCCATAAACCCTCTCTTTCTTTCAGTAGTCAATTCATTTCATTTCACTGCAAATTTTTAGGGATTTGGTCCCCTTAGGGTAAATTATTTTTCCAAAGAGGGCAACACACCCTTGAGCATCGAAAACTACATTGTGGAGCACCTAAATTGAAGCCTAGGTGCATCTACAATGTATTGTTCCTTGTTCAATATTGCGTTGGGCGCAATTCACATTCTTGATTCTTGCATTGTACCCAAAATTTGCCTAATTTTTTTCATGAAAAGGAGTCTAATGAGTCTTATGGTTATGTTTCAGGATTTCATCGGACTAGAATGATGATTACTTGGAGAGAAAGAGATCATGAAGAAAAAAATATTATTGCCCTAGATGATCCGAGTACAGTATGAGCCCTAGGAGATTATGGGTTATTAAAGTACTTCCATTTTTCAGGGATGAGGCAACAAATAGAACTCTTGGAGTTCCTAGTTCGAGCATGGGATCCGGCTATTGAGGCATTTCACATTAAGAACAAAGTGGTTCCAATTATAGTGGAGGATGTATATTTTCTTACAGGCTTGTCGAGGAGAGGCTTGCCTATTTCTCTCTCAGGGTCTACTCTTGGAGGAGAGACAATGAGAGATTATGTTTTGCAATATTTCTATCCAGGGGTAGAGCCAAGCAAGGATGGGAAAATAAACATCCGCAATGTTCATGATTTGCCTTTGAGAACCATTCTTTTCATGATCTCAAATCTTGGCAGCACCGTTACACTACATGTAGCGAGTAGATCTTATATGCAGTATGTGCTAGAGTGCATGGAGCCAATAGTCTTCAATGGGTCTAAAGTTGTATTTGCTCAAATAAAAGAACAAATGAACAAGGCAAAGGGAGGAAGGAAGAAAAACTTTAGTTATGGTTCGATCCTCATTTCATTTTCCTTAGAGCAGATTCCATTGATGCAACCTCAGCATGTGACGCTGGGTGTGTCTAATCCTAGAGATTCAAGGATGTAGAGATGGGTAGAACTAATGGCTAGGAATGCAGGCCAATCATTCATTATGTTCTCGACTGCCTTCTTCGTTTGGTTTAGGCGACAGGTTATTGCCATCGATGACTTTGCATACACAAGTGTTGATTTTTTAGGAGATCCAAACTTAGCTTTACCGGAAGGTGCTCAGTGGGGTGCAATAGGTAAGAATTTTTTGACCATGTTTTTTTATTTTTCTAAGGTTTATACAATGTTTTTGTATTTTTTATGTTTTTCCAAGACTAAACTAAAGTTTTAATGTAATGCAGATGTTGGTAAAGTTCAACCGGTAGAGGAACCAAAGCATGGAGAGTATGAGCCAGTAAAGAGGGATGTTGCAAGAGAAGTCCTTCAGGATTTGGACATGGTTGAGACTCTGTTTGATCTTAGGCAGCACATAGAGGGGTTGACCTTCGAGATTCTAGATTGCGATATCAAAGAGTTACCCATGCGACTACATATCCACACTATAGGCGTTCCTAATCGTTGGATGCAGTTTCTGCATAGGATAGCTAGATCTATAGCATGTTACCATGAGCATCACTAGTTTACTTTTGAAATGTTACATACATTTGAGGTTAGATGACCAATGTGTCTTGGGCACAAATTTTGTAAAAATATATAACTATCTATCTATTTGATTTTAGTGTTTTCCTATGTTTATTGTGCAATCCTATTCAATTATGTGAATGTATCTTTAGATGTGTTGCAAATGTCTATCTAAAACGTGATTGGCTAAAGAATCAGTAAATGTGTTCAAGTTCCTAGAAATGTGTTGATATTGAATAAAATCAAAGTGTCTTTCCAAAAGTCAAACTTTTAGGAACAAACAATGCAGTGTTGGATTTCTAATAGTATAAACACTAGTAAGTTATAATACCACAAGTTGTGAGTCTAACCTTATAATAATGTGGTTAATACCAAATGAAATGGCATCAGAGATAATTTTTATCAACACGCTATACTCAGCGATATTTTTTGTCGATATATCGATACAAATCCCTTGAAAACTCACTAACTTGTTGTTCCGAGCAAAAATGGCCCACGACATAGAGGATAGATTCTGCGTACTACGACTAGCACCATCAGCATATCCAAAAAATGGTTCAAAAGATTCAGATATTTGTGATGAAATGTAAAGCATATTACTAACCTCAAGAAAACTCTAAAAAAAAAGCTAAGAAAGTGAATGCAAATCAACAACATATATATACAATATAATACAAAAAATTACTACACTCATGATTAAGCATAGTAACGTTTCAAATACAACCCATTTCGGGGCTGCGCCAATGGAATTCCATCGTAATCCACCAACTCGTAGGCACCCTTAGCAAGAGCTCTTTTGACAATATAGGGGTCGTGCCATAATGGCTCAAATTTCCCTGTACCTATTACATCAACTTCTTGATCATAAAGAAGGACCAAGTCACCCCCTAAGAAAATGTGAGGTTGGACATTTTTGTCTTATTGCGCCTTTATACGTCTCTTATGTGCTTCGTTGGCCAATTGGGCTTCACGATGCGTTTAATCAAGATATATGAGGTTAAAAAAACATGCTTCTTCATCTGAGGTGTTAGGTAACAAGTCGATTGCAAGTTTCAATAACAATATTTCACATTGGATTGGCAAGATAGCTTCTAGACCATACACCAATTGAAAGGGAGTAAATCCGGTTGCGTTTCTCACCGAGGTTCAGTATGCCCACAAGGCCGATTACAAGATCAAATTCCAGTTTCTTTTATGAACTCCTATCATTCGTTGAAGCATCGTTTAAGAATCTTGTTGATAACCTCAACTTATCCATTTGATTGTGGATAATAAGGAGTAGAATTATCATGTGACAATCCTAACTTGGTAGTCAAGTCAGTCATCATGTGGTTGTGAAAATGTTTCCCATGATCTGTAACTATAGTTTGCAGGACACCAAACCATGTAATGAAATGATTAAAGAAAAAAATGCAGTTGTTTGTCTTGTGTTGTTGATAGTAGGCATCACTTCGGCCCACTTGGTAAAGTAGTCTACTGTGAAAATAATATAGCCATGCCCCCCAGATGAATAAGGGTTAAAGGTCATGAAGTTAATACCCCATTTCTAAAATGGTCCTACAACGAAAACATGATGCATAGGCACTGGTGGTTTTTGGATTTTAAGATCAAATATCTAGCACGCATGACAAATTTTTACCGCGAGGATGCATTCACAAAATATGGTAAGCCAAAAGTAATCGAAGAAGTATATTTTGCGCGGTAGCGTATCCAGATAAGTGTCCACCACAAGGCCTAGCATGAAAATAATTTAAAACCTTTTTAGCCTCCTCATGAGTGAGGCACCTTCTTAAAATTGTATCGACACCATGACGATAAAGTGTATTGCCGACGATCAGATAATCTTTGGCTTGGTATCGAATATGTCGTTGGTCAGAGCCAGAGGTATCAGGCTGAATAGTCTAGGTCTGGATATAGACGATAAAATCCCCATACCAAGGATCAGATGATCCGATCAGAAATAGAGACTCATTAGGAATAGATGGTTCCGACGTAGTAGCAATACTATTAGAGGGAAGGTCACAGAGAAGCTTAGCCAAAAATAAAGACTTCTTTCACTTGGATTTGATGAATTCCAAATCAAATTCCTACAAAATGACAAGCCATTGTGAATACTTTCCCCCCAAAAATTGACGTGATAAGATATAAGTCATGGGGTTGCAATCCGAAATGGCAATGGTCTTTCGAAACAGGGTATAGTGGCGAAATATTTGGATAGATTGAAAAACTACCAAGGCAAGATTTTCTACGTATGAATACTTCACTTTCGTATCATTGAGATTACGACTCAAGTAATAGATCGAAAGTTTTATCCCATTTTATACTTGGACCAATACCATAGCAATGGTCATATCAGTCGCGGCGATATATAATAAATAATCACTCTAATAATTAGGGGGATACATTAATGATTCTAGGACAAGGGTATCCTTGACAACATCAAAAGAAGCTTATGCAACTTGATCCCAATGGAAGGGAATCCCCTTTTTCAAGAGCCGAGTAAATCCTTTAGCCATTTTGGCATAGCTAGGTATGAACCTCCTTAGGAAGTTAGACTTTCCTTCTGAAGTAAATTTAATGGCATAGGAAAATCAAGAATGGCTTGGAACTTCAATGGGTCGATTTGAATTCCTTCTTTTGAGATGAAGAATCCAAGAAAATGATCAAAACCAACACAAAATAGACATTTATGTGGATTGAGGTGTATTTTGTAGTGTCGGCAGCATAAAAATATGCCTCTCAAATGCATCGGGTGATCAGTCTGATTTCGTTAATGTGCGGGTAAATCGTCTAGATAGGGTTGAACAATGTGCTTTATGTCATTGAAAGCATAATCCATTTCTCTCTGAAAAGTGGCCCCGACGTTATTTAAACCAAACGAGAGTTTTCGATAAGAGAATGTGCCCTAGGGATAGATGAATGTTGTCTTATATTGATCCTTTGGGCAGATATTGATTTGATAGTAGCCGGGAAATCCATCCATGAACGAAAATATTTCGCATCCAGCGCAATCATCAATAATATGGTCAATAAAAGGATTAGGATAGTTGTCTTTTGGATAAGAAAGATTGACATCCCGATAATCGACGCACACTCTGATGGTTCCTTGTTTTTTCATGACAGGAACGATGTTGGAAACCCACTCAGTTAGTGGAACAGGGCAAATGAAACCAACACGCAAAAGTTTTTCAACTTCTGCTTTAATGGCAGTGGCCTTCTTCAAATGAACATGACGAAGGCATTGACTTACCAGTTTGACATAAGGGTACATATTAATAGTGTGTTCAATGATACTAGTATCTATGGCTGGCATTTCCTTGTAAGACCAAGAAAATACATCACGGAATTCATGAAAGAGAGAGCGATATGTTTCGAGTTTTGATGGAGAACAAGATATGCTGAAATGAATGTTTTCTACAACGCTGGGTTTGGTCAAAATATCAATAGAAACAGTTTCTTCAATATTTGACAGGTTTCGCTCAGAATCGATTGCATTAATAGGAAAAGAATTCGAAAAGAAATTTTTGATCGATGGGTGGTATAGTTCACTAATATTATTTTCTTCATAATCAGGAAGATGTAAACGATGATGATAATCTTCCCATGGTTCTCCTTCTGACATCATGGTTTCCAAAATATTCTTATATGTCAAGAAAGTTGAGGAAAAAGGATCAGATCGAGTACCAAAATATAAGGAATGATCAACCCAAACAACCAGCGACGATGATTTTGGATTCACCACCCAAGCTAGATAGATTGTTTGCTATGCCAACTCAATAAGGCTGGGCGGCAGAAACTCATCCAACGTAACAATTTCAGAATCACCCATACTCTTCCTTAAGCCAGATGGAGTGGAAGAGATCATGTAGCAGGTCTCTATACTTGCAATTTCTGTCGACGTCGCAGGTAGTGGTAATGAAAAGGTTCCCATGAGAGTGGAATCCTTTAAGTGTCCTACACCAATTTTCTAAAGTGTGAGTTGGGGTGCGTGAACAAATGAAACACTTCTAGTTACCTGTGAAGCGGAGGCAAAGAAGGATAACTGATAGATGATTGTGATAACACCTTTATGTGGAAAGGAGATCATTCTAAAATATGTATAAATGATTGCAATCATAGCAGATACCTATGGCATTCTAAGTAAAATATTATAGTCAAGGGGTCCGTCAACAACCTCAACGTCAAAATTCACTGTTTCCCCCCCTAGTTCAACATGTAGGTTATTGATAATACCACAAGGTTTATATGTACATCTGTCGAAAGCCTTCAACGTCGTTAATGATTAAGATAGGTGTGTGTTGGACAGATAAGTCGTTCTTGCAGACAAGACAAACCTCCCAAGTGTCCTACGGATAATTAGCAACAAATAGACAAATAAAAACTATTTTCTCTAGATATTGTTTGATTTGGAATTAACTATAATGGGGTTTTTAGAAACCTACTTGTAGTCCATCGCTGATCTTCTTTCCAGTGGCTTGAAGAAAGTCATCGTCAAGGATCTACAATCACAAACACAAGAAAAGATCAAAAGCACCTGCATAATAAAAGTTAATTCATGAATCAAACATATATCAAGATGATCAAGGAATTCAAGAAATAAGATAATTAATTAAATAACCCATTAATGAAACATGATAAATAAGCTATTTAACTAAAGAACTCATTGAGAAAACAATATTCATTCGTATTATCTTGAAATAAAGAAGAGTCTTACAACCGTGTCTGCCTTGATGTTGTACATGCCTTCCTGGGGTCCAGAACAGGCGTTTCCTTTACTCTGACAAGCTTTGCGCTCTCTCAGCTAAAATGCACATGGGTGTGTAATCATTCCCACATAATGATCATTAAGACAGTATGAGTCTCTACAGCATTTCTCCTCAAAAATTCTCAAAGTCTAACTCACTAACTCTAACCTTTGAAGCTGCACTATGGCTTCAATTTATAGGAAAAGAGAGGAGGTTATGGTTCCATATAATAAGGGATAGAATGATATTTTGAAGGGATTAGGCTCCCATAATGGAGGAATGAACACACATGATAGGAGCGAACCTTCGACCAGATAATTTCTTCTAGAAGCTTCAAGATTTGACTGCTGGGCTTCTAAATGTTACTTTCTGCCTTAATTTTACCTTTTATAGGGGTCCACACCCTTAATGAATAAAAAGTGCATTTAGCTCTGCATGATTTAGAGCAAAAAGGTGTGTCATCGCAAGAAATGTTAAGAGAAAGTGTGGTACAAGTGTTTTTAAGACTTTTATGAGATTTTATCTCAATTTCAAGGCTTGATTTTAAGAACTTTGATGTTGTAGACTTCCAAGGGAGTACTAAAATGTCATGGTGACAAATTTCAGTGTAAAAAATTTCCCCCTAAAGTGCGAATTCTGAGTGCATTTGAAGAGTGATGTGCTTTATCATTTCAAGTATTAGACTGTGGACACCCCAGTCGGAATCCTGTAAAAAAATTCAATGCAAATCATATATATTTATATCATCACTGAGGTAGGCATTCCCATACTCAGATCAAAACTAACTAAACTTGTTCTGTTACAAAAATTATTTTGATATTACATCAATAGTATAAACATAGCATGGACGCAGCCATCTGTCTTGAATAGTCTACTGCATAATGAATACTAAAACTCCTCGCAGCCTGGATGGTGGAAACTAGATCCAGGGTCTTGATTTCCGCTACCTGAACTAGTATGATTCTATCCATGCGATTAAATGTGTTGAAGTCAAACATGGTAGAATCCACTTGATTACCAGTAAATGATGTGAATTGTTAACAAGTGTGAGAGAAACCACCAATAATGAAAATGGCTCTCAAAGTATTCAGTACAATCCATGAAATGTGAATAAGTGATTTGAAGTCGAACATTTCACGGAATCATTTGATCGAAGGTCAATGATGCAACCTATCGTTGAAGGCAAGAAACCTACCATTAAGGCATGCAGATTCCAAGATACTGATGGATTCTAGATCAACTTCCTAGATGATGAGCTGTTGTCGATATAAAGTGATCCATCATAAGCAAGCTCAAGACACGAAACCATAGATCAAGTTTTGAAGAATTTTTTTGCAAGGACTGACTCAGGTATGGTTAACACAAATGGAGATAAATGTTTGCATATGAATGGTTTGTTTGACTATCCTCTTGAACACATAACGACACTACATATGGTTTGGTGACAGTTGCCCTAAGCTAATACCCAGAAACTGGCCGAAGACCTTCAATTGGTTTGATTGACTGATAGGTAAGGGATTTTCCCAACCCAAGTAGAAGTGTGACAAAAAGTGTCATGTTCAAGAGTGGTTTTTACTGCTTTTTAAATCAAAGTGTAACAAGTGAATTCGTTTTCTCTCTTTTCCCCCACCATATCTGGCAAGTACCTCTTTATTTTTGACAAACTTAAGGAGGATAACATTTTCTTTTTTATAAGCTCATCCTTCGGATGAGTCTAACTTAGTTTAAAATTGAACCCCAAGAAGGAGTGGTCCGTTCCTGTTTGTAATCGATAGGTCCTTTATTGTTAAATTTTAATGAGTCCAGTATAAGAGAAACTCGGTGTTTTTCATTTTTATGGAGTAGAAAAAAATTAAGAAAACTCCATGGGTGTACTTTTTCATAAATTTAGTCTCTCAAGCCTGAAAAAGGATAAAACAATACAGGAGAGAACTCTATTGACCATGATTAGTCAACGTATACATTTTTCGTAAATAGGCCATTTCAGTCCAGAAAAGGGGTAAACTTATACTGAAAGGATGACTGCTCATTTCCTTTAACGAGTTCGAATAGTCAAGCACTCAGCAATATTTTCATCTTTAGAGAGTCTGAAAAGGGCTTAAAAGAGGACTCCATGATTTCGATTTTTCATAAATTTTAAAGAGCCCAAAAAAGTGATAAAAGTATAATCTTCGTCAAAAATGACCATTTCACTTGAAAAATCTGGTATTCTGCACAAAAATTCAAAAAATTAAACGTACTTGCTTCAATAATAAAAATATTTTGTAAAACTATCTTTTTAAAGTGAAAAATAAACAAATTTCAATTTCATTTATTAGAAAAAATTATAAAAAGGATTTTTCAAAATTCATTTTTACCATTTGAGTTTGGAGTGAAAATTTTAGAGCTTTTGGCAAAAAACGCTCTAGAGAAGATTCCGGACAAACCGACCGTTGAAATCGAAAACCGTCTACTCTAGGTAATCCACATCCTCGTTTTCTTGCTTTCGATCCATTAATTTTCTTAATTTAGGGTTTAAAATTCATTTTTGGGGATAAAATATGTTCGAAATTCCGCCTTCGAGGGTCCGTAGGTAAGACACACGGCACCTGCGGACCTTGACATTTTCTTACAAAGAAAAATGTCATTGCCCCGCACTTTTAGCACAGAGCCCGTGTGGAGCTACGCACTGTCTATGAGCGTAAAGTGCGGAGGTCCCATGAAGAATTTAAAAATATAATTTCTTCCCAAATTACCCAAAAGTTTTGTTTTAAAATGATTCTAATCTTTCATTTTGCTCATTGTAGGATATTTACAATGCTCATTTGGCGGGAACGTGAACATGAGGAGGTGGATGAAGCCGCAATGATTCATCTGCCTACATTACAAGTTTTAAGAGTATGCAGGCTACTTAAATTCTAGGCTATCAGCGGCATGAGAGCTCAAGTATACCTTCTCACTTGGTTGGTAAACAAGTGGGATGTTTAGGACCAATGTTTCGTAATTGGAGGCAACCGGCTCGAAATTGAGCTGGAGGACATATATTTTTTGACCAGTTTTTCTAAGAGAGGCAAACCACTTTCTCTATTTGGGGCTAGACCAGGTGAAAAATATGTTGCTAGCCTGCAATTAAAGTTTTGCAATGATGAGGCTAATCCAAAAGACAAACGGATTGATATTAAAACTATCATTTGTCCTGAATTAAAAGTGATTGCATTTACCTCTACCAAGTTATGTGGAAGTGAAAATTTGCATGTGGCTACTAGATCTCAAATGCGAATTGCAGTGGATTTCTTTCGAGGCACTATATTCAACTGGTGTGAGGCAGTGTTGGCTAATGTCAAAGGCCAACTAACTAGAGCAAAAAATGGGAAGTTAAATAACTTCAGATATGGATCGATCGTAGTTACTTTTGCTCTAGAGAGGATTCCTCTACTAGCCCCACAACATATTCCAGTTGATGTTGGTAGAGCTCAAGAGCCTCGAATGGTTCAATGGGTTGCTTTGATGGCCCATCATAGTGAGGGTGGAGAGATTGTTCGATTTCCCCCGACATATTTCCATTGGTTAGAGCACCAACTCTTTGTGATAGACTATTTTCCTTATGCAGGCATAGATTTCCGCAGTGACCGAGATATGCCACTTCCTCTAGGAGCTCAGTGGGATGAGTCAGGTAAAAATAATTTTGACATGTTCTAATTTCTAATTTTTATTTTGTTTTTTAAATCGTCCAAAAATGATAACAAAAATTTCAAATGCAGATGTGGGTCCACGTCGACTAGCCACTCTCCGCCCCTTTGACATGAGGCACCACCACAGGATTAGACAATAGAGATCCTGACTAATTTGGAACACCATTTGGAGCGACTGACTCTGGAAATTCCAGAGACTACTATATATGACATACTTCTTCATTTACAGAGATATGTCATTGGTGTTCTTAGACCATTCAGGAGATTTTTGTGCAGGGTGGCGCGAGTTGTAGTATACTATCATGATCATTACCATGGATAGTGGACGATCGATTGTATAGACTCTTATCATTTTTTGTATCACTTTTTTCCTGATCATAAGGTGTTTTGAACCTATGATTGAGGACGATGTACTATTTTTTGAAACACTACTCTATGCTATGATATAATACTATTTTCAGTTAACTGTCCAACATGTTATCGAATGTTTATTTACTGCTTTTATTATCGCAAATGCCTGTTAATCACACTAGAAGCTATTGCATCTGCTAATGTGTTTAAATTTCTTGGAATGTGTTGATACTCAATATAATCAAATTCCCGTTCCAAGAGACGAACTCTTAAAAACAATCTTAACAACACTGGGTTTCTAATTGCATATACTTGATTTAATTTTAATACAATGAGTTCAGAATCTAACCTAACGATCAAAATCCGAATTCCAAATGAAAAGGATTCAGACAATAACTCAATAACTGCGCTATATTCTGCAATATTGTTTGTCGTTTGACCGAGGCTTACCCCATGCATAGATATTAACTCATCAGTGGGTGAATAAATAACCAAAGCTACGGAAGAAATGTTTCGTGTACTATGACAAGCACCATTAGCAAAACAAATGTATGTTTGAAAAGACGTCAACATCTGCAATATCAATAATAATCCAGATAAGCAAGAATAGTAGTAGCAGCACACTTAAACTAGGCACATGTTTCTAATCTACAACACACCAGCTAAAAAATAATTAATATATAGGAAAGATCTCCACACAAGAATCAAGCGTAATATCTCTTCAGATAAAGCCCATTTTTGGGTTTGCCTAAAGAGATTCCATAAAAATCAATCAATTCATAGGCCCCTTTTGCAAGCTGTCACTTGACAATATAAGGACCATGTCACATGGGTTTGAATTTCCCAGCCCCTAGCTTATCATTATCTTGATAATAAACCAAGAATAGGTCTCCTTTTGAAAAAATCTGAGGTGTAACCTTTCTATCATACTGAGCTTTCATTCATTTTGCATGAGTCTCGGTGGCTAGTACAACGGTGTGCCGATTCTCATCTAATTGAGATAAGTATAAAAAATGTTTCTCCTCTTCAGAAGTGGCTGGTAGTAACTCTATGGCTAGTTGGAGTGACGATATCTCACATTCAATGGGTAATACCGCTTCTAAACCGTAAACCAGTTGAAAAGGGGTAAAATCTGTCGATGTTTTTGCTGAGGTTCGATATGCCCAAAGCGTTGAAAAGAGCATGGTATGCCAATTTGACTTATGAATTCCAATGATTTGTTTGATCATGGTGACTAAAAATTTATTGATAGCTTCAACCAGACCATTGGCATGTGGGTAATATGGTGTAGAACTGTCATGGCGCAGGCCAAGTTGATCAATCAGTTCAGTCATCATGATGTTTCTAAAATGGCTCCCATGATCAATAATTATTGCCTGGGGTACACCAAAACAATCAATCACATGATTGAATACGAAAGTAGCTGTAATTTTTCCATCTCCCGCAAATGTAGGCATCGCCTTAGCCCATTTGGTAAAATAATCTACTGCTAGAATAATATACCCATGCCCCCCGGCCAAGTGAGGGTTACATGTAATGAATTCAATGCCCCATTTTGCAAAAGGACCGACAACAATTATAGGGTGAAGAGGAGAAGGTGGTGCATGTATTTTCCTATCGAATATTTGAAAATTATGACATTTTCGGACTGCATAAATACAATATTTAAATAAGGACGGCCAGAAATAACCTGCGCACGATATTTTTTGGGTTGTGGCGTACCTAGACATATGACCACCACATGCTCCAAAGTGACAGCCATTTAAAACCTTTTCGTCTTCTTCATGGGTGAGACAACATCGAAAAACAGAGTCCGCACTACGATGGTATAGTGTGTCACCAACAATATTATATTGTTGAGACTGGAAACAGATTTTCAGTCGTTGTGACTGTGAAAGTTTGGGCTAAAAAGATTGGGTATGAAGATAAAAAATTATATATCCATACCAAGGATCAATGGTACTAATAAGAAACAAGGATTTTTCTGCGATTGGTTGTTTTGCCACAGTTTTTGTATCAGGACATGGGAAATCACACATAAGTTCAGCAAAGGTCAATGATTTCTTTGATTTGGAATTTTCAAATTCCAAATCAAACTCCTGTAGGATAACAATCCATTTGGAGTATTTTCCCCCTAGCAATTGTTTGGTCAAGATATACATCATAGGGTTACAATCAGAAATCACTGTTGTTTTGTGTAAAAGTATGTAATGACGAAAACGTTGGACAACTTGAATGGCTGCCAAGGCCAATTTCTCCACATGTGAATACTTGATTTCAGTCGGATGCAAGTTGCTACTAAGATAGTAAGTCACATGTTCACCATGGAATTCATCTTCCTGAACTAGAACCACTCCTATCGTGGAATCGGAAGTGGCGAGGTACAAAAAGTAAACCTGGTTGTAAATGGGAGGATGCAGTAACGGTGCATGGGTCAACGTGTGTTTCAGAGCATCAAAATATCGATCAACGATCTCATCCCAAAAGAAAGGAATATTCTGTTTCAACAACCTGGTGAAACCTTTTGTTAACTCGGCGTAGTTAGGAATGTATCGACATAAAAAGTTTTCTTTCCCTTGCAAACTTTGGAGTTGGCGAAGAGTAGAAGGAGGAGGTAAATTGATGATTGCCTCAACCTTGGATGGATCAACATGAATGCTTGCCTTTGAGACAATAAATCCCAAAAATCGTCCAGATTGTACGCAAAAAACAAATTTGTGAGGATTTAGACAAATATTATAATGCCTACATCGTATAGAAATGGGTAGTAAATGAGTGATATGATCTGCTCTGTGTGAAGAATGAGCAGGAAAATCATCGAGGTAGGGTTGTAAAATGTGTTTAATGTCGTGAAATGAATAAGACACGGCTCTTTGAAAAGTGGCACCAACATTCTTAAGTCCAAAGGGTAGTTTGCGATAAGAAAAAGTTCCCCATGGAAAAATGAAAGCTGTTTTGGGTTGATCTACAGGGAGTATGTTGATCTGATTGTAGCTAGAAAATCCATCCATGAATGAAAACATTTCACTTCCAGCACAATCGTCAATAATTTGATCGATGTAAGGGGTTGGATAATTTTCTTTGGGACGAGCTCGATTTATATCCCTATAATCGATACACACTCGTATTGTTCCTTGTTTTTAATTGACCGAAACAATATTAGATACCCAATCCGTTAACTGGATCGGATAAATAAAACCTGCATGAAGTAATTTTTCAACTTCGGCTTTAATAGCGACAGCTTTTCTTGGATGTATCTGACGTAATATTTGTCTAACGGGTTTAGCATCCGGGTATGTCTTAATTTCATGAACAACAATCGATGGATCGATTCCTAGCATTTCTTCATATGACCAGGCAAAAATGTCACGGAATTCTTGAAATAGGGCTTTATAAGCTTGGATTTCATCAGTCATACAAGAAGCACCTATATGAATGTTTTCAACAATTCCGGGTTTTACTGAAATGTCAAGGGGAACCGTTGTAGAAATATTTTCTAAATTCAATTCAGAATCGAAATGTGAGAGAGGATTCTGAGGTTCTTTGACGTAATCAGTAGTAAAAATGGAGGAAAAATTATTCTCAAAATGATCGAGATCAGGTAAAAATGAAGATCTATGATGAAGATATTCCCATGGTAACTCATCTACCAACAAGAATTCACGAATATGTTCATCATTATTGAATACCTGTTGACCAAGATTCGGAATTGATGTCAAAGCGGAACTCGATATTGAAAATGACTCCTCATTGATCACATTCACTGGATCAGATTCAGTTGAAGGAATATCAGAAAACGACTATATAGTCTGATATGCTAACTCAAAAGGACTCAAAAGCATCACGCCATCGAAATAATCCAATTTTGATTTTGAAGGTACTATCCAAGGATCATCAAAGGAAAAACTACTTGATGTAATCATATTGATATTAGCAATAGGAGGTTGTACGTTGGGAGCAGGCAAAGAAAAAGTTCCTAGTAAAGCTGAATATTTAAGCAAACCTACTCCGACATCTTTATAAGGGATAATCGATTTTCTGATATGTTGGATGCTATCAGTAGAGGCTGGGTCGGATGAATAATATGAGAGCTGATCTATTTTAACGATCTTTCCTTTATGAGGAAACATGATAAGATGAAAGATCAATGATACAACAACAGTCATGGCATAAGACCAACTGTGATCCAGGAGAAGGTTGTAATCCAGAGGGGCATCAACCACTTCCACATCTAGATTAACTATTTTGCCTTTGACCTCTATTGGTAGATCTTGTAAAATACCATACGGCTGAAAACCTCTTCCATCAAAAGCTTTGAGAATAGTCGGTGATTGGTTAATTTTCAGAGAACCAAGTGATTTACAACAATTTAACGACATAATACACATAGAAGCCCCTTCATCAACAACAGTATGAAAGATACGTTTTTTTTTTACTATTACCGGAATTTGAAAAGCCATTTGATGGAGTAGGTGGGGTGTAAAATTCTCTAAATAGAAGATCACTACGTTCGAATCCTAGAGATATATGGCTCCTAAGGTTGACAAAAGTAATTTTCTTCGGGCTGCGCATGATTTCATCACTTCCAAAGCCGACATTTCTGAAGGGGAAATCGCCAAATCTTCAACAATATTGTAATTCTAAGCAGCTCTCGCATGTGGATTGAAAGATGATTTACGAAGTACACCTTTAGCAGGCGGTTTGATTACTAAGTCAGGATTTTGTTTCTCGATATGTAATGGATCAGAAACTGAGGGAGATGTAGTTGATGCTGAATTAGATGTTTCTGCTTCTTTACCAGGATTTTTACTACCGTAATCTTGCGATCGCGTCGCAACCATCAAGATATTCTCTAGCGCATTTGAGGAAGATCCAACCATGTTACTATATTGAGCAGGAAAGGGATCCTTCAAGACAACAGGTATGGGTGAACCCTTAACTAATTTTGATACCTCGGCTCTATGCAGGCACTCTTTTGTAAAATGATCCTCGTCACATATCAGACAAGGATATCGAGGTTTATGTTTTTCGTCAGTTGGTTTAGTTGTATTGTTTTTATCTTTTGAAGATTTTATCTTTTTATTCTTACCTTTATTCTTACCACCAGTTTTAGATTTTGTTGTAGATGATTCCACAACATGAAGATCGGTAGAAGTTTCAATAGAAGAATCTCCTTTTGGTGAATCGGGTAAAGTGATAATAGGAGAAGTCGTCTTAGAAGATTTCTTCTTACTTTTACCAGTGCTAACAGAACCAGTCACACCATCAGCGACATGAGAGCCAGAAGGAGTTGTAGTTAATTGACCAGGTCTTGGTAAATCAGGGATTTTATCATATAGAGTACCTGAATGAGTATATACAAGGCTGAGGTACTGAGCCTGAGTAGAGTGTTTCAAAAGGTCTGGGAGATGAAGAAGAGATACCCCTAATATCAATATTGTTGGGAAAGTGTCTGATCTGATGCTTGGGAGGGTAATATCCCCAAAGTACTTGGATCCTGGTAGACCAATGGCCAGAGTGCACATTGATGGAATTATGTTCCCTAATACCTTGATTGGCCTCGAGGCTACAATCAATGTGATTACCAAGGAGACCATGCTCAATATCAATCTCCAAGGGCCCTTGATGAAGACCACTATAGTATTGTAGCTTGTGGATAGATCCATAGTTGATCCTGAGGGAGGTATTGAGGATGTAATGGTCTCCATTGAATCCCAGGAGTACCCCAATAATTTTCATGTCCTCCAGCCCAAAACCAAGTTTAATGGCTATCCTCTCACCCTAGGAAGGCCTTGGTTAGACACTATTGATGCCTACATTAGTTTTAGATTTTGGAACATGACCATAAAGAATGGTCATTTATCAAAACAACTTGTGTTGTATCCTCCTGCTCGACCTTCTAGTGAGCATGACTTACCCTTGTGGTTAGATCATGAGGAAGAGGAAGAATTTTACCAGGAATCACTATACCCAGCCTACACACTAGACACTTCTATAGAGGGGAGGCAGATTGATGAAGATGACCTTATTGACCATACCTTACAGAATCATCCCCCCAATACCATGAAATTTTTTGAGTTGATGAGGAAATTTGAGAGTAACCCTAAGACTGATTTGTGTTTTGTTGACTCTAACTTAGAACATGCCATTGTAGCGATTAGCCCATCCATAACTTTAAAGATCATCCCCTCCCTCTCATCCGAGCAGGAAGAACACTTATGCATTGTTATGAAGCAACACCTGGATTGTTTTTCTTGGGACTATAAGGAGATGAAAGGTGTGTATCCCTTGGTTTGTACACATCATATCTACATCAAAGAGGGATGCAAGCCTGTGTGCCAACCTCAGAAAAGGATGAATCTAGATTTTAATAACATTATGAAAGAGGAATTACTAAAGCTACTGGATGTAGGGTTCATATACCCCATTTCAGATAGTGAGTGGGTGTCCCCCCTAGTAATAGTTTCCAAGAAAAATTTGAAGTGGAGGATTTGTGTTTATTATCGAGAACTTAAAAAGGCTAAAAAGAATGACCACGTCCCTTTTCCTTTTATTGACCAGGTCCTCGATGGCCTTGTAGGAAATATATTATTTTCCTTTATAGATGGGTTTATTGGCTACAACTAGATACAGATCAACCCTGAGAACCAATATAAGACCACATTCACATGTCCTTGGGGTACCTTTTCCTATAGGGTCCTTCCATTTGCTTTTAGTAATGCACTTGCTACTTTTCAGAGGGAATTTTGAGCATATTTGCTGACCTTGGTCACAACATTGTTGATATATACATGGATGAATTCACCCCTTATGGTTGTGACTTCTAAGTGTTGGGTTTGTGTTATATTATTTCCATGATTATTCAGTGGGAAGACTCACCCATGGTTTTGTGCATGGGTTTCCACATGGTTTTGGGGCATGATGGTTTTCGACCCTTAGTATTGTGTAGATTCGGTCAAGGGAACTACAATTATGTTCTAATATAGGGTTAATGGATTGGGGTTTATGAATGATTCGACATGTATATATATGTGTTGTAACACTAAAAGGAATATAATTAAAAATCAAGCTGGTAGTCCCGATTTGGGATCCAGGGGAAAATCTTTGTGTATATCTATTTTATGTTTTATTCTCTCATTATTGTTTATTTTCTGTTTTTAAGATTTGTTTGTAGATAATTTTTGTACAGGGTTGAAACCTACATTTGGTATTAAAGCAGTTTCGGCTTCAAGGGGATGCCTTTGCTGCTAAGGGGTTTTTTTGCTCAAGCATTTGGTAGACCTTGTTCAATGGGAGATTTGCGAGATCGATTCTTGTGGTGAAAGAATATGGAGAGAAGTGGAAAGATGGAGATCAAGAAATTTAATGGGCAGAGTTTTGAGTTGTGGAAGCTCAAGATGGAGGATCTGATGGTAGATAAAGAATGGTAGATCATGGTAGATTCGGGTACTAAACCAACAACAATGTTAGATTAAGAATGGAAGAAGTTGGATTAGAAGGAAAAGAGCACAATATAGTTGTGTGTCTCAGATTTGGTATTTTTGAATGTATCTGGGGATGCTACGATGAATAATTTGTGGGACAAACTAGGGAATTTGTACCAATCTCAGTCTCTGGTGAATAAATTGTTCTCATGGAAAAAAGTTGTATAACCCGACGATGAAGGATGGAGACTTGGCGACAGAGCATCTGAACGCCTTCAATACTATGGTAAGTTATTTGTCATTTGTTGATATTAAAATCCTAGATGAAGATAAGTGCATTAGTTTTTTGTGTTCTCTACCAGATCCATGGGACAATCTGGTTATTGCAATAGGTGGCATTACAACTACCTTGAAATTTGATGAAATTATCTCAGCCTTATTTTCAGAGGAAATGAAACGAAGAAATATGGAGGGCCAGAATGGAGATTCCTTATCTGTACGAGGAAGGTACCAGAACAAAAAAAAAAAAATTTCAAGTGGGAGATCTAAATCTCTAGGAAATTTTGTAGAGGTGTGCTAGAAATGTGGAAAGGAAGGGCACTACAAAAAGGACTAAAGATCTAAAGCTCCTGAGAAAGGAAAGGGATTTGATGATGCTCCTTCTGCAGAGGCAAAAACCACCTCAGATGAAGGTGGGGATGTGTATTTGGCTTCTTCTTCAAATACATGTAGATCATGAGGCATGATTGATTGACTCAGGTGCATCCTTTCACTTCACTCCCCATAGAGAGTGGTTATGCGAGTATGAGAAGTATGACGGGGGTGATGTCTTCTTAGGGGATGATATGAAGGCCAAAATTGTCAGACGTGGAAAATTCAAGCTGAAGCTACAAGGTGGAAGTATTAAAATAGTTCCTGGTGTTCTACATATTATTAAAATAGTTCATGGTGTTCTACATATTCCTGCATTGGCCAAAAATATGATTTTTGTAAGCAAGATGGATGATGTAGATAAAAAAACAATGTTTGAGAAAGATACCTACAAGATGGTTCGGGGAGCATTGGCATTAATGTGGGGAGTTCAGATTGGAACTCTGTACAAGCTTCATGTTAGCACTATTATTGATGGGTGCAATAGTTCTGTGGTTCCTGAAAGTGGAGCAGAAATCCTAGCGGTCTCTGGAGAAAATACCATGCTATGGCATCAAAGGCTTGGACATACTGGAGAGAAGGGCCTTTAGATACTGCATGGAAATGGTATGGTAGAAGGTATCTCTAATTTCTCTTTGGATTTTGATTTCTGTGAACATTGTGAATATGGGAAGTAGAACCAGGTGAATTTTCCTTCTGGTGCTAAGAGGGCGAACAAGATATTAGAGCTTGTGCAAAGTGATGCGTTTGGACCCGTGTCGATTCCATCACTAGGAAAGTCTGTGTACTATGCTTCATTCATAGATGACTTCTCAAGGAATACATGGATATATTTCTTGAGGAAGAAATATGAAGTCTTTGACAGATTTAAAGAATTTAAGGCTCTAGTGGAAAACCAGATAGAGAAAAAGATAAAGGTGCTGAGGACAGATAATGGTGGAGAATTTTGCAAGAAGGAATTTGAAGAGTTCTGTAAGAAGTGTGGTATAACATGACAGAAGAATAATCCATATACATCTCAGCAAAATGGAGTTGAAGAAATAATTAATAGAATGTTGATGGAAAAGGCAAGAAGCATGCTCAATGGTACCAGGTTAAGACATGAATTATGGGCAGAGGCAGTGGAGACTGCATGTTACCTGGTTAACAGATCACCTTCATCAGCATTGGAGGATAAGACTCCACATGAGGTATGCACTAGTAAGAAACCCTCTCTTTCAGATCTGATGGTATTTGGTTGTTATGCATATTTACATGTTCCAAAGGAGAAAAGGTCCAAGTTGGATAATAAATGTGAAAGGTGCATCTTTATTGGGTATACGGATGGTTTAAAAGGTTACAAACTTTGGAACCTAGAAACAAGGAAGGTTGTGTACAACTGATATTTGGTGTTTAGAGAGGTAAAAGATGTTGTTAAACATGAATTCCTACAAGATGAACCTGAGAAGATAGAGTTTGAGCTAAAGGAGGATGAATCAGACTCTACAACAGAAGAATATTTAGAAGAGGAAAAGCCACAAAATTCAGTTGTGAGAAGATCAGTTCAGGAAAGAAGGCAACCAGAAATGTATAGTCCATTTGCTTTCTGTTCAAATTTTTCTTTAACTATCATTGATTATGATCCCAGAAATGTCAGGGAGGAAGTGGAATCAGAGGATGGAAAACTATGGAAGGAGGCCATGGTTGATGAAATGGCATCCTTGCACAAAAATGAGGCATGGTTTCTCATGGAGTTGTTGGCTGGAAGGAAGCCCATCGGGAGAAAATGGGTGTTTAAGAAGAAGATAAATGTAGAAGGCAAGGTGGAGAAATACAAAGCTCGATTGGTAGAAAAAGGTTATTCCCAGGTGCCAGGAATTGATTTTGGTGATATTTTTTCTCCTATTGCCAAGGTTACTTCTATTGGATTACTTCTATCTGTTGCTGCTGCATTTGATTTTGAGGTAGAATAGATGGATGTGAAGACAACATTTCTTCACGAGGATGTGGAAGAGGAGATCTACATGAAGCAACTTGAAGGCCTTATGGTCAAGGGTAGGAAAGAACTTGTATGTAGGTTAAAAAAAGTCTTTGTATGGGTTAAAATAGTCACCAAGGACGTGGTATCAAAAATTTGATAGCTATATACGGGGACTTGGCTTCACCAGAAGAAAAGAGGATCACTGTGTGTATTTTAAATTAATTGGTGATCGTGTTATTTATTTGGTCTTGTATGTGGATGATATGTTGCTGATTGGAAATGACAAAGAAATTATCTAGGATTTGAAGACCCAATTGTTCTCCAAATTCGACATGAAGGATATTGGTGTTGCAAACTATATTTTGGACATGGAAGTTAAGAGAGACCGAGAAAATAGGAAACTCTGGCTAAACCAAAGGAAGTATGTCAAGACTATATTGCAAAGGTTTAATATCCAGGATAGTAAACCGGTGAAAGTTCATATTCCTGTAGGTGTAAATCTATCTATTGAACAATGTCCCAAGACACAAGAAGAAGAGGAGGATATGTCTCGTGTTCCATATGCAAGTGGAGTGGGTAGCTTGATGTATGCAATGGTTTGTACTAGACCAGACATTGTACATGCAGGGGGAGTATTGAGTAGGTTTATGTCAAAACTAGGGAAGGAGCATTGGACAATAGTGAAGCGGGTTTTCAGATATTTGCGTAGCACTAGTGATTATGGTTTATGCTACTAAGGAAGATCAAGATTGGATAGAGTTTTGGACATCCGTGGTTTTTTTTATGTATACTGGGTTGGAGATCTAGACCAAAGAAGATCTAAAAGTGGGTATGTGTTTAGCATATTTGGAGGTGCAGTCAGTTGGATGAGTAAGATAAAGTCTGTAGTGTCTCTTTCAACTATAGAGGTAGAATACATGGCTTCCACTCATGCAAGAAAGAGAGAAGTTTGGTTGCAGAGATTGTGTTCAAGTATGGGGTTGGTGCAATGAGCAATAAAGATATAATGTGATAGCCAAAGTGAAATTTTCTTGGCTAAGAACCTTACTTATCATTCAAAGACACAACAAATTGATGTTCAATATCAATTTGTGAGAGATATGGTTGAGGATAAAAGGGCCTTTTTGGTAAAGGTGGACACTTTGAAGAATGTTGCAGATGCATTGATGAAGTCTGTGAGCACTCATAAGTTCTCTTGGTGTAGAGAAACAATGGGTGTTGCAGAGCTGGACTAATGACTAAACTCTCTTGTGGCCCCCTGCGGAAAGAAAAAAACAAATGTGAGAATGTTGGGTTTGTGTTATATTCTTTCCATGACTATTCGGTGGACAAACCCACCCATGGTTTTGTGCATGGTTTTGCACATGGTTTTGGGGCATGATGGTTTTCGGCCCCTAGTATTTTGTAGATCCGGTCAAAGGAACTACGGTTTTGTTCTAATCCAGGGTTAATGGATTGGGGTTTATGAATGCTTCGACATGTATATATATGTGTTGTAACACTAAAATGAATATAATGAAAAATCAAGTTGGTAGTTAGATTTGGGATCCAGGGGAAAATATCTGTGTATATCTGTTTTATGTTTTATTCTCTCGCTATTGTTTATTTTATATTTTAAAGATTAGTTTGTAGATAATTTATGTACAGGGTTAAAACCTACATCCACGACATAGTGGTTCTAAATTCACTTGAAACTAATTACTCATCAGTGATTCTGAACATTCCTTCTCCATGAATTGATAAAAACAGAGTTTTAATATGTAACAGTATTACAATAAAAAATCAAGCTTACTCCTTGTTTATACAACGCCTTATTTATAACAGAGTCGAATTGATTGTTTGAGGTGATATTTCCTAAAAAGACTAATTAAACTAGGAATAGAACTCTAAACATAAATGTAGTCTTCATAGCTTTCACGATTTTCCACATGGAGAGAAAATCGTGAAGCTTTCATCTTCTTTGTTTCTTGTTCCAGCCCTCTACTTTGACTAACCCTTTGACCGTGATTTTAGGCACTATCCTTCTCGATCTTGGATAGGAAAGTAGGATAAAATCCACGAGTGGATCATTTCCAAACTACCCATGTATTTTTCTCCTCTATTTCTTCTTCGGAACCTGTTAAATAATGTCAGCAGCTACAGAAACAAAGATTAGCTATAGAATGGCATGAATTCTGTAGTTAAATACAAATTTTATTCAAATAATAAGAAACATTAAAATATAAAAGAGATATCATTTAAATACCTTTCCAGACTGAAAATGTGCTAATTAACACTGATTGAGCTTATGGATTTTGTCAAAAAGAAAGGAAAAGTAGTGAAATGGATGTCAAAAAAAGAGACATTATTGAGTCTCAACACCATCATGTGTTTTTACCAAAACCATTCCAATAGAGGATAATGAGGTTGTGAGGGATTAGAAGTGGGGCTGAAGTTAGTGCATTTTTAAATGCATCAAACGATTGGTGTGCCTGATCATCCCACAAGAAGGGCACTCCTTTATTTGTTAGGCACATTAAACCTTTCGTTGACTCAACATAGTTGATGATGAAATGGCATAAGAATTTTTCCTTCCCTTGCAAACTTTGGAGTTGAAGTAAGGATTATGGTGCAGGAAATTGAGTAATCACCTTAAAATTTTCGGGATCAACCCTTATCCCGTGTTTTGAGAAAATAAATCTAAGCAGATGCCTAGACTAGAAAAAAAATGTACTTGTGTGGATTCAGACATATATTTTAGAACCGAAAACTAAGAAAAATAGCTCGGAGATGAGCTAGGTGTTGGGTTGATTGCCTTGAATGGGTTGGAAGGTCATCCAAGTATGCTTGAACAATATGTTTGATATCATGAAAGGCATAGACCATAGCCCTCTGAAAAGTTGCTTCTACATTATTGAGATTGAATGGGATCTTGTGATAAGAAAAAGTGCCCCATGACAGAAGAAGGAAGTTGTATATTTATCATTTGGTTTGATAGTGATTTGGTTATATCCTAAGAAGTCATCCATAAAGGAAAATGATTCATAACCAATGAAATTGTCGATAATTTGGTCAATGAATGGGGTAGGATTGTTTTCTTTGGGACAGGTAGTGTTCAAATCGTAGTAGTCGACGCATACATGGATGGTACCTTGTTTTTTGTCTACAGGGACTAGATTAGATACTCATTTTGTTAAAGGAATGTGATAGATGAAGCTAGCACTCAAAAAAATTTCAAATTTTGTGTTACTGGAAGTTGTTTTCCATGGTGGATGAGTCAAAGTATTTTCTGGATAGGCTTGAAGTTGTCATAAATCTTGATCTCATGCTCAACAATAGATGGATCTATGTTGGGCATTTCCTCATAAGACCAAGCAAAAAAATCAGAAAATCCCATAAAAAGGCAACTGAAGCTCATAACCTCCTTGGGAGTGCAGTCAACTTCGATATGAATATTTTCCACGATACCTATTTTGACCGAGATATTTATGAGTAAAGTTTTGGAAATATTACCCACATTAGAGGAAATATCAGCCTAAAAGTGGCCTCCTAAGGAAAAATAATAAAATTTTAGTTAAAATAATAAAACAAGTGTTATGAATTTTGGATGAAAAGAATAAACTACTTTTTTTAATTGTATTTTTGGCTTATCTCTTTATAGGTTTACTCAAATTTGAAATGTAGACACTTTTTGGACGCATAATTAAATTTTGCATACAACGAGTACCCATCATGCATATTTTTTGAGAAGACCCACATTGATAAAAATTGAAGATAGATCAAAAAAGCATGTTCAACACACCTTTTTAATGTTATCCAACGAGTGTCTACACTTGAAATTTGAGTAATCCAATAAGGGGATAAGCCAAAAATATGATTAAAAAATGAGTTTTTCTTCTTTCCCTCCAAAATATTTACATGTACCTCTTTTAAAATTTAAAGGATTTTGGTTGGTTTACACATTATGACATGGAAATTACATGAAAATTTCATGGGCACTTTTAGGCTAAAATTTCCTCTAATTAGTTGCCTTCTACATCCGGTGTTTGAATAGTCGTATAGGCAAAAAGAACAATCTCAGGTTAGTCAAAAGGAAATATTTGCAGAGAGGTTGTGTTCACATCAGATTGGGTAAAACACTGAAGCACGATGATGAAAATCATCCCAGGGCCGCTCTTCTAGAGACATAATTTCCTGGATAGCCTCATCCGAAGGAAATAATTCATTAATGAGATTAGTAAAGGTAGTGGCGAAGGGAGAGGAAGTGGTACCATCAGCCATAACCAAAGAAGTGAGAGAGTCAGATGCAGACTGAATAACCTAATAAGAAATTTATGTCGATGAAAGTGACATATGCTCTCCATAAGAATCAATGGTAGAAGGGTCTGGGAGGATCCAAGGATCAGTTGGGCCATTAAAAATGGTAGAGACCATTAAGACCATTTGTGGAACCTTGGGAGGTGAGAGAGGAAAGCAACCTAAAAGCAAGGAACCCTTCAAAATCCCTATACTAATACTGATGTAAGAGTTGGGTATACCACCCACTAAGGGAACTTTGTTGCTGGGTAATAGGGAATAATCTGGGGTATAGAAGGATAGATGATCCACAATGAAAATTTTCCCATGGAATAAGTCCAATTGTGTCCCAAAAGCATATTGTAGTCGAGATGGCAGTCTATGACTTCGATGTCCACTGTTACAATTTTCCCACACACAGTGATGGGGTAGTTAGCAAGGTATCCTTTGGGGATGAAAGTGTGACGATAAAAATCTTTAAGGGAAATTTACAGTGGTAAGAGATTGGGCAAACCCAAGGCGAGCTAATAGGAAGTAGACATTACATAGGTTGATAGAACTTCATCGATGATGACATGGTGAATGGATTTTCATTTCGTCGTAAGTTTCACCTGAAATGTAAGCTGATGGAAGAGGCAAAGAATATTTTTTTCTATGTCAAAATCGCCAGATTGAAAATTTTAGGGTTAATTCCATCGATGGACGAAAGAAAATATTTAAGTTTTTTTGGGTATGTTTGTAATATCTCGAGGGTGGACATAAAAGAGGGTGCTTGTGCCATGTGTTCTACAATGTTGTAGTTTTTGGTAGCATGTGTAAATGTATTATGTTGTTCATTGAAGTGTCCCTTTAGGAGGACAAATAACAGGGTCAACAATAGGCCTTTCGATATGAATATTGTTAGGCAGTGGTGGAATGGAGCTTGAGCTAGTTTCCAAAGCGTTAGGGACATGATTTCCATAGTTCTTGGCTTATGTCTATAAAGAAATTGCTTCAAAGGCATAAATAACCAATGATCCTTCTCCAAGAGGAGGGGGGATGTGAGCAGTTGTTGCCCCCTTGTGGAGGTGGTGGTGCGTTCGATACAATATGTTGGTGTTGTTGAGAAGGAAAACCATTGTTGAGGACTGGAGAGGTCCGATAGATGTCCTTTTGCACAAGGAATTCTATGCACTCTTGAATATGATGACATTTATAGGTTAAATGGTCCTCAGTGCATATCTTGCAAGAGTACTTGATATATTTTTCCTTTCCTTTCTCATTATAATGTTGTGAAACCAGCTCTGAAAATAGAAGAAAAGAGATATCAACGCCTTAGAAATAATCCACTTCGAGCGGGAAACTTCCAATACATTACATGAATGAACAATTCTTGGATGATACAAATGACAAAACCTCCTTTCTATATATAGGAGTCCATAGGGCCATAATGTAATCCTAGCTGACCTAACAATAATAATGTAAGGGCACAATAATAACAATATGGGGGTTACAGGGGCACAACAATAAAAATAAGGGGGGCTACACTAACATAATAAGGGACTACACCATTAATATAGGGACTTAACATGCCCCTCTCCTTCAAACAAGTGTTGTCCTCAATGCTTGATTATTTTTTGATGCTTATGTATAAAATTCTCATCCTCCCATGTGGAATATTCTATAGGAAATTTCTTCCACTTACTGAGATGATCTGAAATTGATCGTACTTTTCAATTTCATGTTTCTGTGACTTCTTCAGAACTTCTTTTGATGTGATGTTGATCTTCCTGTTGTTTCATTAGATTCTGCACCAAAGTTAGGTTATCCTTTGAGAGTTGGCGAACTTGTTGTTGATGCTCGATGTGATCTTCCACTAATTTATCATCCATATTAGCTATTATTTGATCCTTAAAACCATCCAAATTAGCTTCCATTTATGATTTTAAACCATCTCTGTCATCTTTGGTTGCTCTTCGTAAGATCGAAATTTGTTGCACTTGGTACCATAATTTTGATATCATACTGTAATTATTCCTATTCATGTGTCATAGTATAGCTTTTTGAGGGCTTCATGGGTATGGAATTATTTTTTTGAGGAATTATAGAACCCAATACTGATAAAAATTCTAAAATATTCCCTTGGAATAACTTCAAACTACTTTTTTAAACAAACGTTATGCAATTTTGAAAACCAAATACACACCTTTTTCTTTCTTTTAAGAAGCTTGATATTGAAACTGAATTATCTATGTGATTTCGGATCCTCAATAACTGAAATTTGACCCTGAATTAGCCCTCTGGATCTTCTTTTGAATTCCATAGGTCTGACCTAATTTGGACTCTTCAAGGCAAAGTTATGTCCAATCTTGCACAATGACCTAATTATGGATTGGTTCAGTAGACCGAACTTGTACGACTTGCCACGTGTCATTGTTTCCTCCTTTGGCTTTGAAATTTATATATAGGAAACTAAATTCCATGTACTTGTGGTAAATTTTTACAGAATCTCAATACGACGCTTAGAGAGAGAGTTATGACGTTTTTCCCACGATCACCTCTTTGAGATGAAATTCGGGAGCCTGAAAAAACCTTAACTTCCGCAGATCATATCTCAAAAAATGTTGCGAACCAAGCTCTGAAATTTTTACAGGAGGTTCTTCAGGATGTTGGCTTTTCTTTGTGAAAATTGCAGCTTCTGAAACCTCGTAGAAAAAATTTATAGTGAAAATTATGCGATGACCTGTTTAGGTTAAATTCAGGATCCTGCAAAAAGACCTAACTTCCACAGATCATATCTCTAAAAATATTGCGAACCAAAATCTGAAATTTTGCGATGATGTTCTTCAGGATTTCATCTTCCCACTCTAAAAATTTCAACTTCTGAACCTTCGTAGAAAAAACGTTGTAGCGAAAATTCCATGATGACCTATTTGGAGCAGCGAAACCCTAGAATCCAAAGCTCTGATACCAAATGTTGTGAAACCAACTCCAAAAATAGAAGAAAAGAGATATAAATGCCTTAGAAATAAGCTACTTCGAGGGGGAAACCTCCAATATATTACATGAATGAAAAATTCTTGGATGATACAAATGACAAAACCTCCTTTCTATATATAGGAGTCCATGGGGCCACAATGTAATCCTAGTGGGGCCACAATGTAATCCTAGTCGACCTAACAATAATAATGTAAGGGCACAATAATAACAATATGTGGGTTACAGGGGTACAAAAATAAAAATAAGGGGGGCTACACTAACATAATAAGGGACTACACTATTAATATAGGGACTTAACAGAGAGGAAAGCAACCTAAAAGCAAGTAACCCTTCAAAAGGCCTATACCAATACTGACGTAAGATTTGGGTATACCACCCACTAAGGGAACTTTGTTGCTGGGTAATAGGGAATAATCTGGGTTAGAGAAGGATAGATGATCCACTATGAAAATTTTCCCATGGAATAAGTTCAATTGTCTCCCAAAAGAAAATTGTAGTCGAGACGACAGTCTATGACTTGGATGTCCACCGTTACAATTTTCCCACACATAGTGATGGGGTATTTAGCAAGGTATCCTTTGGGGATGAAAGTGTGACGATAAATGCTTTAATGGAATTTTATGGTGGTAAGAGATTGGGCAAACCCAAGGTGAGCTAACAGGAAGTAGACATTACATAGGTTGACACAACTTCATCGATGATGACGCAGTGAATGGCTTTGCGTTTCGTCGTAAGCTGCACCTGAAATGCAAGCTGATGGAAGAGTCGAGGAATACTTTTTTCTGTGTTAAAAATCACCAGATTGAAAATTTTAGGGTCAATTCCACCGATGGATGAAATAAAATATTTAAGTTTTGTTTGGTATGTTTGTAATACCTCGAGGGTGGACATAGAAGAGGGTGCTTATGCCATGTGTTCTACAATGTTGTATTTTTTGGCAGCACATGAAAATGTATTATGTTGTTCATTGAAGTGTCCCTTTAGGGGGAAAAATCATAGGGTCAAAAATAGGCCTTTTGATATTAAGATTGTTAGGCAGCGGTGGAATGGAGCTTGAGCCAGTTTCCAAAGCATTAGGGACATGATTTATGTAGTTCTTGCCTCATGTCTGTAAAGAAATTGCTTCAAAGGCATAAATAATCGATGATCCTTCTCCAAGAGGAGGGGGCTGTGAATTTTCGTTGCCCCCTTGTGGAGGTGGTGGTGGGTTTGATACAATATGTTGGTGTTGTTGAGAAGGAAAAGTGTTGTTGAGAATTGGAGAGGTCCGATCAATGTCCTTTTGCACAAGGAATTATATGCACTCTTGAAGACGATGACATTTATAGGTTAAATGGTCCTCAGTGCATATCTTGCAAGAGTACTTGATATATTTTTCCTTTCCTTTCTCATATTTGGTAGTGGATTTATAATTGGGGTTGTTTTGGGTTATCTTCTGATCTTCAGAAGGAGGGGTGTTTTTCTTATTCTTCTTGTTATTATTGTTGGGTTTTTGCGTAGACTTCACAAATTTAATCATAGTGGTTGGATGAGAAGCAGATTGTGTAGTAGGAATGGTATCATAAGTAACAAATAACTGGGTAGCTTGCACACTCAGTTTTTTTATAGTAGAATCATAGGTAGCGTCAAAAATACCATCAGCGTGTGCATTGGGTTGCTAAGTAGCGTAAGCATTGGAAGTTCACGGAGAATTAGGGAGAAAATAATAAAGTGCTCCAGATTGTGAATAGATCAGATCTAGGTCTTGGGCATGACAAATAGATTTATATTTAGTAAACACACCAGCCATGGAAACATCCTTTTCAATGTAGGGTAGAATACATGCAGATATACTCTGCTAAGAGGTAATCTAGAATGAGGGCCTTGACCAGCATCCGTTTATATCTCCATTCATTCTTATGATCATAGATGCAAGTGGAAGTGTCCTGACATAAGGTATTAAGTATTTTTGTTCCGATTTCATTGTAGATAGGTAGCTGGAAGTGCTTTAGAAAATACATCACAAGGGATACAAAAGTATTGGCTGAAGAATGTGGTAATTAAATGTACCACTTAGCAGTGTTTCAAGTTAGGGTGTAGGGGAAGAGTCTAAGCCGGATACTATCATCAATCATAGAGTTTGATACACATGATAGGTGGTAGGTGGTGACGTGTGTTGTCGGGTCATCTCCCTGTTTTCCTTCAAACTTCGAGATATCTACAGGAATATTATGTGGGATTGGAGGCCAGAGTAACTTATGATTGATGGGGTCCTTTGTTAGCTTACGTAGATCTGGGATGTCTAAAGTTACCAAGAAAGGAAAAGGTGTAGGTGCTCTTGAATCAGACCAGGGCAATGTAGGATGACTTGAAGGACCATGATGTCCTCCCATCAATTGGTTACTAGCAGGATATGTAGGATGTGACGGATAATAGTTTCATGGAAGTGGTGGTGTGGCCATGTAAAATGGCGGGATGTATGGCATATTAGGATGGGTGAAAAAAATACTGATTTCTCCTAGTATAAAGGTTGCCCTATTGACTCAATGGTGGTTTAGGAGGGGGGGGGGGGGGCGCCGGGCGCGGGAGAGAATAGATATAGCAGGACCTGGTTCAGGGATACTATTAGCCACATAAGTTGCAAACGATGCTAGACCACCATTGGTAGAGTGTCCATTGGGAGGAAACAAATCTATCATCTAAGGACCAAGGTGTCTTATAGATGGTATGGGGACAAGAATGACCCCAACAGGTATGTGCATGCTGGAAACACGACCCACAAGCATTGATGCTTGGGGGTTGGAGCTTAACATGGGACTCTAACTAAATTTATTGTTTAAGGTAGTCGTACAAAGAACACCGCTAGGGGTGATAGCTGGAGGTCTAGGAGTTGACATAAAAGGGGTAGACACATGATGGTATTGAACTCCACACATAGTAGGTGTGTTCAAAATGCATATACTAGGCATATTCTCAGTAGTAGGGTGACCAATAAATGGCGTTTAACTAACAGTAAGCAGGGGAGGTGGCGATCCACAAAAGACCACGACCCATTAGTCGCCATTGGGACATTGGAAGTGGAGACTGATGAAGACATGATAGGAATAGGTGAAACATGAACCAAAATAGGCCCAAGAGGATAATTAAGTGGAGTATTTAAGTGAGGTATGACACCTTTGGTAAATAAGTCCTTGAGTAATAGAGTCCTTTGGGAAGTTTTGTTTGATTCATTGTTTGATATTGGAGATTGATCCCCTTGTGAAGAAGGAGAATCTGATTGACTGAAGTTTGACAGCTCCTCCAGATTCAATGGAGGAATACCTTGTTTTCATCTAGATATATGATGAGGGTTGAGTGTAGCTATAGTGAAAGATATATTTTAACAAAATTTTAATTGTGATATATGTTATAGTCTGAGTACCAAATAACATGCAACTAAAAATAAAAAAAGAATATAGGAAATAAACAAGTAGCAAGGGAAAAAGACTTTGTCTGATAGCCACAACTAGTTGGAGATGAAACCCAGTATCAAATCATTATAAGAGAGAGCTGGCCAAAAGTGAAATTACGATTATTCCTGAGCTTCACCCGAACCTCGGTAAGAAGGGGCCAAGCACTCTCGTGAAGATAAGTACCCTCCCAAAAAACTAAAGACATAGTATGTTCTTCTGTTTAGGTACTAGGTCATCCCACCCCAATCACATTTTTTTCGTCCCTAAAATTATGGCCATTAAATTTACCTCCAAATCACAGACACCACTGGGGGGTCACGGTCGTGGAAAGTATGTTGTTTAGGAAAGACACCTAAGTCCTCGACTAAGTTCCAATATCCTCGAGGGGATCCGTAGTACACAGAATACCCACTAAAATTAAATCGAAGACGGGTTAAATTATTTTACACTTCGATGTTATCTCACATTTAACTCCCTTGTTAGAGGAGCGGTCCTGGATGATGTGAGTGCTACATGATTTACTCTTGTTAATGATACTAGTATTAGTTTCAAAGTCTTGTGCAGTTTACTCACAACAACATATCCCAAGAATTTATCTTAAACTAACATGTGTGTATGATAACAAAATATTTTGATTACTTTTATTACGCGTTTGATTTTAAATGTACTTGACTAATTTATTTGAAGGGGTTTTTGACGTATGGAATTGAATGAGACTTTGACTCAAACCATGAAATAGAAATTCCTTTCAATTTTCATTCGATGAATAAGAGTTCTTAGGAGGAGAGAGTAACTATACACCATTTCATAAAACATAAGTCCTAATGCATTCCTAACACAGGAAAAAAAAGGAAGACACGCAATGATCTTACAAAAAACCAAATATAACATAACATAACCAGCTAAAAAATGATAGAAAGCTAAATATTTTCACCTTTTTTTTTCGAAATCAAATGCAATTAATATATCTTTAAAAAATAAAAAATGAACATGTATGCAACCAATCAAAAAAGAGTTCACAAGTGCATATCCCAAGATCATACCATAAACAAGGCTATCAAACAGTAGTTACCACATAACTGGGGGGATTTCAAGGGTTTGGGTTTATAACGCGACCTCCAAAGGCATACAAGGCATTAGTAACAAAGTCGACGCTCGGTACAAGAAGTATGACAATGTTATAACACTCTAAAAGGAACTAGGAGGGTGTGTTACATAATACTAACTTGGAAAAATGGCCAATTCAAGGTCTAAGCAAAGGTTGTGAACAATAGTATTGGTTTGCAAGAAAATAGAATGACCAGAATCCAAGTGGGAAGAGATATAGATCTAGGGACTAGGATATCAAATATGGGAACCAATAATGTCCCCAATGGGGTCCCCAATTCTTCTATAGGGATTAAAACACATGTGGTAGTCAGAAAACCCTCTTAGGTTTCCCAGAACTTAAGGCAGACAGAGTCAAGGGACCTGCAACTATTCAGACAAGACACAAGTAAACACAAAAAATTTGATCTAAGAATTGACAAAGCGACGGTGAAGAGTTACCCGCTTGTCCTTAGCACACATTTTTTGGATTTTTCAGTGTAAAAGAGATAAGATCCCCATCCAGATCTCAGATCCAGATCTCAGATCAAAACCTGCACATAAGGACACCAAGTGAATTTCACAACATATGAAAATTCAACAATCCAATACATCAAGATATAACAAAATATAAATATAGCATGCATTGATGATAAAACATTAGTATGTCCATTGAATCAACATATACAAAAATAAAGTATTGATATCATGACATAGACAAAACATGAGAAGATCTATATTATCACTTTTGAGAAGAATTATTATAGCCATGATTGTTGTAACAAGTCTTCCCTTAGCTCATAGCTTCTCTTTCTCTCTCTCAATAATATATCGACAACATAATAATGCACAAATTATGATCCCCGTTACTATGGACTAGCTTCCAATATTTAGGTCATGGGAGGCTAAGCTTTTTCCGATTTCTCCATGAGTTACTTTTGGGAAAAAGCTATATATTTCCTTTGTTCTTTCCTTATTTGTTTTCCTTTGTTAGGAAGGGACATTTCCAAAATACAAGTATGAGGCATATCTTTCTATTTTTTTGGAGTCAACATTGAGTGAAAGACGAAGTGTCAGTGATTTCAATCATGTTTTATCCATTGGGAACTCATGAAATTCCAGTAATGTGGCCCTGTAGGAAAAAAAAGCATTCATGCCTAAGTTAATGCAGTCTATTGGGCCATGGACTGTGTTAGCATGCTCTATGATTGTTTAAGAGGGGTGTTACCTTGGAAAGTAGACCTATAACTTAGGTTTTCTTCCAGTCCAAGTTGTTCTTCTCCTCTGAGTTGATGAGGAGGTTATTTTGTATAACAAGGGTAAGAAATAACTGGTATGAAGGTTAAAAAAGTATCTATATGGGTTAAAACAGTCAGCAAGGATGTGGTACCAGAAATTTGATACATATATACATGGACTTGGATTTACAAGAAGAAAATTGGATCATTTTGTGTATTTTAAGTTAATTGGTGACTCCTTTATTTATGTGGTCTTGTATGTGGATGATATGTTATAGATTGGAAATGAAAAATAAATTATCTAGGATTTGAAGACCCAATTGTTTTCTAAATTTGACATGAAGGACCTTGGTGTTGCAAACTTTATTTTGGGCATGGAAAATAAATGAGATAAAGCAAAGAGGAAGCTATAGTTAAACTCGAGGAAGTATGTTGAGACAATATTGCAGAGGTTAAATATGCAGGATAGTAAACCAATGAATTTTACTATTCCTATAGGTGTAAACTTATTTGTTGAACAATGTCCCAAGACACAGGAAGAGGCTAAATACATGGAAACCACTCATGCAATCAAGGAGGCAGTTTGGTTGCAAATATTATATTCAAGTATGGGGTTGGTACAACGAGCTAGAATAATAGACTATAATAGCCAAAGTGAAATTTTCTTGGAAAATAACCTTGGTTGTCATTCGAAGATAAGGCACATTGATTTTCAGTATCATTTTGTGAGGGATATGGTTGAGGACAAAAACGTGTTGTTGGTAAAGGTGGACACTTTGAAAAATGTTGCAGATGCATTGACAAAGTGTATGAGAATTTAGAATTTTTCTAGGTTTAGAGAAACAATAGGTGTTGTAGGGTTGGACCAATGAATAAGCTCTCCTATGAACCCCTGTGTGGAAATAAAAAAACAAGTGGGAGATGTTGGGTATGTGTTATATTATTTCCATGATTAGCCCCATGTTTTTTATGTTGCATCGGGCATAATGGGGGGGGGGGGGTCATAGTGGTGGTGGCACTAATAATAGTTGGGTGGACATAAGGATTCGGGGAAGACCCAATGATGTGGGGCAGAACCAAGGATGCAGGGCAAGACCAAAGATGGTGGGAAGACCTACCCATGGTTTTGTGCATGGGTTTTGCAAATGGTTTTGGGCATGATGGTTTTTTTCCCATGGTATTTTGTAGATATGGTTAAGGTAACTACAATTATGTTCTAATATAAGGTTAGTCGATTTGAGTTTATGAATGCTTCGAAAAGTATATATATGTGTTGTGACATTGAAAGGAATATAATGAAAAATCAATCTAGTAATCCCGGTTTTTGGAACCAAGGGAAAATATTTGTGTATATTTTTTTATCGCTATTGTCTATATATATATATATATATATATATATATATATTCTGTTTGAAGAATTCATTTGCAAGTAATTTCTGTATAGGGTTAAAACCTACACACTGCATATGGGAGAATTTATAAATACAAAGAGAGGTTTGTAGGAAGAATATTATAAGAGAAATAAGGTGTTGAGTACGAAGAAACTTTTTCTCCTACAACTAGATATACAATAATAATATCTCTTATATCTTTGGTCGCTACTATGGGATGGAACATCCATAAAATGAATGTTAAGGAAAATTTTCTGAATGGGACTATTGATGAAGAGGTTGACATTGAGCAGCCTCAAGGATTTGAAATAATTTAGATGGATTCACATGTTTGCAGATTGAAGAAATTTCTATATGGCTTAAAGCAAGCACCTAGAGTTTGGTATGAAAGAATGGATGCATACCTATTGAGACTTGGTTTTTCCAAGAGTTCTGCATATCCTAAACTCTACATGAGGGTAGTCTAGGATGAACCAGTCATTACACTATTGTATGTGAATGATCTACTTGTTATAGGTGTATAGCACTAAATTCAAGAGTGCAAGAATCATTTAGCATCCAAGTTTGATATGAAGGATATTGGGATTATGCATTACTACTTGGGACTAGAATTTTGGCAGAAGCCAGGTGAAATATATATTGGTCAAGGAAAATATGTGATCAAGATTCTACATAAATTTAGCATGATGTATAGCAAGCCTATGCCAGCTCTTATGATTACCAATATAAAGAAGGTTAGGAGTTCATATTCTAGTATGGTGGATACTACTTGCTACAAACAACTGATTGTGTCCTTTATGTATCTAGTAAATACTAGAACTAACATTTGTTTTGTAGTAAATTTCCTGAATCAATTTCAAATGGAGCCAAAGAATGGAAATTGGATAACATACAAACACATCATAATATATTTGTGTGTAACCATACATCACTTCCTTCTGTATAATGGTAATGATATCCAACTCATGGGATATACTAATTCTGATTGGGGTGTCAGTGAGATAGATAGAAGAAGCACAACAAGTGGATGCTTCATTTTAGGATCTTCCATGTTCTCACGAATGAGCAAAAATAAAGATACAATTTCTTTAAGTAGTGTTGAAGTTAAGTATGTTGCTGCAAGTGAAGTCTGTAGGGAATTTATTATCATATCTATTTGAATTAATTATTAGCCCTACATGTATACATTGCGGCAATGAAAGCTACATAATATTGAAAGAATACCCAATGTTTCATGCTAGGAAAAAGAATACAAATAATAAATACCAATACACTAGAATCTTGGTATGAGATGGGGTCATGAGGCTAAATTATTTACCTACAAATGAACAGGTAGGAGATATTCTGACTAAATATTTACCAAACAAGAAGCTTGAGTACCTTAGATACATGCTTGGTTTGGTGGAAATATCTTCCCTAATTGGGAGGGAGTGATGTTGTATATTTCTTATCTTTATATGTCATGCACTAGACAACGACTAATAGTTGTAAGTCTTAGTGAAGGCCATAAGGCCCAAAGAATGGAGTCTGGAGGATTGGATAAGATTCTAAGATTGACATTCCTTATGGATTAAAGAATCTAGGAAAGAAATTTTATATTGATGCTCTTAGAGGATGAGGCAGGGCATCCAAGATAAGAGTAGTCAAAGAGGACTAATATTATTTGAGGATTCAGGATTAAAATCCAAGATAATAATAGTCCTAAAAGGACATACTTGATAAAATGATATGTGCCTTAGAGGTAGTGTGGCATCTCATGTAAAGCCTCCCAACACAATGCTCTCAAATAAAGGTGAGCTTTTCTAGTTAATGCCTTCAATGATGGTGGTGGTTATGATATCGATGATTTAAAAATGGATTATCAATCCGACTCTTCTTATGAGAATGCTTCAAGATTGAGATTCCTTGTAATTCATGATGGGATTATGAATACCTCCCTAGTTAAGAGGGAGTGTTGGAAATTGTAACTAGGTTCAGTCTTCATAATGACCTTTTGTAAACATTACATTGTATAGTTTGTATAAATAAAGAAAAAGAAAGAAAACTAAATTTTGTTTATTTAAAGCATGGGTTTCATGCTCAATTTTAGGTCAAAGCGTGTTCTTTGTGCTTCTAGGTTTTTCTAGGACAAAGAAGAATTTTTACCATGTGTTATAGTCCCATTTGGACTCATTGTAGCAACAAAAAATATTTATTTTGAGTAAAAAAAATCCATTTATAACTCTTCCAAGACCAAGTCAGCCTAGATAAGGTGAAGTCGGCCTAAAGGAGGCCAATTTTACCCCCAAAGAAGGTTATAAATAAGAGGATATTTAATCATTTGGGCATCCATCTTATAACAAGTTCGATCTGCAATTGTGAAGAAGGAGAAAGAGTTAGAGGATGAAGAAAATAAGAAGAAGTAGAAGTTTCTTGGATATCATATTTTTCTTTCCACACATGTGAATCATATAGGGTTTTTGTGAAGTTGCGAAGTTGCAGGAGGCTGAAATTGCAGGGTTGAAATTCTGAAGTGAAGTTGTAGGGTCAAAATTCTAGAAGTGAAGTTTCAGGGTCAAGGTTTTGAAGCCACCTTGAAGAAAATATTTCTAGTGGGATGACTTGGTGCTTGGGAGGATTCTAGGCTTTGGTATTTGGGTCTTGGAAGTCTCATTGTGAACATATTCTATAAGAAGAGAATTATTCTTTCTTGGTTTTCCCCTTGGAGGGGTTTTCCCCTGGCTTGGTTCCTATATCTTGTGTACTTTGTCTCATTGTGATATTTATTGTTTTAGAAGTTTCTTGATGAACAATAAATAATAAATAATAAAATACCAAGTCATCTCAAAAGTAATTATCAAGTTAATGAAAATCATCTATATTCTACAAGTCTCTTGATTTACCAACATGATCACCCTCTAATGCAACAATGATAGTGCCATCAAGATTGAAAAAGATCCAGTTAATCATAAGTGAAACAAGCACATTGAGATACATGTGCACTTAATCAGAAAGCTCATTCATGATTAAGTTATGAAAGTGATTTTTTTCCTCACAAATGATCAATTTGCAAAAAATTTCACAAATTTTCTTACAAAAGTGATTTTTTCTAAACTTCAATCTATTTTAGGAATTCAGGAAGTTGCCATTGAGGGAAATAGACTCTAATGTCTCCTCCCTTATCCTATTGTTTCACCTTTGTAAGTCCTTTAATACTATCCCAAGTTTTTCTTAAGGGGGGATGAGAGGATATTTAGACACTTAAGAGTTAGTTACCTTCAACTTGGTCCAATGTGTGTATTAGTTAAAAGTATGTTTCTTTAGTATGGATTAGTTTCATTGCAATCTGATGGTCATGGCATGTTCTAGAAATTGAGTGATTTGATAGCTCATATTATCCTTGATTCTAATGGCCATAGATTTATGGGTTAACACCTAACTGGCCCATTATCTCTATTTAAAGAGCATGAAGGGTCATCACTAATGAACAAGTGTGAGAACTCTCTTATGCAATTTCTTTTTCTTTTGCATTAAATTTTTTTCCTTAAGTGGCCACGTTTGCTAGGGCCATGGAATGTTTCCCTTGTAGAGGATTTTAATCAGGTGAAATTACCAATTTTTCAATCATCTATCTATTAAACTATATGAAAATATAACCATTATTTGTTACATCTCGAAATCAATAATCTCTTGGTTAATGGAACCAAGTTTATGCTCCATTTAGTCTTCAATGTAAGTTACATCCTCTTCCATTATGTCAACCACGATCTCCAATGATTCATGTGGATATTGGTGGCCACCAGCCTATTCCACCTAGACCTCTAGTCGGTTTCATCTGTTTCCTTGATTATAGCAACATTTACTATTTTTAGCAGTTTTTTGGGTCTTGAACTTCCAGAGTTGTTTTGACCCCATAAATGGAATTTTTTTGAGGTCTGCAGTAGGCTCATAGCCACAGGTAGGGGCCTATGAAAAATCATGTAGTTCTTGGAGATATCTTCCCAACGAGGTATCTTATGCTCCAAACAGAGATCTTATGACCAAGTTACAACCCCGCGAAGTTCATTGCCCAACTAACCCCAACGGGGCCCACAAACTCTTGGTGTTCCATATCCTATGGTTAGGGTTTTGTTTTTTTAGGTTTTTACTTTGTTTTTAAATAATAAAAATTCCCTTGAGCCTAATTCTAACACATTTCAAAGGCATATAGCTACCACATCTCTTCTCAAATATAAGATATCATCGCTTGAGCTAGTTTATTTCCATTCTGATTGTAAGCATCTTTAAGTTATATGATATTAATGAAATGAAGATTTATTTATATTGCATATTTGTGTTTATGTTTATATCTATATTTTTTTTTGTTCCTACATAATTATGGATTAATGGTATCAGAGCGGTCTATACTTTATCTGTTTTTCTTTGCATGTCCCCAACAAGGTCAGGGTATAAGGAGTCAGAGCTTGAACTAGTTGAACCTTTGCAAGAATAGCCTTACAAAACCCGACGTCCTCCCATGGAGGCAGAAAATAAATATGAGGGAGAAGGAGATCCTTTCAAAATACTACTCAAGGAATCCCTTGAACGACAGAGGAACGAGATGATGGATAATTTTACCCAGATCCTGCGACGACTACTCACAGACGACACATCTTCATCCAGCAACCACTTGGGAGGCACCACTCCCTTCAAGGTACAAGTCAACATTGACATTACCATATTTGAAGGCCATATATATGAAGATGTCATAGATAGATGGTTAAATCTATTGGAAGGGTAATTTTTAGTTCATGATTTTTCCAATCAGGAAAATATTAATTTTTCACTCCTAGAAGATGCCCCCCATGTCAAGGACTGGTGGGAAACCTACTTTGAATAGAGGGACAAGAGAGAACCCTTGCTATTTTCAGCCACACCCATTTTTATTTATTTTCGATATTCCATTAAGGAATAATATTACCCTGTGGGGAGCTATGAGGACAAGTACATACAATGGACGACACTGCAACAGCAAGGGGAACAAGATGTGCATGAGCTAACAAATCTTTTCCATATGCTACGCAAAAATTTGGGTATCAAAGATTTGGAAAAAAATTTGGGGCTCAAGTAATATGGTTTCTTTCTTAAATAAATTTAATAGGCAATGGAGTTGTTGGACATCTCCTCACTTGGTGCAACATATCGCTACATTGCCAAGATTGAGTAGAAATTTAAATAGAAAAAGCGAGACTTTGGATCTGTGAATCTGAAGCAAAGGAAAGGTACCCCAAACCGTAGAAAAAAGGACAAAGCCAAGGCGGGGTGACTGGGACACCCACAAATCTGGAAATAAAGAAAAACACCATGAAGACACAAAAGGACATTGGGAAATGGTGTGAGTTCCATAAGAGCCCCACTCACAACACAAGTGAGTGTCAAGTGAAGAAGTTGTTGGTGGTTGAGGTGAAGGCTTATGAATTAGATGCATGTTACAACTATGAGTCAGAAATGTAGAAATTATATAACTAATGCATTATACATCCAATATTCTCTTGATCACACACTATTTGACTTCATGCATAATACAGAATCTCTTCTACTATTGATCATTACTTTCGGAAATTAAATCAATTGCATGCACACATTGAAACCATAAAATTTCACACATATGAACACAGTGTTTTAATGGGAAAGCCTGAAGCTAAAACCCCCAACTATCTGTATATAATATATTTCATAGAGATCATGTAACAATCCTCATGCGAATCTGATCATGTCAAGCTCTCAGTACAATATAATCGCTACACACTAATCAGGCCCGATCTAGAAAATCCATGCACCGATCTCTGCCACCTGCTAGCCTGCCTCTACTGCGCAATCCCTGCTGAATATTGGTTCTGAATGAACCTGAATTGGTCCAGCCTTGCTCACACAATCATTATTGGCATCTCCAATCACTGTGTGTTGCAAATCATGCAACACTATAGTCACAACTGACAGTCAACCTGCTCTTTCACCTACCTCTCCACTGGTCTCCACTGAAACTGTCCATGCACTGTAGTTAACTGATGTATTCTTCAGTTGATTAATGAGTTAATAATTAGTGAATTAATTAATAATAAATTCACACCACTCTCACTAGTGTATCAATCAGTTAGACTAGATACAACTAGCTCAACTATGTTTAACTGAGTTAAACTGAACACAACTCCATTAACTCCTCAATCAACTCCACCAAACTCTGCTCATGAGTTCTAAATAGAATCTCATACAATGACTCCACTTAACCACTGGGAATAGCATAATTCCTTCACATGACCCTCTATGCCATCTATGCATGGCTTTACAGAGTGCTCCAAAATAAGATAATGTTTATGAGTCCAAAATATTATTGAGCTAATAATATTACGACATATCTATTCTAATTGGCAATCAAAGATAGATTCCACCAGTATATCTAGCCAATCCATCTATTTTTCCAACTTGACCAACCATCCACAAATAGCATCCTGCAACTCATAGAATATGATCAACATGTCTAAAAATAGACATAGTCTAAAAATAGACTTGCGCTAAAAATAGCCTGCGGGGCCATTTAGTGATTGCGACTATTTTCACTAAGCTCATCATCTTGTTGCAATCTCAACAAGAAACCGACAAGGGGAATGAAAAATGGAAGCAAAATATTGACGTGGAGACCAGTGCCACCGTTTGCACCACCAAGATATAGAATATTAATCCCGAAGATCTAGAGGAGGGGGAGAGACTCTTCCACTCACAAATGTGAGTGAACAGTTCTCTACTGTAGTTCATTTTCGACATCAAGATCCAAAGAACCTCATATCAGTAGAGTTCATGAAGCGGTTTATCTGACCAACCACACCACATCCACAGTCATACACCATCAGTTAGCTACACCAAGGATGAGATCTTCGTGTCAGCTAATAGTGTCACCTTACCTACAACATCAAGCCTTTCATAGATGAGATATTGTGTGATGTTTTTCCTCTTGAATTTTGTGACGTATTATTAGGCCAACCATACTTGTGGAAGTGTCATGTTGTGTATGAGTCTACGATCACACTGTTATTATTATTTTGGGTAATAATATATACATGATATCATAGGGAGAACCTCCTTCCACCATATCTTTGATCTCTATGAAGTAATGCAGTAAGATCATTTCCTAGAACGAGAAATTTTTCTTCTTTACAATCTACCCTCAGGGAAAGAAGAAGATTGTGGCCACATCCACAAACTCCAGACAGGGCTCCTCCGCATGAAAAAAAAATGGAAAAGGTCATGGAGGATTACAAGGACATCTTCACCTCAACCACAAGGGTACCCCTGCACTGTCAGGTCAAGCACTCCATCGATCTAACCCTAGGTGCACTGCTACCAAATGGACTAATATACTAATGCTATGTTCCAGATAATGATGAAATGAGGAGGCAGATTCAGGATTTGTTGCTAAAAGGGCACATCAGGCCAAGTTCATCACCCTGTGTGAGCCCGATTGTGTTATTATAGAAGAAATATGACACCTAGAGACTTGGTATTGACTATCAAGTGTTGAATAAGATCACTATCTGGAATAGGTATCCAATCTCATGGATTGTTGACCTTCTGGACCAACTCAAGGGGGGGGGATATTTTAGCAAGATTAATTTGAAGTCTAGTTATCAACAGGTGCCAATCGAACCCTCTGATGTGTGGAACACTACCTTCAAATCCAAGGAGGGTCGTTTCGAATGGTTGATCATGTATTTCGGGTTGACGAATGTCCCCAAAAAATTCATGAGGTTGATGGAAGACATCTTACGACCCTTCACCAATTCATTTCTGATAGTTTATTTATAAGACATCCTAATATTTAGCCAAAGTTAGGAAGAGCACCTACACCATATACTGTAAGCCCTCCAAACCCTGCAACAACACATGTTGTGTGCCAATTTGGAGAAATGAACTTTTGGTATGATCCAGGTTCAATATCAAGGGTACATAATTGATGAGTGGGCTATGCATGTGGACCCAACTGATATACAATTTATTCGAGATTTCCCAGCCCCAACCAATCTAACAGAGCTACGCAGCTTTCTGGGACTTGCCAATTTATACCGCAGGTTCATGTTGGGTTTCTCTCATATCACTTGGCCTTTTACTCAAGTCACCAAGGGCGGAGCGAAAGAAATTTTCTTCTAGTCCTAATCCCGACATAAGGAATTTATCAACTTGAAGCATCACCTATGCTCTGCACCAATGCTCACATTACCAAACTTGCAACAACCATTTCATATTGAGATAGATTCCTATGAATATGCTATCAAGGCAGTTCTTACTCAGCAGGGGCATCTGGTGGCATATCATAGTGAGAAACTTTTAGACATAGTCCGAAAGTATCCCACCTATGAAAAAGAGATGCATTCCATTGTGCAGGTGTACTGACAATGGAATAATTGCATTATGGGAAAGAAAACGTTCATCCACACAGACAACCAACCCCTGTAGTTCAAAAAAACACAAGGAAAGTTGCAGAATGATTGCCATCGGAAATTGTCTACATATCTACAACAATTCCACTTGAACATCAAGTAAAAAAAGGGTATCACCAACAATTTTGCAGACTATCTCAGCCGACCACCGGTCATGGTGCTGAACACTATGCTCAAATCTTGTGGACACACAACTTCAGTGTGGCTTCATCTTTATAAGAGAAATCCAAAACTCGACAACACATATCATATGCTCCTAGAAGGAAATAAAGTTCCAATTTTTCACCTCCATAGTACACTTTTATGCCCCTAGGACACCTTCGTCTTCCTTAAAGTGAGCGTTCCATGTTGATTTTGGGGGTTCACTGAAGTCAGGTCGATGGACATTTCAGAGTAGAGAAAATAGTGGCAGTGTTGCAAAAGTATTTTTATTGGCTGAACCTTCAACGTGTTGTTGGTAAGTACATAAGATCCTGCACTTCCTGCGCCATTTCTGAACTAATAATCAAGAATCAAGGCACATATAATCCTCTACCTACTCCTAGTCAGCCTTGGGAATCCACCTCCATGGATTACGTGTTGGGCCTCCCTTCTACTAAGCATGGAAGCGACTACATTTTCGTGGTTGTCGACATATTCTCTAATACGACCATTTTGGTGGCCTACAATAAGAGTATCATAATGGAGACCACTGCTAAGCTCTTCTATGAGCATGGATGGTTACACTTTTGGATCCAACAGTCCATTATCTTAGATCGAGATAAGATGCCCCTGAGTACATTTTGGTCAAGCCTCTAGTTGATTTTGGATACCAAGGTCATGAATTCCTCGGCATTCCACCCCCAAAATGATGGTCAAACATAGGTTTTCAACAGGATGATCGTGCACATCCTGTGCATGTACAACATGAATCATCCACACACATGGGATGAAATCCTCCTCTATGTCCAACATAGCTACAATAGATATCTCCATAGATTAACTGGCCATAGTCCTTTTCAAGTGGGGTTGGGATTCCAACCACTATGTCCCATTGATTTTACCATACCATTTGCATCTACTCAAGAAGATTCAACTCATGTCCAGTTTGAAGATGATAGGGATAACAAATTTATTGAGTGCATTCATCACATCCACTGGCAGGCCCATGACATATTGGACAGAGTTGATGCTAAGTACAGAAAGCATGGTGATCAACATCAGGTACCATACAAGTTCAAGGTGGGCGACAAAGTTTGGATACATTTAAAGAAGGAGTGCCTTGATGGGAACCATTGCAAGCTTCACTCGATCTAATATGGGTCGTACACATAACCAAGTCTGTAGGGGAAAAATCCTTCGAGCTCAACACTCCACCATTCCTTGCCCTCCATCAAGTATTTAATGTGGATCGACTACAACCATATCTTCCCCATTGTTGGACACATATGGAATTTCTGAGTAGCTGACACCAACAAAGATCAACCCAAGTAGCATTGAACACGCCACAACTGATAGGATCATGGACACAAAAATTAACACTCTACATCATAGGATCTAGCTATATCGAGTTGTCAAAGCAGACCAACTCCTTCACAATGGAAAGTGGTTCACCAGGGACCAGGTTCAACATAAATTTTCTCACCTCATGGAGGATCTACACGTAATGGGGACCAATGCTTCCTTAGGGGGGAGGGATGATCTAGGTGTATATTAGTGGCCACCTACCTATTCCACCTAGACCTCCAGTTCGGTTTCATTTGTTTCCTTGTGTTAGGGTCCTATAATAATAGGGTTCATAAATTTTGAATTGACTTTGATAAGTCTTGTAAATGTGTACATGCCTTTCTTTTTGCAAGTTGTTTTCCCATATTTTGAAAAATGAAAATAATAAAATGTCAAAAAGAGGGTAAAATTCCTAAAAGAAAAATCAAAGGACTTAGAAAAATATAAACCCTAAAAGAAAAGAAATAAGACCTGAAAGTGAACAAGTCCAAATTCCACTACTTTTATTTTTACTGCAAGAATAATGATTATGTGCAGAGTGTCAATAAATGCCATAATCCATGATCAGTTAAACAGTTTAATCTTAATTTTCATGTTTTAGATAGAGAATAAAGATTTGTCAAAAAGTTTAAACTTGACAAATCAGTAGATAGGTAGAGAATAATGAGGATTTCAACAGCTTAATCTGAGCCCTCGAATGAAATAAGGTAGATTTAGATAGTTTTATGCTTTGAAAGAAAATGTCTTAAGGTTGCAAGTCTAAATGCACCTACAAAATAAAGAAAAAATGTTAGAAATAAAGTTGGGTAGGTAGAAAGAAGTGGAGAAATCATGTAAATAAAACATCATCGGGCAGAATCACTAATTTCTCCTCCCCTATAAGTATTTAGTATTCTAAGCTATCAGTCAAACAGGCTCAGAGCATTTCTCTGACTTTTGCTGGGACTGGACCCAAGGCTTGATGACTGGCTAGTTAAAAATATTGAGTTCTTATGATTAAACCCACATTCATCATCATTAACCCTTCATTAATACATTAAAACCCCTTTTTTCTAAGTAAAGATGCATTCTTAATTAGTAAAATTGTAACCCTAAAATAATTAACTTCATCCTTTCAAAATCATTCGTAAAACCCCAAAAATACAATTTATCCTAAGTTAAAGTGTAAAATATTAAAAAAAAAGAGACAACACTCCTTTGCTTTGTCTATCATATACACTTTACTTGGAGATAAAATGTGTTTATATTACATATCACTACCCTTTCATATTAACTTTTAACATATTTTTATTAAACCCCTAAGAAGTACCCTCCCATATTTATTAATTCCCTTATATTTAAAATACCCCAAAAACCCACTATTTTAATGTTTAAGACCAAAGTCTATTATCCCCATGTGCGCAAATAAAAAATCCCAAACTATAATCCCTTTTCTCTAAAAAATATCGTTATTCAAATACCTCACCCCTGTGGTCTTTAAACTATTGAAAAGGTTTAAAAACTATATAATAAATAAAAACCCGCACCCATATATATAAAACATTACATATATGTTTTATACCTTTACCCCTCGACTATATTATAAAGGTTTAAAAAAATTCAAAACTCGTTCGTGCATAATACACCTCGGTCCCACATCCCATTCTAGTGCAACTTCCGAAGCAATCCTGATCGTTTGCATCCAAATCATAGATCTAACGATCAGAAGCCAATATCGCATAGAAAAAATGCAAGACTGCCCAAACGCCAAAGCCATGCGAAATGGGTGGTTTCACCCATTCCTCTCTCCTCCACGTGCCCTTCAGCCATTAAATTGCATGGGTTTAGTTTAAAACCGCTTACCACTAGAAACTTGCATGATAACCACCGATTTCCTATCCCTTTGAAAATCCGAAACCACCCTCCCGATAAGACCTACATTCAATGCAACTGTAATGTTTTAATAAAACCTATGGTAAGGCATTTATCCGTTTCTTTGCGAAGCTCAAACCCACTACATTGCCTCTCCCAACTGTAAAAACCCTGTTAAAATCCCCTTGTTGCCATTTTTATGCCCGAAACCTCCGAAATTTACCAAAGTACGCCTTTGAAGACTGCTGAGAAGCTGCGCCTTGCTCCAGATAAGCAACTATAACCATCAACTCAACCAGAACCTAAAAACCGTTCAGAAGCCGATACCTGCATCATACCAGGTATTTTTCTCAAAATTAAACCTACAATCAAGTTGGAAAACCATTTTTTAAAGAAAGAGAAACATTTTAAGTTAATAAATTGATTAATTAAATTGCCCAAAAGTCCCAAAAATAGGCCAAAATCTGGCAATTTTTTCCCAAAAACCCTGTTTGTCTACTACGCGATATTTCAAGGAATTTTATCAAATTTTTCACAGTTTAATGATCCATTTCAAGCTTTAAAAGGCCAGAAATCCTTTGCAGGTACTCTGAACCCTCTGTAACCCTTTTCAACAGATTTTTAGCCCCATTTCTCAGTCAAGAAACTCAGAAAACCCCTGTTTTTTGTTTTAGACAAATTTTTAAAGCCTCATAACTTCTTTGATAGGCCTAATTAAACAGAAAGCCTTTACAAAATCCTATACTTAGCCAAATTTTCCCATTTAAGCCTCTGTTATAGTGAAATTGCCTTTGCAAACTGTTTAAACTTGCAGAAGAAAACCAAGAGGCCTAAAAAATAGAGTGTAAGCAAGCCTGAAGGTTCTAAAGCTCCTAAAACTACTCCTGCCATGACTCCAAATACTGCAATTGTTGTCAATCCATTACAACCCCCAGTTGTTGATATTGAACACATTCCCCTTGATGATATTGATTACAAAATAGCTGATCCCATAGTTGAATTCAATATGTTAGATATCCATAACTGGTGCTTTGAGAAGTCTTTAGATGATCAAGAAGAAATCCATATTTGGGAATCCAATTTCCCCAAATATGTAGTCCCTTTGACTCACACTTGTCAAGAAATTATTAGACTGTGTCACCAATAATATATTTCTAAACAAAGAGCTATTGTAAATTCAAATAAGGAGGTGCTTTTTACTATCTTTGCAGAGTCAATTAACCAAATGTTGCAGCTTCAACCAGACCCCTAAGCAGTCCCTTTGTCTATTGAGGCCCTCACTAAGCTATACATTGGCCTAGAGTTTCCTAAAAGGTTCATGATTTTTCAAAATTTTATGCCTCAGCATGTTGAAATTCCCAAGTTAAATCCTCCATATTCAACTGTAAAATTCCCTTAAGGTTCAAGGCATGTAATCTCCATGCTTTCCTTCATACTTGGGTATTTCATTGATGAGCACAATGATGAGTCTGTCTTAGGATTTTTGTACACCTTTTCTCTAGGTCAACCACCTTCAGTTATCTTTGATTATGTTGGTTTCATTTCTGATAATATTCACTATCAATTGAATAATTTACAGCTCGAAGGAGTATTCAGATATACCTCCTATCTTTTCCACATGTTTCTTTACTTCCAATCAGATAGCTTTCCAATTTCACTTCAAAAGCTAGACATAGAGGGAAAACCTTTATCTGTCATCTTTTGGACATCCAGTCTCAGAAAAGAAGGTACAAATTTCAGTTATTCATAGTTTCCAGAGTTGTTTTTACATCCAGTGGTCACCATGTTGACCAAAACATAGCAGCCTAGAATAAGTGAGGAAATGAAGAAAATATTGCAGTTATCATAGAAGAGTAAAGTTGGTGACTGGTATTTGTATGAGAAATATACTGAAATTAGAGTTTTTTTGGTCAAACTTGTTACCTTACAAGTTACCCAAAAATCCATCAATGAGGATCTTTGCCTTGGAGTATATCAGGAAGATCCTAAAATCTGATTTATCAATTTCATGGCAGCCAAGAAGAAGACCCAATTCAAAATAAAAAATCAAATTGGGCCGCTCATATGTAATCATAGAGATGCAGAGAAGGAAATAGCAAATCAACTACTGGAATGTAAATTTGAAGAGAGTTTCCCTTGGAACTATGATCAACAAGGGATCTTGAGGAAGCTGAAGGTAAAATGCAAACTAACACCTTTTATACATGAAGCTAAACTAGAAATAGAGAAGTTTTCCAATAAGCTTGAATGGATTGAAAACACATTAATAGATGCAGTAAGAAAAGGTAATGCTAGTCCTACCTTAGAAACTGCAAATCAACCAGAAAAATCCATCAAAAGAATAAGGGAAGGAGCATATGTGGCATAGAATACAACATAAAAAAAGTTCAATATCATTTACAACAAAAGGCCAAAAATTAGATACATCAGGTAAAGGTAAACTGACAATAAATTTTGAAGAAATAGAGCCCTTAAATACCAACACAAGTTTTCCAGAGAAAAATGTAGCTATTGTAGTTATCAGTGAGCCAAATCATAATGAAGAACAACTAAATAATGAAGATACACAGATGATGGATAGGTAGAAAAGTATGGAGGCTTCTTCCTCACATTCAGCTGAGGAAAAGGATTTGGATATTAAGGAGAGACACAAGAAAGTCAAGTTGAAGAATGAGGAAATAAAAGCTGAAATTTACTCTCAGTTTTTGAAACAAAAGCCAGGTAATCAAAACAGATTCCTATCAACATTTGATTACTCAAGTAAAAAATTGATTATGTCAGTATTACAGCCCATAGTATCAGTGCCAAAGATAGTTGCTGACTATAAGAAAGTTGATCTAGAAGTAGCTAAAGATAAAATCCATGAATTAGATCAAATATAGTTTCACAGGCAAACCTCAAAGATGTTATATTCCACAGTTACAACAAAAGCTATGAGTGCTCATAAGCTTCAAAACACCATCTCTAATATGCAAGATCAAATGAATATGGATAAAGCTTCATTATTTGTAAAGGATATAAGGATAAAAGCCTTAGAAGAATTATTATTGCAGGTAGGATATGATCCTACAAACATCAAAGCAATAGAAGCATTGGTAAAAAAGAAAAATGAGGATATAGCAGCCTTGAGGAAAAAACTCAAACTTCCTCAAAGTGAGCATCCTCGGACAAAGGAAGTCTTACAAAAACAGAAGGAAAAATATGAAATGATGCATTTAATTCTTCAGCTGACAGCTCAGATTAAGGAAATGGAAGTACAGATGGACCAACTTGTCCAAGAAAAGGAGACAGTAAAAGAACTAGTGATTCCTACAATCATCCCAATCATTAGTGTAGCACTACCTTCAACTTTAGGAGAAAAGTTGGCACCCAAATAACCACTAGCCACTGCAGTGCCAGTGACTTCTTCCACTACATCAGCCATTGAATCATCTACCACAGTAGTACAACCTATAGATGATTCCAGTAAGATAGTAAAAGCAATGGAAGAGATGTATTTGAAGACAAATGAAATTAACAGATTGAAAAACATGATTGAAAATCTTGAGAAGACAAATAAATCAACTCAGATAAATGCTAAAATACATGAACAAAATGCCAACAGAATGAGTGAATAGGTAAAGAAGTTACAAAAAGAATTAACTCTCAAGGATTAGATACCATACATAAAAAATTACCTATCGAATAATGTAATTGAATCCATCCATGATGTATGGCCTCAATTCAGGTAATTTTTGAGTAAAGAGAGTTATTATTGGCAGCTCAAGTTGAAATCCAAAAGACACAAACTGATTTGGCTGAGAAACCAGAACAAGCTATAATATTAATCAATTTCCTCGATATCAAAAATAGAGAGGAATTGGAAGAGCTCAAAATAACAGATAGAACTTCCACTATCCTAGAAATCAGGAAAGTCACCACAAAGAGAAATTTGATGAGGCAACTTGAAGAGAAATGTGAAGGTATGAATACTTCCATAACCAGATTCATGGTTAAGTTCACCAATTTGACGCAAAAACGACTTCCTAATATCATGGTTATTAATGATAAATTGATGCCTCAAAATGATTATGACAAGAAGATAAGAAAATATGCCAAAGAATAGGTGAATAAGCCAACAGGTCAAGGCATCCCCACAAGAAAGGTGTTACTGAAAAGTTTCAAAGATTTATTTTATTTACAGTATGAGATCAAACACTTATTTGTCATCAAGCCCACCTTTTCTAGATATACAAAAGCTGATGAGAATTTTAGGAAATTAAAGAATATCCAGATTCCTAAAAATGAGGATTAGCAAGCTCTTACATATTTACTGTGAAGGATAAAGACAGGCAGGTGAAAGGAAGAAAGAAAATTGTTTTCAAAATGATAGTCAAGAAATATTTTTATTTACAATAGTAAACAGTTTTGACTAAAGATTAAAGAGTATGAGTTAAAGAGTATACGTGAATAAAGAGTATCTGAGAAAGAGTATCAGTCAAGGCAAATTAGATTTCAGAAAATATCTAAAGGCCAGCTGTTAGACTTCTATACCAATAGGTGTCATATTTCATGATTGACTTGATAAACTATGCAATATGTTCATACCTTTTTCTTGATGCAAATGTTTTCCATATTCTCAAAAAATCAAAAAATCAAAAAATTTAAAAAAACGTAAAGAGGGTATACCCTAAAAGAAAAATCAGAGGGTGAAAAAAAATATAAATGGCCAAAAAAGTAAAAGAAAATGAACCCCATCAAAAGAAAGGCCAAGGAAAGTGTGCAAGTCTAAATGCGACTACTTTTTTCTTTGATGTAATAAACAAATTGTGTGCAAATTTTATTTTATGCCACAATTCATGAATATTCAAACAATTTAAGCTTGGCTAGTTCATTTTTTCAATTTTATGTTTTAGAGATAGAGAATAAAATCTGACCAAACAGTTTAATCTTGGCAGATAAGTAGATAGGTAGCGTAAATAAAAGGAGCTCAACAGTTTAATCTGAGCCCTTGGATGTAATAAGGTTAGAACTAGATAGATTTTCATATGTAAAAGAAAAAGTTTGATGAGGGTTTGCAAGTCTAAGTGCACCCTAATAAAGAAGAAAAAATGGTAGGGTAAAGTAGGTAGGGTAGGTAGATGATGTTGCTGAATTACATGTGATGAATGATGGCTTTAGATGGTTAAAATTTTAACTTTCATCACAAGTGCAAAGGCAGATAATACACTGGAAGAATTGTAAGCAAGGCAAAGTCAAATTATTAACTTCCCTTCTCATTTTTCCCTAAACATTTCACTAATTTCCCTTAAGTACTAAGGTATTTGAAGATTAAAGGGGCTCAAGGCATTTCCTTGACTTTTGGAGGGACTGGACCCTCGGCCCAATGATTGGAAAAACCTAAGTATTTAAAATCATTCATCATCACACTCATTCACTTCTAAAAATATTTTCCTAAGTAAAATCCCATTTTTCTTAGGAAAATCATGCAATATTCAATAAAAACCCTTTTCATGCAAGCATAAGTTAAATACATTATTCTGATGTTTTATACTTAGAGCTTTAACTCATTTCCATATTAATTTCTAATTTATTATTTAAATCCCTATGAAAAGAACCTTCCCCTATTATATATAACTCCTTCTTTATAAAATACCCAAAAACCCTTTTTATTTTAATTTTAGTCAAAGTATTTTATCCCCACATGTTTAAATAAAAACCCCCATTATACTCCCTTTGACTAAAATATATCTTTATATTATTCCTGCCCATATGGTAAGCAAATCGCTTTGGTTTAGTTACCATATAATAAAAAATATATGAAAAAAAACCTTTAAACATATGTTATATGTGTTTAAAACAAAAAATAAACCTAAAGTTTATTTTAAACCAAACTTCAAATAACCCATCCCTTGCGCATTTTTTCCCCGGTCCTCTGTCGTACAAAGGGATTGATTGACCCTCCAGGTTAATTAATAACCTGTCCCGCCAATAAAAACGCCCCTGATGAGATTAATTAACAAATAATTGCGTCGGGCCCGCCTGTTAAATTCCTATCATTTCCACGTCCCGATGACCGCCCGATCGACTGATCCAAGATCTACGGCTATTATCAATATCGCTAGCCATCCGCGTTCGAACCATAACGCGCGATGGCCGAGCGGTTTTATGAACAGTGCTCTGCCATGCGTCAGTCATCGTATGGAATCGCTGCCATTCTTTCCAAAACCACCTTTCCCCAAAAGCGGTGCGATGGAAACCGCTTACCACCTGTCCTCTGTGACGAAGCCTCCATACCTGCTGACGTCATCAATCAAAACCCGCCACCCTTTTGACTTTGTAAATAAAACAAATACGCCCGCGTCATTGTCATTATTTCGTGCGCTAACCAGTCTCCCATGCAACAAATTTCAAAAATCGATTGTCGAAGCTTCCAACCGTTACCTCGCTGAGAACAATTGTTGACAAGTAATTCAGAGTTCAGTCTCCATAGCGTGTACCTGTTTAATCACCGTTCATTTCCCGTAAATAGTTATTTACTATAATTTCCCATTAAACTTTGAAAAAAGTCCTGATTCTGGTTTTTATTCCACACTAAGGTCTGAAAAGAACTTCAATTTGATCTGTTTTAAATCCCAGAACTGCAATTATATTCCCAAAACTGGTAATTGTGCCCCTTTTTCACAAAAACCCCGAATTTCCATTTCTGAATCCACAAGAACCAGAAATGGAAGTTCCTGTAGCTCTGAATGTCGTGCCCCTCAATGCCCCTCACAAGGACTTGGATTATTTTCCTTTAGCCGATATGGATTTTCAAATTAAAGACCTGCTTCTCAGTGAGAATCCTCTTCAAATTTTTTGCCGCTGCAGAGACAATTATTTGAATGGTTCTGACATCTTTGGACTTTTGGAATCTAATCTTCCCATGTACCTTCTCCCCTCAGTCCACATTTTTCCTGAGTTAATCCATTACTGCCATGCAAACTATGATCGTGACCAACGAGCAGTTTTATCTCCAAGTCAAAATGTCCTTTTCCCAATAACTGCTCAGTCCATAAATGAAATGCTACAATTCCAACCTGGTCAAGCCCTCACTCTGCTGTCTATGGCTGAATTACTTCATAAATCTACTAATTTATCCCATGAAGAGTTAAACCGCCTGTGCCAAACCTTCATGTTACCAGAGCATCAGCCTAAAAGCCCTCCCCCTTATGGTTATGCCTTTTTTACCGATGTGGGTAGACTTATTCTAAACATGATATCTTCCATAATGGGTTTCAATACTAGTGAGTATGTTGACCAATTAACCCTAGTATTGTTATCTATTTTTACCCCTGGACAACCTCTTGCTGTCAAGTACGATTTTGCATCTTATATTGCTGACAAAATCCATGATCAGTTCATGAGATTTGGGAATCAGAGAGTATTCAAGTATTCTTCTATCATATATCACCTCATGATTTACTTTCAATCAGAGAGTTTCCCTTTTTATGTTAAGAAACTTGATGCCAAAGGGAATCCTAGGTCAGTCATCTTCTGGTCTGCCATTACTCACAATTCCCCTGATTCTCCTTATTCCTATAATGATTTTGTTGACCTTTTTGTTCATCCTGCAACCACCTTGTTGACAGGAGTCTCTCCTCCTAGGGTAAATAATGACATCAAGAAAATCCTTCAGCTCTCAAAGCAGTACAAGATAGGTGACTGGTACCTATATCAAAACCACACAGAGATCAGAATATATGGATGTGAGTTATGCCCATTTAAGTTGCCCAAATATGTCCCAATGAGACTCTTTGCATTAGAGTATTTTAGGCAGATGAATAATTCAGATATATTTCATTTCTGCAATGCAAAGAAAAAGGCTCAACTCAGGATCAAGAGCCAATTAGGTCCCTTTATTTGTAACTCTAGGGAAGCTGTAAAAGAAGCCGAAAGAATTTTAGAAGACTATCTCAGACTACAAAAGAGTTTCTACTGGGTGCCTTATGATCCAAACAACTTTATCTGTGATAGAAGAATGAAAAATAAACTATCACCATACATCCATCAAAGAATCCCAGAAATAGAACAATATGCCAATATGGATGAATGGGTGGAAGGGACATTGGTTGAAAAAGATAGTGAGCAGGTCAATGTTGAAAATGTGATGAAAGATCTTGAAAAGATACTTGACCTAGACTCTTTTGGACAGGTGCAGATACTAGGATCTTCTTCATCCGGGACTTCACAACGAAATTTGCAGGAGATTAATACAGTGGTAGTAGAATCAAAAGGAAAAGAAAAGGATCCTGATATACAAGTAATTGAAAAATTCACAATGAAAGAACAACCTCAAACTTCTAAAGGACAGGAGCAAGTACAGATTCCTCCTACTCAGATCAATGAGCCAAAAATTTCAATTTTACAAACTCCTCTGAATGTAGAAAAGGGAAAAAAGAGAGAGGTTGAATCAGCTACACCTATTGGTGGCTCCTCTGAACAACAAGGTGTTAAAAGGCAGAAATTAACTCCTCTTCCAGAAGTTGAATCAGTTCAGGAAATCCCTGATAGCCAAGGAAGAGAAGACAGTCAGCAAACAAGTACGGGTAGTGGGACGTCCACTAATTTTCAAATAAATGAACTACAGAGGCAACAAAGTGCATAGATATCTTCTTTCAAACCTCCAGTAAAAGATGCCTGGGACATCAAAAGAACAATCATCAATATAAAGACCAGGAACGATCCACTTAGACTTCAAGTGTACAACCAATATTTGAAGATGGCTCCGAAAAATCAAGAAAGATTGATGTCAGCTTATGACATCCAATAGGGCAAGATGTTAATGAGCCACTTCAAGCCCAAGATGCATCAGCCTTAGACAGCTACAGATTACATTAGGACTAGTTTTGAAGTCCTAGCAAAGGATATCCATCCTTTAGATCAAATTGAGCTACACAAGAAAACAGGTGAGATGATTTATTCTACTCTGACGGATAAATCAATGATGGCCCATAAGTTGCAGGATTCTTTGGATAACACTAATACACAATTGTAGCTTGAAAAAGCCTCCTCCCAAACTAAGGATAATAGAATCAAAACTTTGGAGGAAATAATCATTGGTTTGGGTCATAATCCTAAAGATGTGAAAGGTATTGAAGCTTTGATCAAGAGAAAAAATGATGATATTGCAGCTCTGAGAAAACAACTGAAGTTACCAGCCTCGAGACATCCACAGACTGCAGAAATCATCAAGCAAAATTCTGAGGAAGAACTAATGGATTTGCTCTTAAAATTTAATGAGCAACTTAATGCAACTGAAAAAGAGCTCGAGAATGCATTGAAAGATAATCAGACAAATATTCCAGTATCTACAACAGGAGTAGTGACAGGTACAGCAACAACAGGCCAGTCAGCAGAGTTGTCTCAGGGAAACACTGAAAATTTGAACACTGATGAATTAACAAATTCAATGGAAGAAATGAAACTTCAGGTCATAGAGCTCCACAGAACAAAGGAACAATTGGCCACTCTAGAACACAAATATGATCTTTCAAAAATGAGTGTTGCTGATAAAACAAGAGAAGTGAACAAATTAGAAAAAACAGTCAAAGCATTGGAAAAGGATCTCACATTAGAGAAGCCTTTAAAAGAAATAAATGAAATTATTTGGGACAACAACATCCAATCAATAAAGTATGTTTGGCCCTCAATTCAAATAATGCAGGAACAAAATGATTTAGTCAAATTGGCTATAGAAGAAGTCCTAGCAGCAAGGGAAGAATTGGGAAACAGGCCTGATGAAGCCAATGAACTCATTCATTTTCTAAATACTCACAATAAGTAGCAACTTGAAGAATTTGGCATTCACGACAGGACAGGCACAATTTTGGAAATAAAGAGAGTTTTTACCAAAAGAACTCTGATGCAGAATTTAGAACGAAGATGCTCAGACATGCAAGAAGAAATCACTGCCTTCAGAACAAGATTTGACATTTTGTTGAATAAAGGATTGCCCAGTCGTTTCATTTCAGAGGATAAATTGATGGACCTGGAAAGTTATGTTGAAAAATTGGACAAGTATGCTGACACTCAGGCCAATGCCTCAACTAGTTCATCAACAACAACATTACCTACAGGAAAAGATCTTCATGCCAAATTAGAAAATTTGTTTTATCTTGAGCATGAAGTAAAGCATTTGTTCCCTGCTCAACCTACTTTCTTTAGGTATACAGAGACTGATGAAACTCTCAGAAAGCTACAAAGGACTAGGATTCCGGAAGATAAATGGTGGGAAGAACTGTTAGAACTTTTGTAAAAAATATTCTTACCTGAATTTTTGATCATGTACTACAGTTAGTCATGATAAAGAAGGATTAAAAGATGAATAAAGGTAAAAGTGTATCAGAGCAGTCAAAGAGTATCAGTTAAATGGACCAGCCAACATAGAGTTACTGAAAAAGACAGCAATGAACCAAAGCATAGGGCATGCCTCCAGCACATTCTTCAAAGAAGGAAACAACACAACATCAGTTATCATTCTTTCTTATCTATGAGACCATCTGTCTCTATTTTTATTGTAATTTACTTATGAGTCATCCTAGATAATATCTCAAGTTGTTATGAGATATTTTTTGTAACTTTTTGTATAAATACTCCCTCAATCAGAGTATTGAGGGTGGATTTTTTAGACTCGGCTGTAACATTGACTATTTGGAATAAAGTGCTATTGGAGAAATCTCTTTGTGGCTAAGATGGATGATGAATTGAAGCGAAAGACTTTTTACAGGATTCATGTGTCATACTACGGATCAATAAGTCATCCTTCCCTTGTTTTTTAAAGTTTTTATATCTGTTTATTATATCACTGTGTTTCATTTCTGAATGACTAATGAAAAGGAATAAATCAGAAAGTACTTAAGTGTAATCTAATTTCAATCATTGTTATTCTAAATTTTTTCTTCTAAACTAGTTTTAAACAGTGAATTCTTAATTGCTCCTGTTTTTCTAGTTTAAGCGTTTTGATTATTTAATAAAGAATTCTTAATTGCTCTTTGTTAATAATCACTCAATTTTCCCTCTTATGAATATGTTGAAAGATTCTTAATTGCCTTTCATCCATTTTAAATCCATTCCATTCACTTTAGATCTTAAATTGTTCTCTGTTTGATTATCTTGCCCTGTAAAACCATCTTATTGTCTAGAAACTTAATCTAGTGAAGCCATCTTTTGACTCCATAGCCCAATGGCCTGAAACTTCTCAATCTTGCCCTCTGCTATTGAATTCCACCACCCAAATTCAAACAAAACCCTTGGACTTTATAACTAGCCTAATATCTTATAAAACAAAGTTAAATTTTACAGAGAGAGCCCTCTCTGGGTACAGATTGGCTAGATTCTCTACCTAAAAGATTGGTTTGTAGTTACCTCAGACTCCTTTCCTCTTTCAAAAACTTCAAGGAAAATATGAGTGATATACAAAAGCTGATGAGAATTTTAGGAAATTAAAGAATATTCAGATTCCTAAAAATGAGGATTGGCAAGCTCCTACATATTTACTGTGAAGGATAAAGACAGGCAGGTGAAAGGAAGAAAGAAAATTGTTTTCAGAATGATAGTCAAGACATATTTTTATTTACAGCAGTAAATAGTTTTGACTAAAGATTAAAGAGTATCAGTTAAAGAGTATAAGTGAATAAAGAGTATCCGAGAAAGAGTATCAGTCAAGTTAAATTAGATTTCAGAAAATATCTAAAGGCCAGCAAACAGGACACCAAGGCAGTCACTTGATTTATCCTCAAAACCATTTCTATTTCTTATGGATAAAATAGGACAACTTTCTGATTCGTTAAGCATCTGTCTCTATTTTTAATGTAATGATATTTTACTTTCCTAAGATTATTCCTAGAAGTCATCTATGATATTTTGTAAAAAATTATGTATAAATGCTTAATCTTTAGAAGTATTTTTGTGTGGAATAAAATTGTTGGGATTGTTATAGTCATTTCTTCTTGGAATTTAAAGCTTTTGCGTGTCAAAACTTCGAGTAGCAGGCTGTATCAAAGCAAATTGGCATCATACTTCAGTATCCCTGTGATGAGCTATTTGGAGTGAAGTATTTTCTTCACTTGTCATTGTTTCTTTTCTCTGTTACATGCATCCATTTATGTTTATGCTAAATCTGAATGTGTAACTAAGAGTATTAATACAGGATATGTTAATAGCACCCTGTTTTTATATAGTTATCATTTATATGTTTTCCTCTGATTTCTAGTGTAGAGAATTCTTAATTGCTCCCTCTCTCATTTGACCTCTCCTACTAGTTCCCTCTTCTAGATTTAAGGATTCTTAAGTTCCCTTTATCCCGATCATACCACCTCACAAAAACAACTTTCCAAGATCTCCAAGGGTTATCTATTTTTCCCTGAAGACATTTGACCTTTTTGCCCTATATACTAGTCCTGTTAGCTTGATTTTGACTCCATAGCCCAATGGACAAATAGATTTCCCACTATCCATCATTTCAAGTGATTTTTTGCCACCAAACCCAACAAAACCAAACCAAAATTGCACTTTCATATCTAGCCTAATATTCACAAATTAAAACAAAGTTATACTTTAAAGAGAGAGCCCTCTCTGAACCCTAGGAAGGCTAGACCCTAGAGTTTGAAGTAGTTTTGTGGTTACCTCTAGAATTCTTAAACTGAAAACCAAAATCACACAACTTAAGAATTACTAGATTGATAACATTACTGGCAACTATACTGGGGAACTAACCAATCCTCAGTCTTAAAACTAGTCTTAAAGAAAATATTTTTATACATTCTTTTTCTTTAAGATTTTTTTTATAAGTTGTGTATATTGAAAAAAATAATTCTGGCTTCTAGGAAAGTCTATTATACCAGGTCTAACCGGGATCCTAAGCCTGCAGTTATAGTAGACAACCCAGACCGAATTGGTAAAAAGAAAAAAAAGTCAGAAAATTTAGAAGCTGAAGTATCATTGAAAAGAGTCAATTCATTACCACAAGAGTTAGTGAGTCTGCGAGACATTGATTTTGATCTGGAATTTGAGCATTCTTTATTTAGAAGAAAATATGAAAGTGATTTGAAGACTACTATCTTAGACACTGCTTTTATTTCATTCTTGAATACAAAACAAAAAAATATTACAACAGATTTTAAAACACAGAAACTTCAAGATCAAACAAAAATTGAACAACTAAATCTTACTACTCTTAAAGATATTGATGAAGCTATTGAATTAGCTCAATTTTTTACCTATGCAAACAAACCTCCAGTTTCTCATTTACATACCACAATAATTCCAGCTAGAGATTCATCTCTGTATGTTGTTACATCATTTATAAATTCCACTACCAGCTCATCTACAGATCCCTTTATCCCTAGGTTACCTTTACAACCTAGAGTATTATTTCCACCAATAACTTCATCCACTATATCCATCAGTTCACCTTTTTATTTCCTAAATACATCATCCTCATTCCCTAGTAGTTACATATACATTCCAGTTTCATTTCCCAGCACTTCAACTACAATCTTTAGTTCATCTACTATCATTTCCAGTACAGCTCCAAGTAGTTCTACTTTACCTCCTAGCCAAGCTAAGCTTCAAGCTAAGGCTGCTAGATATGCTCCCCTAGTCTTACCACAACAGCTCCATGACATGCCACAAGAATATCAAAATAAAATACCACTGTTTGATGGCTCTACCCAATATACTGCTCAGCAACATATTACTAAGATGACAGACTTCTTTGAAATTTATGAAATTGATGACTCAGATGTTCAAATGAGGCTGTTTGCACAAACTTTGACTGGAGAAGTTAAGAAATGGTTTAAAGATTTAGCTGCAAAGGATTCAAAAAAATCTACTGCTGCTAAAGCTTCTAATTCTGTCAAAACATAAAATTTAGATCCTAAAAAACCTTATGCTGATCCTAAAACAGTGGATCCAAAAAAAGTTACTTCAAAAACATCTGTTGATAATTCTAAGTCTGAAAGAACATCTACTGCTTCACAAACAATCCATGAAAAGAAATTTAGAAGTATTAAAACACAAGAAACACAAACAGAGAATCCCAAAACACTTGAAAATGAAAAAAAAAAAACTGTAGAAAAACAAGACAAACCAACACAAACTACAGTTACCAAAGAAGAATTGATTCAAATTAGTAAAACTCAACCTACATTCAACATACAATCAGAAATTTCAAAGCTTAAAATACCAATTCCTTTGACTAAATTGGTAAAAAATGATCTGTATAAATCAACCATAATTGAAACATTAAATATGAATGATGGAGAAGACTCCATAAATCTAAATGATGATCAACCAGAGTTGATTTTTGGCCCAGATGTAAATGGAAAACATGCAGATAGATTAGTTCCTCCTTTTTATATCAGTCTTACCATTCATGATCAAATTTTACACAACGCCATGCTAGATTCAAGAGCTTCCCATAATCTAATGCCTAAAGCCATAATGGAAAATCTCAATCTAGAAATTACAAGGCCATACAAAGATTTTTTTTCTTTTGATTCAAGTAAAGTTAAATGCCTAGGTTTAATCAAAGATTTGTGTGTAACACTAGTTCAATACCCTGGTAAGAGTATATTAATAGACATTGTAGTAGCTGATATCCCACCAAAATATGGAATGTTACTTTCTCGCTCATGGGGAACAAAGTTACTAGGATCTCTACAATTGGACATGTCTTATGCTACTATATTAGTTTTTGGGCAGCCTAAAAAGTTATATAGGGAAACATTGATGAAGTACATGGTCAGTAGTGCTGAAAGATCCATAAACTACCCAATTTACTCTACACCAACTGACCTTGATTCTTTTATTCTATGTAACTCTGAGACTAATGAAATCCAAACTGAACTAGTAGAGAAAAAGAGAGCATCAAACAATGATAATATTTTTCATGAATCTCTATGGCATTTAGAATTTGATGGTTCAGTGAATAAGTTAGGAGCAGAAGCAGGAGTTTGGATAACCAATATGGAGACTAATCACTTAGAAGGCCATGCTTTTAGGCTCAATTTTAAATGTACAAATAATATGGCTAAGTATGAAGCCCTCATCCTAGGACTCCAAATCATTAGAAACTTAGGAGGAAAAAGAATTTTAATCATGGGAGATTCAGATTTGATCATAAAACAAGTAAATGGAGTTTATTCTGTTTACAATCCTAGACTAAGCAGATATAGAGACACTGTCATAGATTTAACTAATGATTTATTGGAATGTAAATTTGTTGCTATACCTAGAAAACAAAATATACAAGCTCATTTTCTTGCAAATTTTGCTAGTACATGAAATTTTCCATTCCAACATAATCACAAATATACTGCTGAAGTCAAACATAGGCCAATAATTCCAGATAATCTTAAGTATTGGCAATTTTTTTCTCAGGATGAACAGATTTACAAGTTTATGAGCAATGAAGGAGAATTTCAAAATTGTATTATAGATACCGATTGTACTATAAATCATGATTTGGATTGTGAAATAGATTTAAATAACTCAGATGTAAATAGAATAAAGTTTGATAAACCAACTATATTTAGTCAAGCTGATATAGATAGCTTAGAGAAAGTAGAGATTGGAGAAATTATTGAGGATGAATCAGACATATTGAATCTTAAGGATAATTTCTTACCTCAAGATTTAACTCCCTTAGAAGATATTTTTGACTCAAATGATGTAGCTAGAAAACAAAAAATGGAGCCATTTAGATCTGATATAGAAGAATGCAACATTGAAACAGAGTTAAAACCCAAAACAATCAAACTTTCCAAAATTTTACCTCAACAAGAGAATTAAAAATACATTACTCTTTTAAAGGAATATCAAGATGTCTTTGCATGGAGTTATGAGGATCTCAAATCCTATGATACCAGCATAATCCAATATAGAATTCCAATAAAAGAAGATCATAAGCCATTTAAACAAAAAATAAGAAGAATTAACCTTGTTTTATTACCTTTGATAGAAAAATAAGTGAAAAGAATGTATGATGCACAGATCATTGCACCAATCAGATATTCTGATTGGGTTTCAAACCTAGTTCCAAAAAGGAAGAAAACAGAAGAGGTAAGGTTATGTGTTGACTTTAGGAATCTAAACAAGGTGTCCTTGAAGGATAATTACCCTTTACCTAAAATGGATCATATATTACAAAGGGTAGTTGGTTCTTCCAGGATGTCTCTTTTAGATGGCTTTTCAGGATACAACCAAATCTTAGTCCAAAAAGAAGATCGAGCTAAAACAACATTTACTACTCCTTGGGGCACTTTTATGTATGTAAAAATGCCTTTTGGTCTAATGAATGCAGGAGAAACCTTTCAAAGGGCTATGGACATAGCTTTTGCAAAGGAAATACATGAGTTCTTAGTAATTTACTTAGATGAAATTACTGTGTTTTCCAAAATAGATAATGAACACTTGGATCATTTGAGACAAGTCTTTATTAAGTGTAGGAAATATGGTATCTCTTTAAATCCTAAGAAAAGTCTATTTGGATTAGAAGAAGGTAAGTTACATGGACACATAATTTCAAAATAAGGAATTAGCATAGATCCTGCTAGGATAGAAGAAATTTTGATCATCAGTCCACCAAGAAACATCAAATAATTATAGGTCTTTCTAGGTAAGATAAAAATTTTAAGAAGATTCATATCTAATTTAGCTGAGATAATTAGAGAACTAAATAACATGCTCAAAAAAGATTCAGTTCTTAAATGGACTGTTGAGGCTAAACAATCATTTGAATCTATCAAACAAGCCTTAACCAAAACTCGAGTCCTAATAAGTCCTAATTTTAAGAAAGATTTCATAATTTTTTCATTTGCTCCAGAACACACCATTGCTGCAGTTTTACTACTGAAAAATGACCAAGGATTTGAACAACCTATAGATTTTTTCAGTAAGACCCTTAGATATGCCCCTTTGAAGTACAACATTATGGAAAAACAAGCCCTAGCTTTGGTTAAGGCCATTAAAGACTTTAGAGTTTATATTCTCTACTCTCATATCATTGCCTATGTCCCAAATTCAGTAGTAAAATACATTCTTACTCAGGATGGTCCTGATGGAAGAAGAGGTAAGTGGATTGCCACTATCTTAGAATATGACATAGAGATAAAACCCACCAAACTGATCAAAGGTCAAGGATTAGCCAAACTTATGGCTGAATCTAACTACAATGCCCTAGACATTAATTTTATTGCTCAAGTAGATGATCAGGAAGAGATGGTGACTCCATCGATCAGTGAAGCCTTCTCAGACTAACCTTGGTATACATATATCATATTTTTAATCCAAAAATTACAAGCTCCTCCTGGATTTTCAAGAACCAAAGCTATATTCATAAAACTTAAAGCATTAAGATTTTGTATTCTAGATAATTTACTTTTTTGGAGAGATCATAGTGGGATTTTATTAAATTGTTTACTAAAGGAAGAAGCTGACAAAATACTTGAAGAATTTCATGGAGATGACTGTGGAGGACACTTATATTGGAAAACTACAGCAGATAAGATCCTGAGAGCTGGTTTTTACGGGCCTACCTTATTTTTTGATGTCAAAAAATATGTAACTTCATGTCAAAAATGCCAAATTTTTTAGGGTAAGAAGAAATTATTACCCCTCCCTTTAAAGCCTATTTCAACTAAAATTTCATTTCAAAAATGGGGTTTAGACTTCATTGGTGAAATTCACCCTCCTTCTTCAGGACAACATAAGTGGATTTTGACAGCCACTGATTATTTTACCAAGTGGATTGAAGCCATACCCTCCAAACAAGCCACAGATACTGTCATTATTTCCTTTCTATAAAACAACATTCTTTCAAGATTTGGATGCCCCCAAAAGATAATTACTGACAATGCAGCATCATTCAAATCTAAGAAAACAATTGACTTTTTCCACAAATACCATATTACCTTAGGTTATTCCACTGCATATTACCCCCAAGGTAATGTCCTAGCTAAATCCTCAAACAAAAGCCTTGTAAATATCATCAAAAAGTTACTTGAAGAAAATAAAAAGACTTGGAATAAGAAGTTAGTCAATGCCTTATGGGCAGATAGGCTTACTACTAAAAAATCCATTGGTACTTCCCCTTACCAACTTGTCTATGGAATGGATGTTGTTTTTCGATCCTCCCTAGGTGTACTAGTGATGAAAATTATCCAAGAGTTACAAGTGGAAACAAATGACATTCAAAGAAGGATCAATCAAACTATTCACTTGCAACAAACAAGGGAAGAAGTTTATATCAAATCTCAAGTCATTCAGGATAAAATCAAGAAATTTTTTGATAAAAAGACTAAAGAGGATGATTTTTTAATAGGAGATAAAGTGTTAAAGTGGGATTCCAGAAAAGAAGACAAAGGAAAACATGGAAAATTTGATTTTATGTGGAAAGGACCTTATGTGATTTATGGATGTAGAGGTAATAATTCTTTCTTTCTGAAAGAAATGGATGGAACAGATCTGCAAGGAGGACCAGTAAATGGCAGAATGCTGAAGCACTACTACTCTCCTGAGTTAACAAACAGTTAGTTGTTATTCACTTTGATTATTGTACATATACATTGCAAAGTTTAGATTGGATGGATGTTTCCCTAGAAAATTTGAAGCCCGAAGAGAAGGCCCTAAGCTTTGAAAGGTGAATATTATAAGTATGAATAAATTGCAGATATTAGTAGACATTTATAATGTCATCACAGTCAAATTTCAAAAGGCTACTATTCTCAAAGTTCTTGATATTTCACCAGGAAATGTCATCCCCGTGTGGAGCCACCGTTAGGGTCCTATAATAATAGGGTTCATAAATTTTGAATTGAATTTGATAAGTCTTGTAAATATGTACATACCTGGCTTTCTGCAAGTTGTTTTCCCATATTTTGAAAAATGAAATAAATAAAAAGTCAAAAAGAGGGTAAAAGTCCTAAAAGAAAAATCAAAGGACTTAGAAAAATATAAACCCCAAAAGAAAATAAATAAGACCTGAAAGTGAGCAAGTCCAAATGCCATTACTTTTATTTTTACTGCAAGAATAATGATTATGTGCAGAGTGTCAATAAATGCCATAATCCATGATCAGTTAAATGGTTTAATCTTAACTTTTCATGTTTTAGATAAAGAATAAAGATTTTCCAAAAAGTTTAAACTTGACAAATCAGTAGATAGGTAGAGAATAATGAGGAGCTCAACAGCTTAATGTGAGCCCTCGGATGAAATAAGGTAGATTTAGATAGTTTTATTCTTTGAAAGAAAATGTTTTAAGGTTGCAAGTCTAAATGCACCTACAAAATAAAGAAAAAATGTCAGAAATAAAGTTGGGTAGATAGAAAGTAGTGGAGCAATCATGTAAATAAAACATCATCAGGCAGAATCACTAATTTCCCCTCCCCTATAAGTATTTAGTATTCTAAGCTATCAATCAAACGGGCTTAGAGAATTTCTCTGACTTTTGTTGGGATCGGACCCAAGGCTCGATGACTGGCTAGTTAAAACTATTGAGTTCTTATGATTAAACCCACATTTATCATCATTAACCCTTCATTCAAACATTAAAACCCCTTTTTCCTAAGTAAAGACACCTTCTTACTTAGTAAAATTGTAACCCTAAAATAATTAACTTCATCCCTTCAAAAGAATTCATAAAACCCCAAAAATACAATTTTTCCTAAGTTAGAGTGTAAAATATTTAAAAAAAAGACAACACTCCTTTGCTTTGTCTATCATATACACTTTACTTGGAGATAAAATGTGTTTATATTACATATCACTACTCTTTCATATTAAATTTTAACAGAATTTTATTGAATCCCTAAGAATTACCCTCCCATATTTATTAATTCCCTTATACTGAAAATACCCCAAAAACTCACTACTTTAATGTTTAAGACCAAAGTCTATTATCCCCATGTGCGCAAATAAAAAATCCCAAACTATAAGTCCTTTGGTTTAAAAACTATCGTTATTCAAATACCATGCCCCTATGGTCTTTAAACTATTGAAAAGGTTTAAAAAAAATATAATAAATAAAAACCCGCACCCATATACATAAAACATTACATATATGTTTTATACCTTTACCCCTCGGCTATATTATAAAGGTTTAAACAAATTTAAAACCCATCCATGCATAATACACCCCAGTCCCACATCCCATTCTAGTGCAACTTCCGAAGCAATCCTGACCGTTCGTATCCAAATCTCAGATCTAACGGTCAGAAGCCGATATCGCATAGAAAAAATGCAAGATCGCCCAAACGCCAAAGCCACATGAAATGGGTGGTTTCACCCATTCTTCTCTCCTCCATGTGCCCTTCAGCCATTGGATTGCATGGGTCTAGTTTAAAACCTCTTACCACCAGAAACCTGTGTGATAACCATCGGTTTCCTATCCCTTTGAAAATTCGAAACTGCCCTCTCGATAAGAATGCATTCAATGCAACTGTAATGTTTTAATAAAACCTATGGTAAGGCATTTATCCATTTCTTTGCGAAGTTTAAACCCACTACATTGCCTCTCCCAATTGTAAAAACCCTGTTAAAAGCCCCTTGTTGCCATTTTTATGCCCGAAACCTCCAAAATTGACCAAAGTATGCCTTTGAAGACTGCTAAGAAGCTGCGCCTTGCTCCAGATAAGCAACTGTAACCATCAACCCAACCAGAACCTTAGAAACCCTTCAGAAGCCAATACATGCATCATACCAGGTATTTTTTTTCAAAATTAAACCTACAATCAAGTTGGAAAACCATTTTTTAAAGAAAGAGAAACATTTTAAGTGAAGAAATTGATTAATTAAATTGCCTAAAAGTCCCAAAAATATGCCAAAATCTGGAAATTTTTTCCCAGAAACCCTGTTTGTCTACTACGAGCTATTTCAAGAAAGTTTATCAAAATTTTCACAGTTTAATGATCCATTTCAAGCTCTAAAAGGCCAGAAAACTTTTGCAGGTACTCTGAACCCTCTGTAACCCTTTTCAACAGAGTTTTAGCCCCATTTCTCAGTCAAGAAACTCAGAAAACCCCTGTTTTCTATTTTAGACCAGTTTTTAAAGCCTCAGAACTTCTTTGATAGGCCTAATTGAACATAAGGCCTTAAGAAAAGCATATACTTTGCCAAATTTTCCCATTTAAGCCTCTGTTATAGTGAAATTTCCTCTGCAAACTGTTTAAACTTGCAGAAGCAAACCAAGATGCCTAAAAAACAGAGTGTAAGAAAGCATAAAGGTTCTAAATCTCTAAACCTACTCCTTCCATGACTCCAAATACTGCAATTGTTGTCAATCCATTACAACCCCCAGTTGTTGATATTGAACACATTCCCCTTGCTGATATTGATTACAAAATATCTAATCCCATAGTTGAATTCAATCTATTAGATATCCATAACTGGTGCTTTGAGAAGTCTTTAGATGATCAAGAAGAAATCTATATTTGGGAATCCAATTTGCCCAAATATGTGGTCCCTTTGACTCACCCTTGTCAAGAAATTATTAGATTGTGTCACCAGTACTATATTCCTAAAAAAAGAGCCATTGTAAATGCAAATAAGGAGGTGCTTTTTACTATCACTGCAGAGTCAATTAACCAAATGTTGCAGCCTCAACCAGACCCCCAAGCAGTCCCTTTGTTTATTAAGGCCCTCACTAAGCTATACTTTGGCCTAGATTTTCCTAAAAGGTTCATGATTTTTCAAAATTTTATGCCTCAACATGTTGAAATTCCCAAGTTAAATCCTCCATATTCAACTGCTAAATTCCCTGAAGGTTCAAGGCATGTAATCTCCATGCTTTCCTTCATACTTGGGTATTTCACTGATGAGCACACTGATGAGTCTATCTTATGATTTTTGTCCACCTTTTCTCCAGGTCAACCACCTTCAGTTATCTTTGATTATGCTAGTTTCATTGTTGATAGTATTCACTATCAATTGACTAATTTACATCTTGAAGGAGTATTTAGATATACCTCCTATCTTTTCCACATGTTTCTTTACTTCCAATCAGATAGATTTCCAGTTTCACTTCAAAAGATGGACATAGAGGGAAAACCTTTATCTGTCATCTTTTGGACATCCATTCTCAGAAAAGAAGGTACAAATTTCAGTTATTCAGAGCTTTTAGAGTTGTTTTTACATGCAGTGATCACCATGTTGACCAAAATAGAGCAGCCTAGATTAAGTGAGGAAATGAAGAAAATATTGCAGTTGTCAGAGCAGAGTAAAGTTGGTGACTGGTATTTGTATGAGAAATATACTGAAATTAGAGTTTTTGCGTAAAACTTGTTACCTTACAAGTTACCCAAACATCCATCAATGAGGATCTTTGCCTTGGAGTATATCAGGTAGATCCTAAACTCTTATTTAATCAATTTCATGGCAGCCAAGAAGAAGACCCAATTCAAACTTAAAAATCAAATTGGGTCACTCATATGTAATCATAGAGATGCAGAGAAGGAAGCAACAAATAAACTATTGGAATATAAATTTGAAGATAGTTTCCCTTGGAACTATGATCCACAAGGGATCTTGAGCAAGCTGAGGGTAAAATGAAAACTAACACCCTTTATACATGAAGCTAAACCAGAAATAGAGACATTTTCCAATTATCTTGAATGGATTGAAAACACATTAATAGATGTAGTAAGCAAAGGTAATACTAGTCATAACTTAGAGACTACAAATCAACCAGAAAAATCCATCAAAATAATAAGGGAAGAAGGAGCATATGTGGCAGAGACTACAACAGAAATAAAGTTCAAGATCATTTACAACAAAATTCCAAAATTGGATACAACATGTAAAGGTAAAGTGACAATAAATGTTGAAGAAATAGAGCCCTTAAATACCAACAAAAGTTTGCCAGAGACAAATGTAGTTACTATAGTTATCAGTGAGCCAAATCAGAATGAAGAACAACTGAATAATGAAGATACAAAGATGGTGGATAGGCAACAAAGTATGGAGGCTTCTTCCTCACATTCATCTGAGGAAAAGGATTTGGATATTAAGGAGAGATACAAGCAAATAAAGTTGAAGAATGAGGAAATAAAAACTGAAATTTACTCTCAGTTTTTAAAACAAAAGCTAGGTAATCAAAACCGATTCCTATCAGCATTTGATTACTCAAGTAAAAAATTGATTATGTCAGTATTACAGCCCATCGTATCTGTGCCAAATACAATTGTTGACTATAAGAAAATTTATCTAGAAGTATCTACAGACAAAATCCATGAATTAGATCAAATAGAGTTTCACAAGAAAACCTCAGAGATGTTATATTCCACAATTACAACAAAAGCTATGAGTTTTCATAAGCTTCAAAGAACCATCTCTAATATGTAAGATCAAATGAAGATAGATAAAGCTTCATTATTTGCAAAGGATCTAAGGATAAAATCCTTAGAATAATTAGTATTACAGGTAGGATATGATCCTAGAAACATCAAAGCAGCAGAAGCATTGGTAAAAAATAAAAATGAGGATATAGCAGCCTTGAGAAAACAACTCAAACTTCCTCAAAGTGAGCATCCTCACACAAAGGAAGTCTCACTGGAACAGAAGGAAAAAGATGAAATGATGAGTTGAATTCTTCAGTTGATAGCTCAAATTAAGGAAATGGAAGTAGAGATGGACCAACTTGTCCAAGAAAAGGAGACAGTAAAAGAACTAGTGATTCCTACAGTCATCCCAGTCATCACTGCAACAGTGCCTTCAACTTTAGGAGAAAAGTTGGCACCCAAAGAACCACTAGCTACTGCAGTGCCAGTGACTTCTTCCACTACATCAGCCAATGAATCATCTACCGCAGTAGTATAGCCTATAGATTATGCCAGTAAGATAGTAAAAGCAATGGAAGAGATGTCTTTGAAGACAAATGAAATTAACAGATTGACAAAGATGATTGAAAATATTGAGAAGACAAATAAATCAACTTAGATAAATGCTAAAATACATGAATAAAATGCCAACAGATTGATTGAAGAGGTAAAGAAGTTACAAAAGGAATTAACTCTCAAGGATCAGATATCATACATAAAAAAATACCTATGGAATAATGTAATTGAAGCCATCTATGATGTATGGCCTTTAATTCAGGTAATTTTTGAGCAAATAGAGTTATTATAGGCAGCTCAAGTTGAAATCCAAAAGACACAAACTGATTTGGCTGATAAACCAGAACAAGCTGTAAGATTAATCAATTTCCTCGACAGCAAAAATAGACAGGAATTGGAAGAGCTCAAAATAACAGATAGAACTTCCATTATCCTAGAAATCAGGAAAGTCACCACAAAGAGAAATTTGATGAGGCAACTTGAAGAGAAATGTGAAGGTATGAATACTTCCATAACCAGATTCATGGTTAAGTTCACTAATTTGAGGAAAAAAGGACTTCCTGATATCATGGTTATTAATGATAAATTGATGCCTCAAAATGATTATGACAAGAAGATAATAGAATATGCCAAATAACAGGTGAATAAGCCAACATGTCAAGGCATCCTCATAGGAAAGGTGTTACTAAAATGTTTTGAAGATTTATTTTATTTACAGTATGAGATCAAACACTTATTTGTCATCAAGCCCACCTTTGCTAGATATACAGAAGCTGATGAGAATTTTAGGAAATTAAAGAATATTCGGATTCCTAAAAATGAGGATTGGCAAGCTCTTACAGATTTACTGTGAAGGATAACGATAAGTAGGTGAAAGGAAGAAAGAAAACTGTTTTCAGAATGACAGTCAAGATAGATTTTTATTTACAACAGTAAATAGTTTTGACTAAATATTAAAGAGTATTAGTTAAAGAGTATAAGTGAATAAAGATTATCCAAGAAAGAGTATCAGTCAAGGAAAATCAGATTTCAGAAAATATCTAAAGGCCAACAAAGAGGACACCAAGGAAGCACCTGATTTATCCTCAAAACTGTTTCTATTTCTTATGGATAAAGTATGACAGTTTGTTGATTTGTTAAGCATCTGTCTCTATTTTTATTGTAATGATATTTTATTTTCCTAAGATTATTCCTAGAAGTCATCTAGGATATTTTATAAAACATTATGTATAAATACTTCATCTTTAGAAGTATTTTTGTGTGGAATAAAAATGTTGGGATTGTTATAGTCATTTCTTCTTGGACTTTAAAGCTTTTGTGTGCCAAAACTTCGAGTAGTAAGCTGGATCAAAGCAAATTGGCATCATACTTCAGGATCCCTATGATGAGCTATTTGGTGTGAAGTCTTTTCTTCGTTGTCATTGTTTCTTTTCTCTGTTACATGCATCCATTTATGTTTATGCTAAATTTGAATGTATAACTAGGAGTATTAATATAGGATATGTTAATAGCACCCTGTTTTTAACTAGTTATCATTTATATGTTTTCCTCTTATTTTTAGTGTAGGGAATTCTTGATTTCTCCCTCTCTCGTTTGACCTCTCCTACTACTTCCCTTTTCCGGATTTAAGGATTCTTATGTTCCCTTTATCCCGATCATACCACCTCACAAAAACAACTTTCCAGGATCTCCAAGGGTTATCTATCTTGCCCTGAAGACATTTGACCTTTTTGCCCTAGATCCTAGTTCTGTTAGCTTGATTTTGACTCCATAGCCCAATGGAAAAATAGATTTCCCACTATCCATCCTTTCAAGTGATTTTTTCCCACCAAATCCAACAAAACCAAACCAAAATTTCACTTTCATAGCTAGCATAATATTCACAAATTAAAACAAAGTTAAACTTTAAAGAGAGAGCCCTCTCTGAACCCTAGGAAGCCTAGATCCTAGAGTTTGAAGTAGGTTTTTGGTTACCTCTAGAATTCTTAGACTCAAAACCAAAATCACACAACTTAAGAATTACTAGCGTGATAACACCTTGATTATAGTAGCATTTACTATTTTTAGTGGTTTTTAGGTCCTGAATATCTGGAGTTGTTTTGACCCCCTAAACAACATTTTTTTGAGGTACGAAGAATGTCCATTGCCATAGACAAGGTCTATAACCATAGGCATATGCATGCTGAAATTTTTGTAATACTCTGAGATATATTTCTAACGAGGTACCGTACACCCCAAACAAAGATAATATGACCAAGTTATGAACTCGGGAAGTTGGTTACATAACTAGCCCCAATGAGGCCCACAAAATATTGGAGTTCCATCTCTTTGGGTTAGGGTTTTGGTTGTTTATGGTTATCCTTTATTGTTCAATAATAAAAATGCCCTTGAGCCACATTGTAACATAGTTAAGAGGCATGTAGCTACCATATATCTTCTGAGAGATAAGCTACCATCATCCGGGTTAGTTTATTTCCATTTTTATTCTAAGCATCTTTCAGTTCTTTGATATTAATGAAATGAAGATTTATTTTTGTTGCACCTTTGTGTTTATGTTTATATCTGTATTCTGTTGCGTTCCTACATAAGTCTAGATCATCCAAATCTTCTGGTTGCACTGATCCTACATTTCATTTTGATTAGGAGCTTATCAAAACGTTGAAAATTCATGACTACCCATGGGATGATATACATTATGATGCTTATTTTATCTCTTAGGAATTCTTATGTACATTTCTCCATCAAATCTCAACATTCTATCCCATTTGGATGTGTTGATTCGTTCAAATATCATATTCCGGCTCTAGATGTCTCTATCAAAGGAAATATGGCTTATATTTCTCCCACCATTAAAATGGATAGTTTTTATTAAGGTATTTTCCATTAAACACATTCTTACTGGTTCTTCTTATTCTCTCAAATAGGTCGTAGCTTATAAGGATATTTTTTAAGAATTTTGTGATGTTTTTTCTTTTTCTCATTTATAAATGTTAGGAATTAACGCTACTATTGTAGAAAATCATATTTATACTTTGCTTAATGTGCCCTTGATACAACATAAACAAAGATTATCCATTATACTAAGGGTTTAATTGTTAAAGCTAAAATTGATAAGCTCCTAAAATTTGGTTTCATTATCCAATTGAGTACACCACTTGAAGCTCTCATAGGAATGAAACTATTTGTGCATAATAAGACTCCTTTCTCCAACCTCCATCTGGTCTAACTTGGGAGAATAGTATGAATTATGGTGAGTATATTCTCACGAAATTTTAGAACAAGTCATTTCTTCCAAAATGGCCTTGTTTGAAGGCAAGACCATTTCCAAGAAATGTTTTGAACTAGGTGCATTGAAGGTCCATATGGGTGACAATAATTTATAATACTACTCTTAAAATATGACATTTTGATTAATGTATACATAAGATATTTGAATCGATGTACAAACAATATATAGTATTAGCTAACAATCACCCACATGGTAATGGAGTATCTAAATCTACTAATAAAAAATTGATCCAGATTTTGAAGAAAATTGTTGGGTGTGGAGCCTCATTATCTTCTTGACTTTTTATTTTATTTATTTATTTATTTTCAGTCATGGTTCGATCCCAGTCCTTGATGAGGGGGGTGTGGGGGGCGGGGGGCTTAGCCCCCAATTATTTTTTTCAGGGGGGTCTGAGGGGGCAAGTTGCAATTCTTTGGATCTCCCCCTTGGTGGGGGTTCGGGGGCAACACCCTTGAAGCAAAAAATAGATGAAAAAATTCCTTGTAAAATAAAACATAATTACTGATCAAACAAGAAAATTATCTAGTACCCAATTTTTTGAGGTAGCAAAAAAAACACCCGATTTTGAAAAGTGGTGATGTAGAATCACCCTTTTTTTTGGAGCATAGTTTTGGCACTTTAAATTTTCCTATGACTTTTTTTTAAGTGTCATGATTTTCATGTCGATTTTGAAAAGTGGTGATGTAGAATAACTTCTTTTTTTTTTAGCATATTTTTGGAAGTTTAAATTTTCTTTGATTTTTATTTTTAAATATCATGTTGATTTAGAAAAATGGTCATTTTTTTAGCACTTTAAATTTTTTTATTTATCAAGTATGAATATTTGTTTTAAAATATTAATGATTTTCATGCTAATTTTGAGAAGTGTTGATGCAACATCAATCCTTTTTGTTTAGAGTGGTGATTTTCATCTTGGTAAAAAGACATAAAAATAAAATAAAAGAACATGACAAAAAAAAATCAAATATAGAAAAATATGAAAAAAAACCAATAAAAATGTAAACAAAAACAAAAATAACTTGTAAAAATAAGAGCTTAAAAAAAACTCATAATTTAAAGAAAAAAAAAACATATAATTTTTTTTTTTTTAAATAAAAAAAATTTAAAATTAAAAAAAAAAAAATTAATAAAAAAAATCACTACTGCCGCCTAGGGGACGCAAGGTCAATTCCGAGAATCACCGCTGCCCTGGGTCAATTCTGAGAATCACAGTCGCCCTGTGTCGATTCTGGGAATCACCGCTGCAATGGGTTGATTCCGGGAATCACCCCCACCCTAGGTCGATTACGGGAATCACCGCCACCCTGGGTCGATTCCGGGAATCACCACCACCCTTAGTCGATTATGAGAATCACCGTCATTTCACACCGCCGCCTTCCTGAGTGCCGCAAGGCTCAGCTGATGAACGGTGGGCGACTGCGGTGATTTTTATTAATTTTTTTTACTTATTTAAAAAAAAAAATCATTTTTTTTTTTAATTATTTTTATTTTTATTTAGTTTTAATTTATTTTTTATTTTTTTATATTTTTTTTTTGAACTTTAATTTGAATTTTTTTTTTTTTTTTTTTTAATTTGTATTTTTTTAATTAAAAATATATTATTTTTATTAATTCTTTATTTAAAAATGTATTTTCATAGATTTATATGATTTCTTTTAATTTAAATTATTATTTAAATTTTCTTTTTATTTTTATTTTTTTATTTTTTTTTATTTTTAATTTAAAGTTTTATTATTTTAAAATTTTCATTTTTATTTGTTTTTATTTTTATTTTTTAAATTTAAATTATGTTTCATTTTAATATTTTATTTTATTATTATTAGTTTTTATTTTATTTTATTTTATTTTAACTAATTTTAATTTTTTATTTTATTTTATCATTTTTTTAATTATGTGATTTTTTATTATTATTATTTATGAATTAAAAAAAAATATTTGTTTTTGTTTTGGGTTAATTTTTAATTTTTTCTTTAAATTGTGTGTTTTTTTTTTAAATTTTCCCGTTTTTATTTTCTTTTGAAATTTTTTGTGTTTTTATTTTTTTATTTTTATTTTATTTTTACAAGTGATATTTTATGTTTAATACCATGCCTAAAAATCGTTGGAATTTTATTTTCATAAAGGTGATATTTTATTTTGAATGTAATCCTTGGATTTTCAAGGCTTTTCAGAGACACAATAGTATATTATCTTTAATAACATGCGTAAAAATTGTTGCAATTTTAAGACTTTTGATATTTTATCTTTAATGCCATGTTTATTATTGAAATTTTAAGGTTTTTCAGAGTCATGATATTTTATCTTTAATGTCATTATTAAAAATTGTTAACAATTTACCCAAAAAAGAAAAAAATGTTATTCCAACATTAACACTTTTCGATTTCAAGGTGGTTTTTGCACACAAAAAATTGACGATGTTAGTCCAGCAACAAAAATTTTAATTTTCAGACTACTTTTTGTACACAAAAAATTGGCAACGTTATTCTAGCATCAACACTTTTTGTTTTCAAGTTGTTTTTTGCACACAAAAAATTGGCGATGTTATTCCACCAGCAACACTTTTTGTTTTGAGGGTGTTTTTTCAATCCTTTTTTGAAGAAAAAATTGGTCTTTAGCATAATTTTAAAAAATGTTGAAATTTGACCCTAAAAAAAACAATGCGTTCTGGAAGACACACTTTTCGCTTTTGTGTTGTTGTTTCATGTTTTTTGAGTTTTTTTGGTATAGAGTTTTCATTTTGAGGTAATAGTTCACGTTTGATTGGTAATTATTGAATTGTAATTTTGTGGTCAAAATGGTTCGTTCATTAGGTGAAAAATCAAACAGTAGAAGTTATGTTAATTTAGTGTTTTTTTTCCTAGAAGGGAACCCTGAATTTATACGAGGGAATTGTATTGTGACTGTGTATTATTATTTTGTGCGAGAAAGAGAGAGGAGACACTGTGAGAGCGAAGAGGAAATTACAACGGATTTGTTGTAGGTTGTATCTCTTCATTTTGTTGGATAATATAAAAGAAAGACCTGGATGTTTCTCCATGCACATAACCCAAATTGGGTGAACCACATATATCTATCTCTCTCTTGTTTTATGTTTTTTTGTGTTTGTGTTTCTACAATATTTTATGTATTCCATTTCTTTACTATTTAATTTCTAACAAAAATGATTAGTGATCACTAAAGGGATTGACACAATGTGTTAGCCAACACCCAATGGGTTTATATAGTAACTCCCAAAACCTCTATTTACTTCCATGTTCATGGAAAAGAAGTCATATCTCACCTAATATTTTCTTACCCTCTCTAAAATTATCCCAACACTTTGGAGGAAAAAACTATTTAGGCATGGGTGAATGCATGAATATGGGTTACACTTTTGGGCCAAATATGGCGATGAAATTTCAAGTTTTTCTTCTTTTATCTAATTGAAGCCCTCAAAATTCAAATAAGCATTGTGAATTTTGATTTGGAGTAAAAATACAAATTGTGGAGATTTATGTTGTTGTCCTAATGCTATTTTTTGCAAAAAAAATTAGTGTCATGTGTGTTCACGTAGCATAACTTAGTATAAAGTGTGTGTGTGTGTGTGTGTGTGTGTGTGTGAGCATGATCTACACAAAGAGAGCTAAGTTTTTAATATTAACAATTATTTTTTTTATGAAAAATAATATCTTTTATTATTTTTCGAAGTTGGTGAAGCAAGATTTTAATTGCATTTTTCATACACATGTGTTTGCGTAAGGTTTTTTCAACTATTTAAATAAATTGAAAAGAAAAGAGTACCCTTTTGAAGAGGACTCATAAACGAATATAGTGGTACTTTTTGAAATTTTCTATTGTGTATATTTTATGATATTTATTTTTTATTCAACCTCTTTAAAATTGTAGAAAAAAAAATCAAGCATTATGTTTAAAAGAAATTAGATGAGAAACACCATATGAATTTGAAAATATAAAACTCATATGCCATTGGATAGAGGATTCCTTCATGAATTCAACATGATCAAATTTTCTACCTAAGGACAAATTTTTCCCTAAGTCTACTAGGGTACAAAAAGGTGTTGCAAGAGATTTTGCACAAAGGAGTGTTGAAATTGTGGATTTTAGGACTTCAGAGGCTCGATCAAGTGTTTAAATTTCAAATTCAAATATCTCGATCGAGGGTTTCATAAACCCTTGATCTATCCATTTACATGGTTAACTATATGGCTCGATCGGGACATATAGCTCTATCGATCCTCTATAAAAAAATGTGAATCCCATAATTTAGGTTTATTTTGTAAGCTTGGTAGGACTACATTTTCAATATGTCCAATATATCACCCTGATCGGGGTAGAAAATTGAGTCAGTGACTTCACATCAAAGAGTTCCTTAACATAGCACCCGATCATTGTCTATCGAAGACCCTATGGACTCCATAATTTCAATTTTAGAAGCAATAAAGATATAAATTTTATGTTTTTACCACATTTGTTTTTGTAAGTTTGGTAGAACCTTTCATTTTTCTTTTTCTTTTTCTCTCTTTTTTGTTTTTACTCCATCTTCATCAACATGTTCAAATACATCACCCCGATTGGAGAAGGGTATTGAATGTGTGATGGCTGCCATAAACTCGCCTCATCACCATTTAACCAAGACCCCACGGACATTTTTACCACATTTTAAAATTCCAAATTTTATTAAAATTTTGTTATCATGTCATGTAGAAAAATTATTAAATTTATTATTAATATGAACAAATTATTATTATTATTATTAAATTAAATTATGAAATCTGATATTAATATAAAAAATTAATATTAATATATTTTAATGTTAATATTAAATTTATTAATTTTGGATTAATATAATAGTATTAACTTTATTATAATATAAAATTTGTTATATTATAATATATACTTGAACAACCACATTAATAAATGCAGTTTATATACACTATAGGCATTAACAAAAGAGTCATACAAATTGACTCAATATGTTAATTTTATTCAGCTTATTATTTTATAAATCTAAAATAATAAAATATATAATATTTTTAAAACCTGGAAGTAATCATAACCTAAAGCTATCTAAAGAAATAAAACCTAAGAAAATTAAATTGGAAGACATGAAGTGCTTTATGTATCTTTGATGGAGGTAGCTAGAACATTAATATTTTGGAAAATTTTAGATAATATATTTCCATGGAAAATTATCATTTTCCCTCAAGGTGAATGTACAACACACATTTGAAATATTTCATTTTAAATAAGTCTTATATAAAAAAATTAAATTGGTGTATGACATAAAATAAAAAAATTATTTAAACATAATATTTTAATTGTTAAAGTGTTCTAGTTTTTTTGAAATATAGAGGAGAGAGAGTGAGAGAGAAGGGTAAGAGAGAGAGGGGACACAAAGATGGAGAGACAGAGAGGAGGAGAGGGTGGATGAGAAAGAGAGGGAGCTTAAGAGATGGAGTTGGAGGAAAAGATACAGAAGGAAGGAGTTCAAGACATATAGAGAGAGAAAGGTGGAGAGGGAGAGAGGGAGTGACAAGGGAGAGATGGAGAGAGAGAGCATATATGTTTGGGAGTGCGATAGAAAGACAAAGAAGGAGAAATGGAGACAAGGGGGAGAGAGAATGAGAGAGCGAGCGAGATATTCAATATAGTTACAGGATATATATATATATATATATATATATATATATATATATATATATATATATATATATATATATATATATATATAGAGAGAGAGAGAGAGAGAGATATGGATAAACAATGTGCATATTTGCGGGGTGATATAGAGAGATGAAGAAGGAGAGATGGAGGGAGAAATCGATATATATGGAGGGGGGAGAGAAAAGGAAGAAAATTGCTTGCACTAGATGAATTGATTTCTGTGTGCAAATGTTGATTTCTAATGCCATTTGATTTCTTGCATTAGATGCATTGATTTACGTGTAGATGATGATTTATAATACCATTTAATTGTTTGAATTAGATGCACTAATTCAATTAAAGATGTTAATTTCTAATATATTTTTATTGAGCTTGCATTAGATGCATTGATTTCAGTGTATATGTTGATTTGTGATCATATTTGATTGCTTGCAACATTAGATGCATTGATTTCAGTGTAGATGTTGATTCCTAATCCTATTTGATTGTTTGCATTAGATGCATTAATTTCAGTGTAAATGTTGATTTCTCATCCTATTTTATTGGTTGCATTAGATGCATTGATTTCAGTGAAGATGTTGATTTATAATTTGATGTAACTAGATGTATGGCGTGTAAATTGCACATTAATTTTAAGGTAATTAATTTAACATTGTGCATTGATTTTAGTGTAAGAATTAAAACTTTATTGACAACATGCATTATGACTAAGCTTTTGAAGATAACCTCAAAAAAAAAATTGAATAAAACTTGTATTTGTAACTTTTACATCTCCGCATATTTTAAAATTGAATATAAATTATTTCAATCATATTTGAGATTTTTAAAATTGAATAAAACTAATTTCAATCATAAGGAATTGATTGAAATACTTGGAAAACTACTTATAAATTTAGGAAAGTTGATTTAACATTATATAGAATTATCGAAATGTTGTCATATATTGTTTTTTGACCTATATATTAAATTTCGATATGATTCACTTATATCATGTTATGACTGAGCTCTTGTAGATAATCCCAAAAGAAATAATACTGAATACAAATTATTTGTTGTTTACATGACATCTTTTAAAATAGAATAAAAATTATTTCAATCCTATGTGTGTTTTTTAATTGAACCTTGAGATAAGAAATTGATTGAAATACTTAAAAAAGTTGTCCATGCAATTTTATATGGGTTCACAAAAATTTTCATATCTATATATATATATATATATATATATATATATATATATATATATATATATATATATATATATATATATATATATATATATATAATATGGATTACTTTATAATTAGAATAATTTATTTTTAAAATTGAATTGTAATAACATACATGTTGATTGCACTAAAATACACTTTCTACAAGCCAATATGATGCATGATTGTAATTATTTCCATGTTCAATATTAAATTGATACATGATATATTTTAGTTCATTTTAAGTATCAAAGTGACTTGCATCATAACTTAAGATTTTACTTATTTTCTTCTTCTATGAAATTGGAAATTAAAATTGTTATACTTTGTAATAAAAGTTATAGTATATAGAAAATGTTTTAAATTAGCAAATTAATTTTAACAGATCCATAAACTTCAAAACTTAATGAATGTCCATAAACAAGATTAATACAAATTCATAAACTGAAATAGTGAATGTATCAATAAACTATCTATATGAAAACATATACAAATTACAAATATCACGTGAACATCCATAAATTGAAATAATAAACATCCATAAACTAAAATAATGTTCATGTACATCCATAAACTATCCATGTCTGAAAACATATGAATTATGTATCACATGCGAATGTTCCCTATGAAATGAGCTTGAAAATATACAAACTATCCACTATAAGTACCACTAGAACTCCTATGTATGTTATGACGCACAAAGTAAGTGTCCATAAGCTAGAACTGCAATATAACACATTCAAATTCAAACTAATTAGATCATTATTTGTAAAAAATAAACAATATGGGAATAAAAGATTTTGAACCAAATTTTTAATTACATATACATGAATCTACTAATCTTAGTCGAATCCAAATGCAATTTAGACAGGATGGGGGTCTGATGAATATTGGTTTGGTGCTCCCATGCCTATGGCTCAATGATTGGGGCCTGCATCAATGGACCCACATCATCAATGCCTCTAAACCCATCTCCCCACTCATTTTCCCACATAACAGGGACACCAACAAAACTCTACATATGGGCTTGTGTACACAATTCCAAGAACAAATTATAAATAGTTTACAAATTAATTATCATATATGTATAACTTCAAAAAAGAAAATGTTGAAATTTTTGGAATACACAAGTTTACCTCAATTGTTGGTCCATGTGGTTGTACATAGTGGCTCTCCTCCACATTAGTGTTATGAGGTGGAGGTGGAGATGGAGGGGAATCCATGGAAACATTCTTTGGTGCAGGATGGCCTAGATGATCAACCTCCCCCTCATATGACCTCAAAATCTCATCCATGTAGTTGGGATGTGTCTACATGCTATCATGAACTTATTAATATAAATTAAATATAATATGAACTAGAAATTAATATAAATAATTATGCATAATTTGACAATAAGTGTTAATTTTTTTTGTATATGTATGTATCTGGTCTGTGTCATGCAGGTCATGCACACTCCAAGTGTCATGAATGACATCATGATACATACATGCATATGTCAAAAGTTGGTCAATGGGTAAACTTGTGAGAAATTAATCATCATATAAGGGCATTGGTGGGTGACAAGGCAATGGAGGTGGTATCCTAATATCTTCATCCAATGCAACACGTGCACTGACCAATTTGCATGTTGTCTGCAATAGTCTCCCTGGTCTCAACACTGAGTTGCGAAAAATCCTCTAGCTCCGTCAGTAATACCAAGCTCTAAGACAGTAGTGGAAATAATATTAGAGGTGGTGGTACATGCACAATGTACCTTCGATCCCCCTCACGATCATAGGTGTGTCCCATGTCAAGTTCATAATAATGAGATATAGTATTAGTTTAATCCGACCTGATATGTAGCATGAACTATGCATATAAATTCTTGCAAAAATAAATGGTGACCTGGTCATGGTGGGGGGACTGGCCCAATGCACCAATGAATCTATCATACAAAAAATGGGTTGCATCAACATTCCTAAATTATTTCAGTGGAATTAGACCTCTATGTATAGCAGGGTGATCTAGAGGGATGTCGAACAACTCCCCATGAACATCAATGCTCTTAGTGGCCTATTTCACCACCTCCAAAGTATGTGTGCCTCTAACCTCATGCCTTGTAATCCTCTGTATGGATTGTAGGAGGTGGCTTTTTGGGCCCGACCTCCGGTATGTATCGATCAACATATTGATGTTATCCAAAATCCAAGACAAACTACGGTTCGTTGGTGAATTGGCAAGGATGTTACGTATATGTTGTGTGGTCCACGTATGATGGGTTGTAACATCCTCCAATGTGATACGATTTGTAGCATCATCCTACAGAGGAATGGATGTTGCACTATGATACCCAACTTCGGCCTACGGAGGGCCTGCAAATCATAAACATAATTTAAAATATGTAATTAACAAACTAGAAGCATAATAACATATACATTAAATTCAAATATATCAGTTGAAGAAAATTTAAAAATTAAAGACAATTTCAAGACATAAACACATAAAGTTTAAAGAGGATTTAAAATGCAGGAGGTGTACCTGAAATAAGTGAAGAAGGTCCACTATAGGTAGCGTGATCATCAAAAGAGACAGAAAAATTTCCTCTGACACTTTGAATGGCATCAGAAGCGAGATCTATGAGTGGAACATGCACTCTGGGTGGGATACATGTTCTATCATGAGCCCGACCATGTATAATAGATCCCCTTACACTACGATGGCCTGTAGTTAGGGCGCGTATATGGGATGCATCCACATATTGTGTGCATATTACATATAATACATATAAACTAATCCCAGAAAAAAATGTTTACTAAATTACTACATATAATACATATAAACTAATCCAAGTAAAAAAGTTGATTTAGAAAGAATGTTGACAAAAAAACCATTTATAAACTCAAGCAGAATAATCTAGCTTGAAGTCCTAAACTTTAAAGTCCATTTTTTTATAATTTATTAACCAAAATATTGAGTTCCATGTAAAATCAATTGAAAAAAGTGATCAAATCTACCTTCACACTTTTTTTCCATTTCTAAATATTGCATTTTATTCATAGCACATAAATATGTAAATATATATGTAAAAAATTCGAAATAAATATATTTACAAAACTAATAAAATTTCAGGCTAACCAAATACTCCAATAGACTTTAAGTTCTTAATGTTTTACTTTGACACATGACTTGTAATAGGTGCAAGCACATAAGGACAATGTTTCTTGTACATCACATTACATAATGAAACAATATGGTACAAATTAGAAAAGAGTCTAAATGCGTTTATTCAATGGACCAAATGCACTTTTTATGATGGATTTAATGTATCTATCAATGATGCATTGTTGAAGCATGAACTTATATATATAGTTATATGTTACATGATATATATCTCTGTTACGTTTTAAATAGTTATGATATGTTAAATGTCATAGTTATAATTATATTATGTTATGGTTATGCACAATACATGTTACACTATGTTATGTTACATTATGTTATATATATATATATATATATATATATATATATATATATATATAGATATATTATGTCAAATAATATTATGTTATGATAAATAGTTATAGAATTATGTTATGTTATATATAAGACTTTAATATATAGATATATGATATTACAATTATAATAATTAAATTATATATCTAGTTATATAAAATTATGTTATGCATTATCTGGTTATAGTTATTATATTATTAAGTGTTATATATATATATATATATATATATATATATATATATATATATATATATATATATATATATATATATAATAATTTTATGTTAGATTAAATGTTAAATAACAAGTTATGTTATGTAAAATAGTTATAGAACAATGTTATGTTATAAACAATATATATATAACTATAATATATAGCTATGTATGTTATATGGTTATGTTATGAACTATAGAACTTATGGTTATGTTGTAACATGCTATGTTATTATATATATAGTTACATATGTTAAATGATTTTATGTTATGTGTTATCACTTAGAAAAAACCCCAGATGTAGAGGGAAAAAATTAAGGTAACCTATAATTACTTTAGATTGAAAACTGACCCTTCAATCTAGAGATGGATCTCTTATTTAAACTTTACCACTTAGTGTCATTAAGCATCAGGAAATTTATCTCATTTACCTGATTTAGTTGGCGAAACAAGAAATTTGTTTGAAAGGAAGATAAACAAGGACCATTGGGAAATGGAGTCTCTTGACATAAAACTACTAGCAATAGGATATATGAACAATTTTAACTGAGGTATGGTAGCTTTAAGTTTCTTATATAAACCATCATTAAGTTATGAAAGGAGACAAAAGAGATTAAACATAAAAAATAAAGCATTCAAATGATTTTTTTAAATGACATTTACGCTGAAAACATATAAGAACTTTAGAAAGTGTAAATTTGAGCTTACAGACAAAATTCAAATTTAATCACTTATTTCCAAATGCAAGAAGAATTGTGAATCAAATTTATGGCCTAAATAAACAAATACACAAGGAACACTGACATGAAACTTATCACACATGAATCTCTGTAAAATTTTCACAATTAACATTGTTCACAACAATTCTATTAATGTAAAAGGTATACACAATATTCAAGGTTTCTTCCAAAAATTCCAACCCTTCCTCATTACAAAGTCTTAGCATTTATAGTTCACTTACAAACCATAACCAAGTTTCTAGAAAAACCTTAATTATAAAATTATAAAATAAATGAGTACATATATAATTCAAAATGAATACATTACATGGTTCTATTATGAAATAAAATAAAAAATATTCTATATCTGAAGATCATACAATTTGTTGGGGTCATGGTTGAAACTTAGGATCGAAACAAATGACTAATATCTTGCCTAGATTTTCTGAAATCCCCACCTCATCATCATGCCTAACATAGTAACCTTTCCTTGAAACATGGCCTTGATTCACTAAAAGAGGAAACATGTACTCAATTCCTTCATTCGTGGATACCTTTGATCTAAATGGTTTTTGAATTCCTCCAAAAATAGTTTCCTCCCAGTGTTAACATATTCAATATTACCATTTTAAGTTGAGAGGAGAACTGGGACTGTTGACATTTTAGTTGTCAACGCTTTGTAGAAATCAGGGAAAAATCGCGCTGACACTATAACTACCAGCGCTCATCAAAATTAAGTAGTGAAAATCACAGACATGCTAACTATCAATGGCAAGTCGAAAATCCCTTGAAAACTGCTGGTAACCAAAATTATACTCTCAAGGTAACTAACTCAGTCTATTGGTTACTTGTAACATGATATACACATTACTTTGTTTCTCATTTCTATATTTCTTGTTTTCTGTAGTAGGTTTCTTACTTTGTCTCTTAGGCCTCTTAGAACTTATAGGTTTTTCTTTATTTATGATACAATCTATTTGAGGGGTATAATCTATGTCAATGACGCACTTTTCCAGCTCAGGGTTTTGTTTAAGTTTGATATTTATCCTGAGCTTGTTCCATGGTCTCGTATGTGGCCTCCTTATACCTTTATAAATTTAAGCTAAGGTAGATTCTCTACCAGATTCTTTCTCCTCTGTCTCAGGGTCAGTGGCTTTAACTTTGGCTTCCTTTTTTGGTTGAATGTCATTTGTCTCTACAGGAGAAGATACACGGGGAGAGGGGAAATTTTTCATTTCTCTAATTCTTGCGCTTCTTCTTGTATAAACCCTTTCCAATTTAGGAATTAAAGGAAGAATAGATTCTATTATTTTTTGGCTTTTGGTTCGAATGGATGAAGTCCCATGTTCTTCGTTTTGGGGTTGTTTAACAATTTTCTTAGTTCCTTTCTTTCTACCTCTCTTTGGTTTAACAACCTCTACAAAACCCCCCAAAAGAGAAATTTATTCCATGTTATATTGATTTTCCTTAAATGATTTTCTATTAACAAAATAATCAAGCCCTTATGATAAATTAAATGAGAGGAAACATTTATTTTTTCTCTGGCCATTGCATACATTTGTTTAAAACTCATTTACAATAAATAAGGGGCATTGTTCCTAGCCTATCTTGCAATGTGAGTGAGAAAGCGTAAAATGTATAAATTAACCCTGTTGAAGCATATTTCACATTTAAAATATGATTGTGCAGTTCTCAGGAGCACGTGCCATTTTTCCTTCAACCAAGTTATTTGCATCTCTGAACGCCAGGGCCTATCCCTGTATTCATCTTTCAAGAAAAACAACACATCAATTCCAGCAAAAATGTGGCTTTTGAACCATTGTTCTCCATCCATAGGAAGGCATGTGGATTATGCAACAACCTCCTCTGTAAAAGGAAAAGAAACCCCTCCAACAGTAACACTGTGTCCATCAAAACCTTCTGCGAAAGCTCTGACAACACCATCATGGTAATTTGTACACCGAAACAAAAACTCTTCCCATCCTGCTTCTCGAAAATGTTGTTGAATTTTTGGATATGCCTAGAGAAGGATAGGACCTTTAGGTTCCCCTTTGTGTAATTTTCTGCTCTTCCCCATAACTTCCATCGTCAAGAACACTTGCTACAGATATGGGGTGGGATTCAATCTTAGATTTCGGGGTAACGATGACTTTGCATCACTGAATCAAACACACAAAGTACTAACCACATACTAGAATCACTTTCACCATTCAGAGCAAATGAGATTAAAGCATGGCAATAAATTAACCACATAATTAAATTATTATTTACATGGTTGTCGGTTACGGAAATTCCCCTGTGAAATCATAATTATTTACCATAATATTACCTCCCAGCGATGGAAAAATGTCATGTGAAATCATAATATGGTGTGTCACCATTTGCTTAGTGAGATCTCACTTGATAATTTATCGTCCCTCTGCTTACGTGTGCACTGTCAGTTCCTTTTTATATCAATCTCCGAAAATCTTAAAATTCAAAAGGGCATTGATGCTCTAGCTGTCAACTCATTTTATTTCACTGATTTACAATATGCATTGATATTCTATATATCAACATTTTTATTTAGCAATTTACAATTAGTGCTAGCAATCCCACTGTCAACGCCTTAAAAAACTTTTGAATAAGAAAAAATTGCATTTTTGAATCTAAACATATGAAGCAAAATTGAGACAACATTATGTTAAATAGTTATAAAACTATATTATATTATATTTTATATATAGAACTATAATATATTGCTATGTGATGTTATAGTTAAATATAGTTATGTTATGTTATAATTATATATCTTATGTTATAATTATATATAGTAAAATATTATATTTAACCAAGTTAAATGCTTTGTTATATATAGTGAGGGAGAGACATAGTGATATATGTTATGTTATAATTATATATAGTTTAATATTATATATAACTAAGTTAAATGCTTTGTTATATATAGTGACACACATATATAACACATATTTCTCATTTAGCTTTAAATATTAATATTTTATTGTTAAAACTAATCGTACTATATTTATTATTAAAAAAATATATATATAAATTAATTTAAAATTAAAATTAATAAAATAAAACAAATTTTCTTATTTTATAAATAAAGGTTCACCATGAGCAATCATATTCATCATGTCAATCTCGAGCTCCTAATTTACTTATTTATTGGTTATAGTTTCGTTGTTTTCTGTTTTGGAGTTTTTTGGGGTATATTTTCAGCCAAATTTGTTAGAAATTTAAAATTTATTTTAAATAACAAAAAATAAAAATAAAATAAAAATTTGTTTCACAAAATTCCTAAAGAAAGACTTTAAAACCTAAAATAATTAGAAAATAATGTTTTTACCATTCAAAATTAGAAAATATGCATTTAATAAACAAAACATTGCAAGTAAGAAAAAAATTAAAACCTAAATTATAGTTTTTCTGTGGTTCGAAGTGTTTTATATGTTGTTTTTTGTGGTTTTCTAAGTTGTTTTGAAGGGTTTTTGTGGTTTTTTAGGTTGGTTTTGTGATTTTCTAAGTTTCTTTGAAGATTTTTTTGTGGTTTTCATGGTTTTTGTATGGCAAGTTTTTTTTTCTTTTTTCAAATTAATTTGTTTAATTTTGCAAAAAATAAAGAGACAAAAAAGATAAAATACCTACCTTTGTTTGAGCCCCTAGGATGTTGGCGAGGTCATTGGTGAGATTGGTTTGAATGCTTCATGCTCCAATTTCTCGATTGAGCTCCAATACTCTCAATTGAGCTATTCAAACACTCGATCAAGCTATAAAATGTCTCATGGTTTGTGCAAATGGTGCGCGTGAACCGCGGGCGGGAAATTTAATAGGAAATAATGGCTCAATCAAGCCATAATGCTTGATTGAGTGCTAGAGCTCGATCAAGCTCTAAAATTCGATCGAGGGTCTATTTTAACCCTCTTTCAATCTATTTTTTTAGTTCTTGAGGAGCTCGATCAAGTGCTTAAATTTCTCGATGGGACCATCTTTTTTTCCACCTAAATACCCCCTCTCTTGCCAAAAAGTCTAACCTAGCTCCATGCTATCACCCCCATCTAATGTTCAATTAATACCTTATTAAAGCTTTAATAAGAGATGGAAAAAGGAAGTAGAAAGCATGTTGTTAATCAATAAATACCCACAAGTGATTTGATATCCACTCTATAGGGAATAAATGTTTTCATGTGGAAGACCCCACGGAAAAATTTAATGAGCCTAAAGGGAGATGTGTGAAATTTCACTAGTTATGATTTGGTCTAATTCAAATGCTTGAAAATATTGACCTTAGCATGCACCAAACATAAAATTTGGAAGGAGAATTAGATCTCCTTTTGTCAAAGGATAAAGTTATAAAATGCTATTTCAATTAGCTGCCCTAAAAAGTAGTTACCTTGTGCATAACAGATTTTGATTTCACTAATTTTACTTTAATTTAATGCTTATATTTTATTTTTTATTTCAATTTAATGATTATATTTTCTTTTCGATTATAATTCTTTGTATTTTGATTTTCTTTGGTATAATTTTAGTTTTTATTTTTAGTTTACTAGAAGAGCTTCTAGATTTGTCTAATTTCCTTTTGGTTACTAAATTTTTTATTTGATGATTTCATGATCCTCAATGTTAGAGACCTTAGATCCAGTGGTTGGATTCATGAATAAATCTGATTACGTTGCTCATTATTTTAGAATGGGACTTGGAAATTTGAATTTTTGTGAGGGTATTTAAATTATTTATGTTTAGTGGGGGAGCATATGATTTTTTTGGTGACTAGCTCCCAAGTGACTCAATAACTTCAATGTTAAATTACCATCTATATTTTCGAAGTTTTTTCGTCCACTCAAATAAAAATTTTGAACTCTATCAAAGGTGTTTAATAACACATCCATATTCAAATACAAAGGGATATCTTTATCATTTCTAATTATTCCTCAATAATAGGAATCATTCCTCATGCTTTTTAAAGGCTATTAATTTTCTTCATATGTTGATTTCTAAAAAAAATAAAAAGGGTAAAGGAATGGAGAATAAATTCAAAATATAATGGGAAACATAAATATCACCACTAGAACTATGGATGGTCAATAGCAAAGGAGCAAGGCATGTAGTCTCATGTTGGTTTTAGTAGGGTTGCAGATGATTAAAATAAATGAAACATCACCATCTACAAAAATCTTTGATATCTTAGATCTATAACAAATTTGTGATTGCAATTGTCACTTAAGGTATTGAGTGAATTTATAAGGAATTAAGTCATTATATTTGCCCTTTGGTTTCAACTAATGAGTTATTCAAGTTGGGAAATTGTAGCTATAGAGTTCATATCCAATTTGTTTTCACACTATATATATAAATATATATATATATATATATATATATATATATATATATATCATTTGAAGGAAAAGGGTCAATGCTTCTCTTGAGTTTAGCCTTATAATTTAAAATCCAACTTGCATAAACTCATGTTCATTTAGTGTGTCACTAAATGTTGAATCCTTAACAATTTATCCAAATTTAGAAAACTTGGAAACCCTACCTTACCCATCACTTTAAGTTTTGATCCACTTCTAGTTTTCATAGCAAAGAGCATTTGAATTTAAGCGCCATATTTCTTTTCAAAAGAAATTTGTTGTTTTTGGCACTCTACACCTAGTTTTCAAGTCTTTTTCTACATTTTTTTTTCCACTTTGCATGTGGAATGTGAAATACTTAGGGTCTTATTGTACTCTTCCTACCATACACACATCCTAAAAACTAGTAAATTGCCCCAGTTTGTAACATCAATAACATTTAAATAAAAGAGTAATGGGAAAGCCATGCTTGCATTTGCTAAAAATGATTATGTTTGATGATGTTGCTATGAATAAAATATAGGACCATTAGATCATGAATTTTTAAAAGAAACCAAATAAGAATGGTTTCTCAAAAACTTTCAAAAATTGTTGGATGTAAACCAAATGACCTCTAAAGAAAATATTGATTGGTCATTAGAGTATGAACCTTGGATCTCATTTCCTATATCCTTGTAATTAAAATGATGTTTTTTTAATCTTTGCAAATGAATGATATTTATGAAGGGAAAAATAAAATGTCAATATGAAGTCAAACATTGGGGTATTATCTACATAAATCCAATGGTGGCAATAGATCGATGATTGATGATCCTTTTTTATTGAGGAATATGATTAGGAATTTTCAATTTAAAACCACCATTACACATGTTGTGAAAACATGGATTGTAGAGGTTAAAAGATAATTTCTAAAACCACAATTATTACTGCCATAAACCAATTTCAACCATGAGGTGGTTTCCATGGTTCACTTATATTATCTCTGCAAATTACCACAATACACCTTGTTGAGACTAGATAAAAAAATAGTTTCATATCCCTAGGAGAGGCTCCCATTTATAAATAAATGGATTCATTCCATTGCAAATACATAGGATCCATTCCACCAAAACAAGATCAGGGTTCCACATTATATTGTAGGAAAGGATGCCTATAGAGAAATAAATAAAGCTCCAAATACTATGAATGGTTCATTTGATCTCTAACCGATTAATTTAGATCAATGGAACATATTATATTATGTGAGATGTGTCCTTTGGGGAACATAAATACTGTGAGTGCCATCAAATACCTAGATCCACCTTTTCATATGTGATAAATGGTCCATATGCTATCACGGAGATAAAGCTCATTGAGAAGTGCATAAATTTCAATCATCATTAATGTCGTAGATTTGATTAGCTAAATCAAATCAAGAGCTCACGTTCCACCATGACATAGATCCTTTTCGAGAAATAAAAGAATGTAAAACAATATAAATAGTCAATATTCACTATGTTAAATTAATCAAGGGACCACACTTGTTATGGGATTTTAGAAAAATCAGGGCATAGAAAGGTGTAGAGTGCCAAAAACAACAAATTTGAGCTTTTTGAAATAAAATCTATAATTTAGATTCCATAATAAGGAATTAGTGTTAAATATGGACCTGGAAATGGTAATAGATTTATGTTCAATAGTCCTCATCAATTGTACAGGATAAGTGTGTAGGGTTTTAATCAAGAAGGTATGTCTCCACAATTAAAAGCACCATAATATGTGGCTAAAAAATATGAATTGTAGAGGATGATAAATATTTTTTGAAACCCTGACTCTTATCTCTGCAAATCATTTTTCATTCCTAAGTTGGCTTTCATATAAATTAATAATATTGACTTTGAGGAAGCATAAGGTCCTATCCAAAATAATCATGAACCAATAATATGAGAACACCTACAAGATGGTAAAGTATTAACTAATGAAGGTATTTAATTGTTGTTATAATAGAATCCCTAAGTTAAGAATGACAAAATTCCATTGAAAGCATTGCAATTGTGATTCTCATTGAAATTCAAAAGCATATTTTGAGCCCATTAGCAAGTATATCTTACCGAAGTTTAAAGTAAAGGAACATTACATAAAAAATCATGAATAAGATAAATAAGTAATTATACAAAATCTCAATGCTCCAAGTATTTCAAGAATAGTTGAAATTTTGTAATTGAATCTTGTTGAGTCATTCATAAATAAGATGAGAACCAAAATAAAATGGATTTTCTTTTTCACTTTTGTAAAGACTCTTTACAAAAATTTAGTGAGACCAAGCTATTTTTGAAGGAAGAATTTGATTATGATAATGTAAGTATGTCAAATTTCTTCAATTATTTGCTAAGCCTTAGAGTTGTAGTCAAATTGTTTATTTATAGTGAAAATTATTCTTATGTGTAATGAATGTATTATTGTATTTCTTTCTTTCTTAAAAGTCTATCTAAAACTATGTGGAGATGTAATTAGTTATTTAATCACATTTTTTCTTTTTAATACTTTCTTACTAGTATTTATTCTTTTATTTTGTTTGATATCTCTTTCTGAAGTATGTTTGGTATTGTGTTCATTTTTTAATTATTTTGACCTAACTATGAAACTTTAGAATATATTTTCACTTGACCTAACTATGAAACTTTAGAATATATTTTCACTTTGCATATAATATAAAATCTCATTTACATATTCATTTATCATTGTAGGATTAAAAAAAAAAATTAAACCTCAATAATGGTTTTTGGGCCAAATTTTAGATGGATTCCTTATTCCAAAAAAAGTGAGTTTTAATTGGGACTTCACATTGGGGAGAGTTCCTACTCTTGAAAAGAAAATTTCAATGTGTTAATAAAATCAGATAGATAAAATTTTGATAACAAATTGCTTCTCCAAATAAATCTTTACCATCTTAATCCTAAATTATACTTGGTCACTATGGAATGATCTCTAGAGGGTAGCAAAAAATTAAAAAAAAAAAAAGAGGAAAAAAAGACAAATGAAATTAGATTGAATATGTGAAACCATATTTGTACATATGAAACATACAATTTCCATTGATTATTTCAAAAAAAAAATTGATCATTATTTTATTTAACTATAACATATCCTTAACAAATCCCATTCCAATTTTGGTATGACCCCAAGGGAGGCCCTCTATGGGATTAAATGAACATGATATGATCCCATGGGGGGAATATATGGGGTTAAATGGGACAAAGAAAACAAATTTCACAACTATAGAAATAGCCAAAAATGGAATCATTATTTTCGCACATTTCTTTATTTGGGCTGAATTTGCAAAGGACTTTTTTGGGCTTAATTTTCAAAGGAATTTTTTGGGGCTTAATTTTGAAAGGACATTTTTTGGAGGTATTTTTTAAAGTGACATTTTTTTAGAGGTATTTTTGGGCTTAATTTCCAAACGACATTTTTTGGAGGTATTTTTTAAAGTGACATTTTTTTAGAGTTTTTTTGTGGTTAATTTTCAAAGGACATTTTTTGGAGGTATTTTTTAAAGTGCCATTTTTTTAGAGGTTATTTGGGCTTAATTTTCGAAGGAATTTTTTTTTAGGTATTTTTTAAAGCAACATTTTTATAGAGTAAGTGTTTTGGGTTGAATTAAATCTTTTATAATGATTTTTTAAAGTGAGTTTTTGTCTAAATTTTAAATGAAATTTTTTTGGAGGACATGGAAGGAAATATTGTGAGCTTCATTTCATTTTTAAAAGCAATTTTTTTGGCGGAATTTTTAAAGTAAGTGTTTTGGGTTGAAGTATGTCTTTTGTGCAAAATTTTTAAAATGATTTTTTTTGAAATTAAATCTTTTGTGATGCTTTTTTAATTGAGTTTTTGTCTAAATTTTGATAGTGAGTTTTTTTACAGGATTTTGAAGGAAATTTTTTGAGCTTCATACTAAATTATCATGGGAAATCAAAGGAATTGAAAGAGAAATTATGATCGAAAAAGAGACCCTGAGGAACATAGAGAATAGGGGAGAGAACATTGCAGAAAAAAGAGAGAAGAATTCTCAAATATTGAAAGGGAAAATCAACCTCAACGAGAAGTTAAAGCAGGTCTGTAAATATAAATATTATAAATTTGATATTTAAAATTTGATTAGTGTATTGTGAAAATTGATTTTTATTTGATGAAATAATTTGAAAAATATTTTGCAATGTAAACAGAGAGAGATATTCCTCAAAACATTGATGATGAGATAGAAAATTTTGAAAGAGAAAGTGAAAGAGATATTGAACCAATGATTGAAGATGTTGAAAATGTTGAAAGAAATTCAAGTGAAGAAATTGAATCACCAGGTATGTATATATATGTTGAATGTGTATTATTGAAATTATACATATTTATTAATTTAATTATTTATTGAATATGTAAACTCATTATGTACATTTAATTCTAATATTTATAGATGAAATCAATATCGGTGATGAGATGTTAGAAAATGTTGCCACTGACACATATCGAGATAAAAAAACTGACCATGTTATACGATATCGTGTTAAGTGCATTATTGATACGTTCTTCAAAGATGAAAATGTGACAGTTCAAGCCCAAGTGTCGAAACTTCTCTTAACATCAAAGAAATTCATTAACATCAAATAAATTTAAAGAAGCTACGACTTTATTGGGTATTCAAAAATCAACAAAAGATTAAAAAAAATGAAGGAAAATGTGATACAAAATATAAATAGTACTCTAAATTCAATTGGAAGATCTAGAAAGAAAATTGATTTAGATGCACATAGAGCAATACAAATGGTAGTGGTTTCATCAAGTACTAAAGAGAATCAATTGGTAAAATCTATGGCACAAGCATAAGGAACCTCATGAAAAACTTTGCACAAACATCAGAAATTTCGATTGCAAATAGATGTAAATGATGAACTCGCTTTTTGGGCAGTTAGTTGTAGGAAACCATACGAAGATAGACTTGGATAAGATGTTTAAAAGTAATATATGAATATTGGAAGAAAAACTTACGTGTTTTACCAAAAGTAAGGGGTGTGATGCGAAGAAGAATAACACGAAATCAGTACGAAGAACATGCAAAACATCTCTTGGACACCACTCAGATACAGTTTTTCAACAAGTTCATAGAAGAGAATCGTGAAATTAATGTCTCAAACAGTGTTTTTGTGCAACAAAAACCATGCTATGTTAAACCTATCACTGTACGTGACACTTGCTGTTGTCACTATCATGTGGAATTTCAGTTATATTATGACACATTTCTTAATTTTGGTAAAAAAATTTGGAAAGATTCACCTCCTCCTTCCACTATCCATGATTTCATATCTCAAATTTAATGTGGAAGAGAAAGCCATGAATTATTTTACCAAAAGAAATGTGTTGGCGATAAAAATGTGATGATTATGGAAATTTGACTTTTTTTCAAAACAAATATCGTACTGATATAAATGATAAATCATTGTCCAACATAAAAGTGAAATGGAAGAGATATGAACATATTCATACATGGATTTTTTCAAGTGGTACTACAAGTGCTAAAAGAATTAATTTACAACAAGAAGAAAATTTTGTGATACCGTTTTTTAGAAAGTTTGAGGCAGAAATTTATAAATACACCAAGCATTCCAATAGAGCTCGATGGTAGGACTTGCAATTCAAAAAATCCCGTGAAGTTTTTCCACTAGGGACCATTTTGTCAATAGTTGATTTTGCAGAGAACTACACATTTGTTCCAAAAAAAGAAATAAAGAGTGAATACTATCATTCTGACCAAGTCTCTATGCTTTTCCATATTCTATGTAGACACGTTGAACAAAATGTTGATCATATAGAAAGCACAAGTGAAAATTGACATGTTATTAAAGAATATCACTTTTATATTAGTGACGATCGGACACATGATACATATTTTGTACAACATTGTTTTGAAAAGATTTATGACTCATTGAAAATTCATGAAATAAAATTCAATGAAAATTTGATATGGTCATCTGGATGCGTAGGTTAATTCAAATCTTCACGATCATTCTTTGGTTGTGTTGTCTTCATATGAAAACCCACATTAAACACTGTTGGAATTTTTTTGAGACTGGTCATGGAAAAGGATAACATGATGGTGCAGGGGCATGTATAAAACAAGCGCTTCAAAGATATCAAATGGCCCACTCTACAAATAGTCTTGTCTCTTCCAAACAAGTTTTTCAATGGTGCATCGTTGCACTAAACCATGAGACTAATCGGCCAAGGAAAGAACGAAGGTACACACACACACACATAGATATATATATATATATATATATATGTAGAAAGTTAATATGTACATGATCTAATTTTTATTGGATTTCTAATTTTAAACATTATTTATCACAATGATTATCTTTGATGGTATTTTGAATAACATATTTATATTCTTGTTTGAATTTTCCATATAGTTTTTTTGGCATATTGGGGTTCAAGATATAGATATATCAATTGGAGATGACGTTGAAAAAATAAAAGGGACTCGAAAATTGCATTCAATTACAACAAAGCAGTACCAAAATGTGTTTGCATTTGATAAAAGAAAATATTCTTGTTTTTGTCAGGTTTGCATAGACAACACAGAATCCAATGATATTTGTGAAAACAAAATGTATGTAAAATATTGTCAACATACATAATTAAATACAAAGGGGAAAATATCCGTTGCAAAATTTAAAGAAATGCAATTAGAGGAGATTATAGTATCATCTGAAGGTGATCGAGTTTCTAATATTATTAGAGATGGTAACATTTCAATTGCTTTCAAATGATAGATATCTAGAAATAGATAATAAAATCAAGTACACGTTAATTTTAAAGTTAATTTTTCATGTTAATTATGATCTAAAGTTATGTAAGTTTGTTTTATTGTGCAGGAGATGTTTTTGTTGTAGTTTCACCTACTATGAACGCAGAAAATGTGAAGTATTATTTGATGTGTTGCATTGAACAAAGATAAAATTATTGGAAAACCCTGATGATAACAAGTTTATATATGACAAAGGGTCTATTATAATGAAAGTTTACTTTTTCCAACAAACTCATCAAAGTTGGGATTTTGTTTACTTTCAAGATTATGAACCTGATGTCATAAGTTTTCAATATGCAGCACACATAAATTTGATAGAATTTCAATCAAAGAAAAAAATGAAAATTAAGAAAGGGAAAATGTCAAAAGTCGATCATGAACGAATCATTGAAGATGACATTCCATTAGAATTTTTTTGATTGAAGTGCCCAATAATTTCTTCTACTTGGATCCATCTTTTAGAACTTACAAAACTCAACTAGAAAATGTTAGCCTTTTTTTTGTGCATTCTTAAGTTTTACAATTATCATAATATGTATATTTTATGTTATATGTACAAGTTTTTGCACATGTACATTGTTTTGGTACATGCACATGAGTAATTTATACACATGTACACATACACATCTAGGTTATCTGGTCTTAAATGATTTCATACATTCTCTGGTACAATTTATGTCATAATGTCATTATTGAACAATGTACATGTGTATTTAACATAGTTGATATAATGTAAATTTTAAGTTGTGATTTTATTTAAGACAATTATTAAGCAAATTATAATATTCATTCTTGAATATTATATTTTTGGTACGTGTTTTGTAATTTCCATTTTACTATCAACTGACATCCATATTAGCTTTTCTATGTACATTAATGAAAAATGTTGTGTACTGGATATATGTTGTAATGCAATTTTAAAATTTTATGATTGTTTGCCTAGAATTTTATGATTGTTTTTAGATATATACATCGATATGTATGTAATTCAATAATTTTTACATATATTCAAATGTACTTCAATCATGTTCGATATATTCATGAACTTAAATATGTAAAACCATCTATCATTGTTTTAAATTACATGTATGATTATGCAAAATGTACCTAAATATCACCTTTAATAGACATCCTAATTATATATCATTCACACATGTTCAAATGCATAACATGTACCACGTGCATTTTTTAATTTGAAATTTCCATCTAGATTCATTTTATATTTAACAAATAACAAAACAACTTGAGTTTTAAAAACAAAACATTATATCATAACATGTGATCACATGCCAAATGTAACAACTATCCAAAATTTAAAATCATTCTTGATAAAATTAAATGTAGTTCAACTATCCAAAATGTAAAATATGTCCAAAGTTTATATCATGAACAATAAAATTAAATATATATAACAATGTATAGTGTTATTGTTTTTAGATATATGCATCGATATGTATTGTACTTCAATCATTTTTACATGTACTCATGAAATTAAATATGTAAAACCATCTATGATTGTTTTAAATGACACATGTGATCATGCAAAATGTACCTAAATATCACCTTTAATAGACATCCTAATTATATAACATTCACACATGTTCAAATGCATAAAATGTACCACATGTGTTTTGTAATTTGAAATTTCCATCTAGATTCATATTATATTTAACAAATAACAAAAAAACTTGAGTTTTAAAAACAAAACATTATATCATAACATGTGATCACATTCCAAATGTAACAATTATCCAAAATTTAATATCATTCTTGATAAAAGTAAATGTAGTTCAACTATATCCAAAATGTAAAATATATCCAAAATTTATATCATAAACAATAAAAGTAAATATATATAACAATGTATAGTGTTACAAGTATCAGTGATATAAAAAAGTAAATATGACTACATAAATAAGACTATCTATATAGAAAAGTAAATTTAAGACTATCTATCAAATAAAATGTTGCATGTGCATCATCAATCAAATAGAGATGGATGCAATGTCTTTTCCAGCAGCGTCCTGAGCCTCCTGGTGCTATCATCTGAAGAATGGGGAACCTGTACACAATGTGTAAACATAAAAATCTAATGTTTTAAAATTGAATGAGAATGTTGAACTTCATAAAAAAAAAATCATGCAATACCTCAGGTAGTTCCCTCTCCATTTTCCCGTGTTGGTCGTCCATCAATACATCCTACACGATAAATTGTCTAATACACATGTACAAGTAAATATATATATATATATATATATATATATATATATATATATATATATATATATATATTTCAAATGAAAATGCATAAACTAATTTGCAATAATATTAAAAAAAAGTTAGACAATTTTTTGTTCAAATTGTTTGGATGTTCCTATCTCCATCATAAAATCCATCGCTAGAGTCACTGGAGAACGGAAATCATCTCCACAAACCTAAAATTCAAAAAAAATGAAACCGTAAAAAAACTCAAGATCTAGATCTCATTTTTTAATGAAAATTTCACTTCAATTTATAACTTAAACATAGGTGAAAAATTGAATACTGGTGACAATGGATTTGGCACAGCTCCTAATAGGGAAGAAGAGGGTGGCTCTGAATGAAAATCATCTCCACAAACCTAATATTCAAAAGTTTTAAAACTGTAAAATAATTCAAGATTTAGATATCATTTTTTAATGAAACTTTCACTTCAATTTATAACTTAAAAACATAAGTGAAAAATTGAATACTTGTGACGGTGGATTTGGCACATCTCCTGACAGAGAAGAAGAGGGTGGCTTTGAATGAAAATCATCTCCACAAACCTAAAATTCAAAAAATTTAAAATTGTAAAATAACTCAAGATCTAGATCTCATTTTTTAATGAAACTTTCACTTCAATTTATAACTTAAAAACATATTTAAGTGAAAAATTGTTCATACTTGGATTTGACACATCTCCCAATACTACAAGGAGAAGACCCTCTAGCGGAGGTTACAACGGAGGTTTTTAGTGTTATAAATTTGGCCAAAATTGTCAAAAAAACATTTTCTACAACATCCGTTTTCGGTAACGGAGTTTTTGGCGGAGCTTCTAATTGAATTTCAACACAACTGAAAAAAATTAGGTGGTCGGAGGTTATTACGGATGTTTTTCTCATCAGTGCGCTAATCAGGTGTCAACGCACTTGTGCGTTTTATAGTGAACACACCGGTACTGTAAACACAACAAGAATCGGGACGAAAAACAAATTTAGGATGCCCTGGGGCGTTTAGAAACGTCCCGGTGCGTGTGAGCCAAATAGTCGCCCCGGGGTGGGCGAAGGTGCATGCATCGGGTCTTTAAGGTCTAAAACCACACTGGGCGCACTGTAGGTGATAGAACGCATCGAGGCCGTTCTAATTGGTATTGGTATTTGTGCGGTTCCCATAGGTCATATCAATGCACTGATGCATGGTATTATACAAACACACTGATCCATGTTATTATACAAATGCATCGACGCCCAGTATCACAAAAACGCATCGATCGTTCTAATTGGTATTGATATTTGTGTGGTGACCATAGGTTGTAGAAATGCACCGGTGAGCAGTCTCACATAAACGCATCGGTGCATAGTATTGCACAAATGCACCGGTGCATAGTACTAACGCGCACCGGTGTTCATTTTGTATTTTTTAGAAACATCGACATGTGACAGTGCAATTATTGTGATTTTCTAAAATTCATTATTCATTAAAAGTCGACACATATCTTATAATAGTATTCATATCAATTAAATTTTTATTAGTGCATTAGAATGTGATGTTTGAATTAATTGGTTATATCATATCATAATTATTGTGATTTTTTAAAATTCATTATTCATCAAAATTAGATACATATCTTATAACAATATTCATATCAATTAAATTTTTATTAGTGCATTTGAATGTCATGTTTGGATTAATTTGTTATATCATATCATCATATTTCACATCTCTTCATTATAATATTTAACCATCCATATATTTAATCAGTGGTGTTACATTTCACAGCAACAACGGAGAAGGCAATAGAATAAATTTAAATGTATTTTATTATATATATATATGAATAAGACACTCTTTGTCATACAAAATTGGATAGCTATTGGTATCCCTTTGTATTTAAATTTGGACACTTCTTCCATTACATTAAACAAAATATTTGATTTCACAGACAAATATTTCAAAAAATACAACGCCTTGCTTTGATATCCAAACATAATTATCATCATTCTTCACTTGAATTTTTGTCACTGCTCGAGCTAGTTCCATGACTTCGGTTATTTTGAGGAATCTTTTGTTCACGATGTTGATTTTTTCCTTCTACTTCACCTTCCATCTACAAACATAAAAATAAATTGTAATGACTGTATATACATTGGTGAGAATAATGAAAATTGAAATATTAAATAATATACATCAATGTAAATAAAAAAGAAATGACGTACCATAGCAAGAATTGACTCATGAACTATACACATTCTTTCAAAACCAAATTTCATGTCGTCTTTCAACTTTTCATTTATTGGCTCAGTTTCATACTTTATTTCCTGCAATTTTTATACCCCATAACAGATCATATATTTAATATAAAATATTTTTTTGTTCTATTAATTATAGACGGAGCTAAGTAAAACAAGATCGATAGATGCTTATAAATTCCACAATTAATTTATGATATGCCAACATACACTGACAACCCATATTTAACCTAATGTCAATCAATTCATCTGATCGTTCTTCTTTGTATGTTAGCACCTATTTGAATACATTCAATGATGATTGTTGTAAAACAACTTAAAATATACAAAAATGAAATCTAGTTAAATTGTTATAAGGAAGTAACAATTAGTCACAAACTTATATATCAACCCCTTTCTTCCTTGTCATCTTGTTTTATGTGTTGAATGGGTTCTATTTTCTTTTATTTTCTGAAAGAAAATAATTGAAAATTAATATTTAATGCTAAATTGTTTATTTATTGTACCTAATTGAAAAATTAAATGATTACATATTACATTCGAAGCACGATGTTGTTGAGATGGCTCCTCGTGCGATGCAATTATGTCAATTTCTTTGACCATCTCCTTGTACACTTTTTTGGACATTCCTACTGGCATATTTCTGATATCAGCCTGCTCATCCTTTGAGATTTTCATAATCTTCTGAAAATGTAACATGACAATAAACTATTTAATTTTTATATTGATATATGAGAAGTAAATATAACAAAAGTGATATTTATAAATGATTTCTTTCTAGTAATATATACATATAATTCTAGAAAAACATTTAAATGAATATTACTTTTTCATTCCTTCTTTTATTTTGTTGTATTTTTTTGCTATTAAAAGTCTGACATGTCTCATTGACCAATTCTCTAGAAACTCATCCTGTAGTTTAGATAAAATTTGGTTCTTTGAATCATTGAATTGATTTTTTTATTATAAGTGGAAAGAATGTCTATACATTCATTCCACAAGATCCCCCAAAGTTTTTTAAAAAAATTTCCCCCTTTCGTTAACCTCTAGCACCACTCCAGATGAAGTAAGGAGCAATTCATTTTCATTTGGATCTATTTTTTTCTTTTCTTAGAACAACATTCCTTTTCTGAGTTGTTGGTCCCTACAAAACATTAAACTTACGTGAATTAATAGATTGTTTGAAACATTTTATCTAATATTTTTAAGTATATTATTAATGAAAATTAAAAAAAGAAACTCATATTGGATCGATAGTATTTTTTCATTCACCTGATTCATCCTTTTGAAATTTTTCCATCAAGATTTTACGCTCTTCTAGTCCTAGATAAAAAATAATCGTATTGAGATTTATCATTTTGTGGCTCTGCATGATACACAGTAAACAATACATATTAGTAAAACTTACATATAGTTCAAAAATAATAATTTTTGTAAAAAATTTACAAAGAACTTGCCTTTTTTTCTTTTCTTGATGTGCTATCAGTTTTTTTGTTACTTGATCTCTTGTCAACCAATTATTTATCAATATGAAACCTGTGCCATAGCATCATTAATATATTTTATAAATAAATCATAAACTTTTCAGGTAAAAAAAAATGAATAAAACGATGTGCCTTTAATGATGTATGCACTGTCATTGGTGCGGCGTGTTCTTATAAACGTATAGCCAAAACAATAGAAACATTGCATGGTGCTCTCTGTCAAGAAGGAGAATCGGTCTGTTATATGTTAACCAGCGCACCGATTAACACAGAAAACTTAATAAAAATCCTTGTGTTAGTTTTTGTAGCATATGATGTTGTGGAGGAGGTGGTGAGGCATATTCTCATAAATACACCATAAAAACAGGGGACTATCGTACGATGTTCTCTGTCAACAAAGAGACCCGGTGCGTTATATGTTAAACGGTGTACCAATTAACACATACATAAAATAAAAAAAATGTTTTTGTCAAACAGTTCGTGTGCGGTGTTCTATAATGAAATAGTGCACAAGTGCACTATTTTACATATGGCACATGGATTTAAAAAAATTGGTTTTTAATTATTTTTATCAAACAGTACGTGTGAGGGTGCTGTGATAAAATAATGCATCGGTGGGTTATTTTACACAGGGGGCACCGATTAAAAAAAAATTGTTTTTTTTTTAATTCACAAAAGGGCCAACATGGATTGGGATCCGAATATGCAAGTCGTCCTACGGGTTAGACGTCATAGGCCTATATATATAGCTATACAAACCCTATAAATCTAAAATGAAAAGCCCTAATTCCGAAATCACAGAATCAAGAAGAAGAAAGGGCACAAAAAAAAAGAATCAAGGGTTTAGCTTAAGAATGGATTTTATTTTATTTTATTTTTTATTTTTATATATTTTTATTTTATTTTATTTTATTTTTTCTAAAAATGAAGATTAAATTTAAATTTACTTACTGCGTAAAAAATACTGCAAAAAATGTAAAAAAAATAATAAAATTTAATCACCAAATGGTTTGAAATTCTATGCTACACGGTTTGAATCACCAGAGGTTTGGAATTATGATTGTCTGAATAGTTCTGTTCAAAATTATTTTGTTGCTCAACAATGCTTTCGTGCTCTCTTGCTCCAAGTATGTCTCGTGCAAATCTCTCCCTGATTTTTTTTGCAAAAATAATGAAATAATGAAAAGTGTTTACTATTTAAATAATTTTTTTTATGAAATTAGATTTTTGAATATATTTTTCCACCCATTTTTCTATTTACCGCTTTTTTTTCACTTAAAAAAAATAAAGTTGCACTTTTTTTATTTGCGGCTATTCGACACCGGTGTGCAGTAACTAAAATGCACTGATGCAGTTATCTATACATTAGCACCGATAACAATAAGTCCATTTTTAAGGCATTGAATTTACTTTTAGGTGTGTACACCAAATTTTATTGTTGATTTTTCTCAAATGGAGGGAGAAAATATCATAATTATATCGAATGGACAATTCTTCAAAATCCAGCTCATTCCATAATATTTCTCAAATTCCATCGCGGAGTTCTCCCTATCCATCTCGAGACGTAATATTTACTTCAGATTTTATTTATATTTTCATTATCTAATTCAATTTATGTTTTTTATCCCTGTCAACCAGCTTAATAAAATTTATAATGTATACAAATTTGCAGGTTCATGCAGATTCAAAATCGAGTTCAGATGCACAAAATATTCAAATATCTCCAAAACGTCGAAGGCTCTTATCAGGAACAGCATACCGCAAGGCGCATTTGGTAAATGAAAATGGACAAGTGCTTCACCTTGCCAATTGTAACAATGTTGCATCTTCTAGCCACAATCTTGGGACAATGATGGTAATAATAATTTTTTGGTATATTAATGTAATTATTTCAATGTCAAATCAATTAATTGTGGATTTTTGATGTGCTTACTAATTGATATCATATATTTTGTACTAATCATGTTCAAATATATTTTTTGAAATTATTAGGATTCTAGTGATGGTGAGCGACCTACCTACCATCTTCCATTGCACCCCATGAAAATATCAAATCGAGAGAAGGTTGAATTAAGAGAAAAAATCGAAGAGGAACGATACCAAGAGTGGTTGAATCAACCACCTATTCAATTCCCACTATGTCCAGATTCACCAATTAGGAATGACTACAACAATAGTAGTTCTTCACAAGATAGCAATGGAGGCAATCAAATAGTGGTTGGTATGGATGATTACTTAAGGGATAGTACTGACATGGAGACAATTTTATTAGATGCATTCCATAACGATGATCAGCTAGGGGATGATGCTCATATCGCTGACACCTTTTTCGATAGTCTTAAATTTTCTTCCACCGCCCCTCTCTTTGGACTTGGCGGTCAGTAAAAGTCTACCCAGTTGGGGACAATAATGTTACTGTACAACTTGAAAGCAAATATTGGCTTGTCGAATGTATCTTTCTCAGAAATTTTGAGGTAAGTTACCATAAAGTCCTCCCTTATATTTTGAGAAATATAATCACACAATGAGCATTACAAATGGTCAATTTTATGAATGTTAATAATTACATCGACATTAATGTACATTTAATATTCTCCATGATCACCAACTACAGGTTATTCAAAGATAAGGTTCTTCCAGGTGATAATGTCTTACCCGGTAGCTGCGAAGAGGCAAAGAAATTGGTGAAAATGTTGGGTGTTGAGTACATATCATATCATGTGTGCCCAAATGATTGTATTCTAATAGAGTATAATATGAAGACAAAGAGATATGTCTGAAATGTGGGCATGACATGTATGATAAATAAATAAAAAAAGGGTAAATCACGTGGATTGGTGGTGCGTATTGAGACATGAGCCTAGATCAAAACATATTTTTGAGAATAATAGTGTTATCATGCCAAGCAAGCTGAAAGATACTGAGGGTTATCATGAGAAGCGAGAGTGATATGGTACATATGTTATTTCATCATTTATACTTTTTAAGATGGATTTTTATAAAGAATAGGACTTAATTACCTTATAACTAAGACTCTTTTTTTCGAAACATTATAATATATATTTTGAATTAATTGGTAATTTGCATTGTGTTAATGTTAAAATCATTTCACTTGATAATTTTCAATTATGTTGATCTCGAACTATAAAATTTTATTTTTTTTGTATGTAAGATCCTAATAAAATAATAATAATTCTAAAGTACATGAATTTATTTGCATTATTTTATCAACTTTATTATGTTACAAAAATTTATGGTATACATTTTACTTATGGTAGTTATGGTTCAAAATTGACAATTAATTTACAAATTTACAAATTTTAATAAAATTGAATGATGACAATACATAAAATTATAATTACAATTTTACAATTTCACAATACAATTACAATTACAATTTTAGAATTTTACATACAATTACAATTACAATCATTTCACATTAATACAATTAAAATTTTACAAATATTTTAAATACAATTACAATTTTACAATCACATATAATTAAAGCTAAAATTAAAATTACAATTACAATTACAATTTTACAATTTTGCATATATACAATTACAATTAAAATTACAATTACAATCATTTCACATTAATACAATTAAAATTACAATTACAATCATTTCACATTAATACAATTAAAATTACAATTACAATTTAAGAATTTTACATACAATTACAATCATTTCACATTAATACCATTAAAATCTTGCAAATATTTTACATACAGTTATAATTAAAATTACAATTACAATTACAATTTTACAATTTCACATACAATTGCAATCAAAATTAAAATTACAATTATAATTGCAATTTTAGAATTTTACATACAATTACAATTACAATTTTACAATTTTACATATATACAATTACAATTACAATCATTTCACGTTAATACAATTAAAATTTTACAAATATTTTACATACAATTACAATTACAATTTTAGAATTTTACATACAATTACAATTACAATTACAATTTTACAATTTCACATACAATTACAATTAAAATTAAAATTGCAATTACAATTACAATTTTACAATTTTACATATATACAATTACAATTAAATATTACAATTACAATTAAAATTACAATTAGAAATACAATTACAATTTTACAATTTTACATACAATTAAAATTAAAATGTCAATTACAATCACGACATAATATTTAATAAATATCATGAGTCAATATTAAAAATAAACATCACGATCATGTTAACCATCGTACAAACATCATATTCCACTAAAAAACACATTCAAATTTGCTAACATAATCTAATTATCGTGATCATGATCATCTAACAAAACAAAAGCATTGTCTTACATCATCACAACACAAACATAAAATATACATCTCATGTCAAATAACTGCTATCACATAGACATCTATCTGCAAGTTTCACATTAAAAGAACATATCTAACATGACCTAACAATATACACATCATGATGATCACCAACATATAAATATATACGATTGCAACATGAACATAAAATACATAGACCATATATATATATATATATATATATATATATATATACACACACACACACACACACACACACATATATATATATAATGTCAAAAATATACAACTGTAATATAACGGCATATAAATGTCAAATATCAGCTGGTGGTACATCAATAGTAGTACTAGTCGAGGCCTACTCATTCAATGGTGCATCCTCGAGTACATGCTTAGATAGATGTCGATCATCACGTGCTTGCTCATCTTGAGGTGCCTCATACTAATCGGGATCAACTGTGGAATCAACCTTGTGCATTGTGTATGTAAGCCTCTTCATTCCATCCACATAGATGGGGACCAATTACCGAGATAAATGCCCCCTCCCACCCAATAAATACGGGGTTTATGAAAAATAATCTCCATTTTATTTCCCCGATGATATAGAGGGATGCCTGCTCATAATGACTCAACATGGATGGTCCATCTTGCTGATGATCATGACTGTTGGATGCTGCAAGTTGCTCATGATGACTCAATGTGGATGGTCCAGCTTACTCATGATCATGACTACTGGATGCTGCAGGCTGCTCATGATGACTTGACGTGGATGGTCCAGATTGCTCATAATCATGATTTTTGGATGGTGCAGGCTACTCATCTCCGGGGCAAGGTGGAGGAGGCTCGATTTTCGATGTAATACATCTCCACCATGCCTAGGTCGAATGACCCTCCTCAACCACGCCACTAATCTGGTATCTCCAACGACATGATGCATCAAGGTCAACAAATCACGTGCCATGCCTCTCCATATCGTTGTCAGCCTATCGTCAACCTGTATCTCTTTGATAGTGGTCGGTCTGACTCCCTCCTCCACTAGGAGTCGACAGAGTTGGTTGCCCAACTCCATCCTAAATCTAGTGTCAGGCCTATGCCTCACACCCTCCAATACCTACGCATGATCATGAGAATCAGGTCTGTCACTAACCTGATCCTCCACATCTTCCATCTCATGATCGTCATCAGGATCTACACCTAGATCATTTGGTGGTGGTGGCATCTCATCGAAAATAAATGACCCAATATATACAAAATATATATAAGTAAACAACAATAATTAGACAATTTCATTAAACAAATTAATAAAAACAAGCTAAATAATGTGTTAGAATAAATTTAAAGAAAACATTAATATTTCCTCTCTCATCCGGCGGCTAATCAACTGTGAAGAGGATGTTGGCACACCCTTGCCAATTGAAACAAGCATATGGACATGGGACAAGAACGAAGGCGTGATCATCAACACTGGATAGAAACTCTAGTGCATCATGAGATATCCTCCCAAAAAAGTCAAACTCACCCCTCTTGGGCATCATCTGGCCCCACATCTGCATCCGTACATGCAGAATCGACCTACGAGGCTGCCGAACAAAAGTAGGCCTTGTCTTTGGAAACCTCTCAAAAAATAAACAAAATAGCTCTAAAGCAAAAGAGAAGTTCATCCTCCCTTGTGCCTGAGCATGATATCTATCTAAAGTTGTACAAAACTGCCGCAAAAAAATCATAGATCACCTCACAAGTTGTGGCACCTGTAATAAAGAATCAACATAAAATAAAAGCTAGTAACTAATGCATTGCCCGTCACTAGTATGGTGTAAAATGGTTGACAGTAGTAGTGAGAGGCACCTCACCTCCTCTCCACCAAACGGAGCAATATGTAATTGACCACCAGAGATCTGAAAATCTATAGGAGACAATATATCGATGCTAATGTATCTATGGGAGTACACCAACTGACTCTCTGCTACATAGCCGATGGGGAACTCTAGGAACGAGGGAAATCCTGCCCTCTCCTAGATAGGCTAATAAATTACATGTCCTCCTTAGTGGACGTGTACCATTGGGTAGGACCAACCCTGAAAGCCTGTCGGTGGGCATTCTGCCTGAAGATAAGATGTTGCAATAACCCATTATGGCCCTTCAGGGATGTAGCCTCTTCATAGAACTTGAGGAGGCCTAACTCCCTTAGGAGCGTCTGGGTGGTTGTCATAATAGGGTGAGGGTACATAAGTCTCTCCCTCTCTCATGCCTCCCATAGGCGAACTACGTTATACTAGTCCATCATATGTTCCTGTTGTTCCCTCTCTTCTATCCTTTGACGTCGCTGAATGATTCACATATTAAATACAAATTTTTTATTAAATAATACATGTATTTACATTTACATATATATATATATATATATATATATATAATATATATATATATATATATATATATATTTGAAAAAAAAGAAAAAATATTCAGTGTGCCAAAAAAACAGTCATGCACCGGTACTGATGCGTCTATTTTTATCATGCACAGTTCGCAGTGCGCCTTAAAATTTTTAGCGCACCGCACAACATGAAATTTACTTTCTCTTGTTGTGCGTTAACAAAAATATCCATCCCATGGCAGATAATTACGTCAACGCACTGCCAAACATTAGTTAATGGTCAACGATGCGGTCATTTAACCGATCGCACCGTTGACTATGTACAAGTTCAGGAGGGCAGTGTGCTAACCAAACTACTCACCCTGGGTCGGATAGTTTCGTCAGTGCACTGCCCTTCTGGCATCATTACATAGTCAAAGGTGTGGTGGTTTAACTGACCACACCGTTGACTATGTAGCAGTATCGGGAGGGTGGTGCACTAACCAAACTATGCGCCCCCGAGCGTATAGTATAGTTAGTGCACCACCCTCCTGACATCAGTACATGGTCAACGGTGTGGTTGTTTACATGACCACACCGTTGACTATGTACCAATGTTTGGAGGGCGATGCACTGAACAAACTATCTGCCCCGAGGTGCATATTTTGGTCAACGCATCACCCTCCCGAACTTGGACATAGTCAAAGGTGCGACCTATTAACTGACCACACCACCATTAATGTATTTAAAAAAAACACAGTGTGCCATTTTGGTACCACACCGTAACCGGTGTGGTTATCATTAGCACCAGTTGCAGTGTGGCCTATAAATTTACAGGCAACACCATGAACCAGTGTGAGCCGAACGGCTCGAGCGCACCGCGCGAGAATTTTTTTTTTTTTTTTAAAGGGTAAATTTTAAGTTTTTTTACAAAACTAGTCCGCTAAAATGTTTAATTATGGAGAAACAAGTAAAATAATTTTACATTTGGGCTTTGAGGAGGCATATTTGCTGAAGAATTTTCACAACTAAATTTTCTCACTATTTTCCAAAATTCAAAATCGAGATGGTGGGCAATGGACGGTAGCAGTGCGTGCAATGGGAACACCGATGGTAGGGCACCTCACACAAGGGAAATTCACATCGATTCTTGAGAGATCTAGAGCACTGAAGAAGTGAAAATGTGGATTTTTGGCCGTAATGTTTTTTATTTATTTAACCTTGTTCCAGTGCGTGAGTTTTAGAGGTGCACCAGGCAATTTCTTCCAAGTGCATTGGAGTTGTTTCAGTTTAGCGCGGATTTTTATGACACACTGGGGTTGAATCTTTGTAACGAACTAGTGTGCTACAGTAATTAGACACACCGGGAGGGTTTGTATGGAGAGCATGGTGTCTCGGTGTGCCAATTTGTAGTATGCTTCGATGATTTCTAGTTGAACGCACTGGTGTGGTTTAGGATGAGAAACACACCGAACAAAAAATATCCGCAAAACCCTCCACTGCCAAACTCCTCCAGAAATATCCGCTACAAATGGATATCTGGGCTATTTTTATAAGGGGTTCCTCAAAAACATTCGCTAGAGGGTCTTTTCCTTGTAGTGTAACAGGGAAGAAGAGGGTGGCTCCATTGCGAAAACATCAAACAGAATGGAAATATGTTAACATTTAATTATACATACATGTGTACACAATTATTTATTTTAAAAATATGTCATCATGATACCGATATAATAATAAATTAATAATTGTACATCGACATCATGAACACTTAAAAAACACTAATATTTGCTAACATATCATCTTGATTGTGAGAACTTGAAACTTCGACTGTGATATTATCAAAATATTCGTTCATCAAGCATGTTAACTGCAAATGGTGTTGACATATGATACATTATTTTTAGATTAACATATACAAATAAACATGTATATGTATTTATTACAAATTACAAATTAAAATATTCACCCTAACCATTAACACATACCGATCCCATGCCCTCTTCCTCATGAATAATTAAGTCATGCCAACCATTGTGACAATGCTTTGCATATTTTCTAAGCTCTTCAATACTCATGTTGTCTATCTCATCATCTATATGATACACAAAATTAGCACGTGCATTCTCTCGTGCTCTTTGTCAATTCAGACAAACATCAATTCCACCAAGTCCACTCTGAACATTGTCTATGATGGCATCCCTTGCTTCTCAACTAATTTGAGAAGTGGCATCCATCTCTGACCACAAAGTTTCCACATGAAGAGGTTGGCTTACCAATGGTGGCTCGGGGTGACACAATTCAGCATCATGCTTAGCGCCACTACGGTCACATAATCGATCTTTCCTAGGACCAAAAAATTAAGAGGGAAGGTCATTATAATTGGGTTTCATTCTCAAAATGAATTCTGCATAAAATAATTTTACAAAGTAAAGAGGAACCTCATCATTCCATGGTATTATTCCATAGGCAGCAAGTTGTCTATCATACAAATGGAAAGATATATCAGGGTGCTTGAAATATTTCACCTTTAGCATTTCCTTTTTTGCCCTTATTTGAAATTAAACATAGATTTTGTCATTTCTTTTGTAACTATGTTTAACATCCTCCCATGTATCGAGACCCATCACTATTTCCTTTATTTTTCTCATCACTTCTACAAAATTATCAGTGTTTGTCTCAAACTTTTTTTGGACATCTACAACTGTGCTTAAAGAGTGTGTAATTGTTTCTAAGCTTTCTCGACTTTTAGCAGGGAGTTTCAAAGAAATAATATTTTTCTTCAATTTTGAATAAGTATGTCCACACCATTATAATGTGCATTGTTGGATGTTTGTTTCCCAAGGTAAATCGGAAATGTCAGAAGGATAAGTTGTGGTTGGTAAACAACCTTCCTCTTAAATAACGTGGTATGGCCTACGTCTTTTTCAAGCAACATTTTTACCCTCTGCATCAATATATAAAATTACATGTATAAATAGAAAAACATGTGAACAAATTTGTACAAATTTTCCTTTTAACCATAAAAATATATATATAAATAATTTAAAACAAATTAATAATTGAATGAAAATAAAATTCAGAATGATGGCCACCTCAAGATGGATGGGCAGCATCATGCCCACCTTGAGATTCTTGAGAACCAGCATGACCACCCATTGATTGGCCACCACCCATTGGTTAAGAACCAACATGACCACCCGTTGATTGTCCACCAGGGGAAAGCATACCACCACCCTCACACAATTGGCCACCAATTATTGATTGGCCACCAGGGGAATGTGTACCACCACCATCCTCACACAACAAGAGGAAAGATTTATAAAAAAATATGAATTTATAATCAATTAAAAAATACATACATATGTATAAATACATGTACATATGATTGATTAGATTGCGTGAACCATATCACGATTGTGTGAACCATGGCTAGGCTCCATTGGTGGAGTAGATAATCTTGTCCTCCAAACTCCTAAAAATAAAAAATGAAATTTATTAAAAATTCATTTAACTCACAAAATTGATAAAAAAATCAATTCCATATGTATACATGTATGTACGTGGGGATAAAACTATATATATTCAATAAAAAAAAATCAATTCCACAGGTATACATGTATGTATGGGAATAAGATTATATATTCAAATTTTATTTAAAAACATACACATTTAATATAAATACCATGAACATCCCTCGATCCATGATCCCCCTCTCTCGTAGAGGCACGGGATTCTATTGATGTTCACCTTTCATCCTCCATGATATATATATGGATATCTATAGTGGACATTTACAATTATTTTTAAAATTACTATTTAAAATAAATTCAAAAGAATTCAAAAAATTGATGTAATTTAGTACACAAATGTTGAACACAAACAAAAATTATGTAAAACAAAAAACTTTAAAAGCACAAATTGATGTGTAAAACTCACTTTAAACAAAAATTTGTTGAAGTCCTACATATATTAATTTTATAAAATGTGAATTTCACCAAGTTATGCTTACATGGTGGGAGCACACTTGGTATATAATTGAAAAAAACACACGATCATTAAAAATGATGCATTTATAAGTAAAAAACACACACATATCAAAGATATGTTACAATGTTCATCACTAAATTTTGAAGGAGATCATCTCAACACTAATTCATCTTTGAGAGATGAATCTTGAATTGGCATTGCCCCATGCAATACTAATTCAACTACTAATTCATCTTTGATAGATGAGTCTTGAATTGGCATTGCCTCGCACAATAGATCGCCAAACATCTTATTAACATTTTCACAATGTCTTATACTAAATTTTTTAAAATTTTCTAACAATATTGTTTGCTTTTCCATGAAGTTGTTTTAGCCTCTCCTTCTTAACTTGGTACACTCCTTTCATCTGGTTGCACACAAGTTCAGAATTTGTGAAAACTACAATTCCATTTTATCTATAATCCCTACCTGTTCCCAAGCCTTCTATCAATGCAATATAATATGCTTCATTATTTGTTGTTTTTCCCGGTATATTCATTTTCCTTTGGAGGACCTTACTAGTCACAATATTGAAAAGCACATATGTAATCAATGTTTTCCCTGGATTGGGGAAGCAAGAAACATCTATGCATAATGTCCATTTTTCAACCATTTTAGTGGGTTTTTTTATCCCTGAAATATATATATATATATATATATATATATATTAAATGAACATTTATTTCAAATTCCTTAAATTTTATTGCAAATGCCTTAAATTTTATGGGAGAAATGACATGTATGTTGGCCACCTGTAAAATTTGTTATATCAAAAGGTGGCCAAAACATATTGGAGCCTTCAAGAAACAACTTTATTACTAAAAATCTTATCTCTTGAAACCTCTTGAAGACATCATACCTTTGTTTCAATCTTTACTGTTGTTTCCATCTTAAAAACTCTGAAATTCTGCTCATTTCAAAGAGAAAAGACTGCTTCAAAATCACCATTTTTCCCTTTCCTCCACTTCGAAACTAACCTCCATTTTTACCATTTTTATTCCCATGAAATTTCTCTACTTTTCATGAGTTCCCTTCTTCCATTCATGAAAATCATCTTTACATATTTTAAAACTCATTTCTAAACTATATCGAAACCCCCAATTCCATTGAAGAACATTGAAAAAATCATGAAGAATACATATTTTTGTATTAAGGCTTAAGCCTCTTGGGCTAAGTCCTAAACCACTTCCCCGTTATATGCCCTAGTGCTAGAACCAGGCACTAAGCCTTTAAAAGCGCTTATCGCATCGCAAAATTCGAGCACATAAGTCTGTTTCACCAGGCCAAAATTCTGATTACGATTAGCCTTTGTATTTAAACCCCTGATCTTATTATTGTTCCATATAACCTTAAAGCCCGCAACCGGCCCTTAAATCATTGTGTAAACCATCTTCGATCAATATTTTTCTTTGTAAAGTCAAAAAACCTCTTTTTCCAAAGTTTGGTATAATCGCGCCCATAATGTGTTTTTTATATATTAAAAATGGATAGATTAAAAAGACCCAAAGCGCAATCACATCGGAGAAATTCATAATGGGTAAGACCCGCATCAAAATTTCCGATGCGATTGGGTCCCATATGTATAAACCCCGCCCCCACCGCTTTTCATTCTGTTAGTTCCCAAATCCACCTTAGGCTGAAAAAAGGCAGAAGAAGGACAACACCAAACCACGCTCAGCCTTGTAGCTAGCCCTACGAGGACAGGAGAGGGCTCTCTCCGGGTCAATATCAATGAAAAATGTTCAAAGGGGCTTGAGATGAAGATAAAAACAATTGATCTTAGGCTAGATAAAAAAATAGGAGGGTTTGATTTTGATTTTTTAGGGGTTTTGTTGAAAAAAGGGAAAAACAATTTTTGGGCTTGGGGATGAGGTCGGATCTTGCAGAGTTCAAGTTGGGGCAGGGTAGGCAATGAATCTTGATGTCTTAGATCGAATGAATGGATGGAAAAGACTGCTAAGGAGCTGAAGAGGGCAAGAGAGTACAAGGATCCTCTTCAAACTGACGAAAACATATACAACTAAACAAAAGTCTAAGGCAGAGCACTAGCAAATCAATGAATTCTACCTCGAATACTCATTTGTTTAATTCAGAAGCATAGAGAAAGATGGCATACATATAACATTAATGAAATTATAATAACATGAGAAGAAACATCATCAAAACTCAGAAGCCACAAGGATCCCAACAAGTGCTGCAAAACTTTGGTCTTTCCTTTGCCAAAAACTGAAATATGGATGTACAATGGAGTGCCAAACTTTTCCCAAGAGTCCAACACCTGAAAATGTCTCAGAAAATACAATATATAGACAATTCTAACCCCTTCCCATGCCTCTAGGGGTCGATCTCATGCTTCTAGGAGAAGTTTGAACCAATTCTAAACAAAGAGCTAAAATCTAGGCAGCCAAACAACTTGCCTCTATAAGCTAGGAAACTAATCCATTCACTTGATTTTCACTTTTTTGTGAATGAATCATCTAGAATAAGTAAATACATGCCAAAATTACATCATGGTTACCAAATTACATCAATCTAGATAAAAAATTACATCAAGAGGTGAAACTAGTCAAAACTGGCCGAATTCCTGAGTTGGAAGGTGAAAAATAGGCTGAATTCCTCTATGCGCCGCGCTCAAAAGCTCTATGCACCGTGCTACTTTGGACCTGCTTTGGGAGCACTTCCCGAAATCCAAATTGAGCTCATGATAGCTCGTTGGAAAGCCCTGGATGTCTTCTATCCAACCCAAGTAGAATTTTTCAATTTGGAGGTCATTTGCCTCTCCAAAACGTCAATCTCCCAAAAGTACTTCCTGCTGGTGCAAAAGGTGGCAGAAAGGTGATTTTCATGGTGTTTTTGGCCCTTAAGACCACCCAGAATTTGATGAAATGATTCGGCCATTCCTGAGCATGCATAAATTACCATGAGAAATCCAAAAATATCAAGTTTTCCTCCAGAAGGTGTCCCAATCATAAGCGCGCGTCGGGTGGCGCGACGCGTTGGGCGGAAAAACCTGTTTTGCAACCAAAATTTTCAAAAATGACAAAATTTTCTCCAAATTCCTTGAAATTTGGGCTGGAGGTCCATAATCAAGTACCATGCTCAACCAAAGAAGCTTCGGCGAAGATTTGAAGTGGATCAGACCTTTTTTGGCGTTTCAATGCCCTCCTGGTGCATGCAGTTCGGTGGCGGAATCACTGTCTCGTTCATTGGATGTGTTGGTGTCCGTCATGCTGTTGCAATGTGTATGTCAAGTGGATATTTGGTTTGTTGGAAATGAGAAATTGGTGCCTTTGTTTCAATGCCAAATGTGTGCCAAAGGAATTTGAGGAATTGTGAGGAATATAGGACAATGGGAAAAGTGAACTGTGGGAAATAGTATAGTGGTAAAAATGTGATTCAATCAAGTGAGATTTAAAATGCTGTGACAGTCACTTGATTGCCTGGGGACTTGAGGATCTTATAAGTGAAATGAGAGAAGGAGAGTGATAAGGAATGGTAGGTTTTAGGGATAGGGAAAATAGGTCTTGGGAATAAGTGATTTGGGATGTTTAGGGAATAAGAGAGGAACTGTATGATGATATGATGATGATGGGAAAGGAAAATACAAGTGAGAAATGGAGTTTTTTGGCACCAAAGTCAAATTCTAAAACTTCAAATTCAAACCCTAAAGAGGCATTTCTTTACAAAAGGATAGGGTTTAAGCTTTTGGCATTCAAATTATTCAAACCAATATTTTAAACCACACCCAAAACTGATCAATGGAAAATTACAAGACAATTTGACTTACTTGGAGCAGAGGAGCCAAGAAATTTGGGATTTCGTTGAAGGCAATGAGAAAACTGGAGTATCAGGCCAATGCGCCGCGCTCCAACCCAATGCGTCGCGCCATAAATAGCACATGTTTCAGGAGGCTTTTGGAGGCCTTCCCGATGTCCAAATTGGGCGCATGATAGCTCGTTGGAAATATATTGGAGTCTAATTTCCAACCCAAGTGGAATTTTTCAATTTGGATTTCATTTACCTTGTCAAAAATCAAATCTCCCAAGACTAGTCAAAATGTGCAAGATGAGGCTGCCTCAAGGCAGAGTGCTGTTGCAGTCAACTTTTGAAGGTCTTCCTCAAGTCCAAATTGAGCTCATGATAGCTCATTGGAAATATATTTGTGTCTAGTTATCATTTTAATCATCAATAAAGTAATTTGGAAAACCAATATAGGAGAAATATTTATTTTCCCAAGGTCACATCATAGGTGCATTCAATTCTCCTGAGGCAACGGTATTTTTGGCATTTCTCTAAAACCATGATACCTGTGTAAAAATTGAAGGAGGTTTTTATTCTTTGGCATGTTTTGGAAAAAAACCTCTCTCAAGTTTCCAAAATTAATCTTTATTTCTCTGAAACATCATTTGAGTGAAACCTATCCCGTTGTGTGAAACAAGGGATTTGTCGAAATGAAGCGAAATGAAGGGGATAAGGGGCTTCTAAATTCTTGGGGAAATTTTGGGAAGTAAGGAAGGATGTTAGGAAGTAGGGGAAAGTATAATTTCAGAGATTGAGTGAGGGGAAGGGGTCCAAAAGGGAAAAACACAGGCCTAGCCTAGAAAATTGCCAAGTTGTAGCAAGAAACTAGGGTTTTGCAAAAATGAGGAATTTGGGGGATCTCAGTGATGGGAAGTGTTTAATAAGGTACATTAAGGATAGGGGAAGGTGTATGAACATCAGGATACAAGTTTTTCTGATGATTTGACCATTCAAGAGAAATTACCTTCAAAACCCTAGGAGAGGGAAATGAACCTTACCTAGGCACAACTAAAGCATGAACAAAGTGTAAAATGACCCTTTGGAATCTGAAATGATGATGAAAACCCTCTAAATGATGGTACACTCAGCTAAATGGTGACATGGACCGACATTTGGACAACTCTGGAAGAAGTGAAAGCAAACCCTAGACATAGTACTTAGTGAGCAAATTTTGCTTGAAGGCTCACTGAAATGACAAAATTTGACCCTGACACCTCAAAATCACTTTGTAAGAGCATGTTTGATCACTGGAGGAAGGCTGCAAAGATTGAAACTAACACATTCCATATATCCTATGCCCGGGACCAAGAGTTTAAGTCCCAAGGCGCCAATCGCATCACAAAAAGTCAAATGGGTAGATTGAAAAGCCCGAGCCCAAGGCTCTGTTTGCAATTAGCTCTTTGTTATATACGCCCCGGGCGTATTGTATTTCATATATACCAAGGCGCCGCAGATGGGCGCCAAGCCATATTATAACTATATAACCCGCCCCTATACATATAAACCTTTTTTTTATGTTAATTTTTGGTTTTCACATGATATGAAGGGTTTGCCGCCATTCGCTTTTAAAAGAAATCCCCGTCGTTGATCTTGAGACGATCAAACGGCCCAGGCAGCATTGCATCGCAAGTTTTTATTAGGCGCATCCAATATTTCTCCGCCTCCGATTGACATCTCCCGATTCTTTCCCTACCATCGATCTGATCTACAGATCGACAGCCCATAAATAATCGCTCTGTCACGCTCCAAGTTCATTGCCCCACCGATTGCGATCCTCCAATTGGATCTGGACCGTCCATGTGTCCAGATCGGACGGTTCGAGATGATTTTCCCGATTTTGGTTTAAAATCATGTGCCTCCACTCATAATTGTTTTTGGCCAATCGTAACCGTTGATCTCTGCAGATCAACAACCCATATTTTCCCTTCCTCTGCCATTATAATATTTCTATTTTACCCCCTAGATTTCATCTCCGTTGTTGATCCTCTTATCCAATGGCTCACGTTTAACCCGTCAAGCCTGACCCTTGTGGGTCCTGTCTCCTCCCACGTTTGATCTCAACCTTTCATCCTTGATCCAACGGCCCAAATTAAAACCACCCATCCCGCTTCCGCTTGCGCATCTTTTCAAATTCGCGCTCACTCTCTGTCGTTAGATCTGAGGCCCCAAATCTGACGGTCTATACTCCAAGTTGCGTAACTATAAGCATGAGCGATAATTCAAAAAAATTATGCGATATAAGCTGTTTTAGAAATCCACGTGTCGCCTCCAGATGCATATCTCATTCAAAAAGCTAAAACTGCCTACCCGCCTAAACGCCGCACGAAAATAGTTGTTTTACCCCTGAAACCACTTCCCGTCGCGCGCGATTCCCGCCATCGATCTTTTCAGATCAACGGTCCTAGACCATTTTTGAATTTTTCTATCGCCCTCTGCCTTTTCCAAAAGAATTTCAACGAGCTATCATAGCCGTTGATCTCCGTGGGCTTATCGCATCCGATGGCCCTTTTTCTTCCCGAAACCAAATTCGATTTCCAGTTCATTTTCCTCCGCCAAAGGATTTTCGCTCATTTCATTTGATTTTTTTTTAAATATCCTATAATGTGACCCCTTCACATTATTAGTTCGCGGCTAATCTCAACCATTGATCTGTCTGAGATCGACGGATCTGACTTAAAACTCCCCACCATTTCATTAACCACCTCCTTTTGACCCCGCAAACGAATCTCTGCCGTTGAATGTTGCCATCCAACGGCCACACTCTTAAACTGAACCTCTGAATTATTTTACCCAAATAATGCAAGATTTCTTAATTTTTTTTTGTGTTTTACAGGTTTGAATTGTTTTTCCGTTATATCAAAGAGAAAACCAAAGGCCGGGGATGACGATCTCCCGCGCCTTTGTACATAGAAAAAAACCATTCCACAGGGTTCAAACTTTACGTTTCGTTAATGCTTCATGGGCATTTATGCCACATGTGCCCTGTCCGGCCCTGCACATCAACAAGACACAGACCATTGAAATAAATCAAAAGGGTATCAATGTCGAAGACAAAACCTACCAAAACAGAAGATTGAAGACAAATTTGTGGGGATTACAGCTAAGAATGATTATCAAAAGCCTAATCCTCCAAATTAAAACACATTTAAAAGTAAATCATAAGTTTTTATCAGACAGAAGGCCTCCACTGCCACATCAGAGGCAAATCGATTCCTCCCAGCTACCACAAAGCCACCTTTGCCTCAAAGAATTCAAACAGAGGCCGAAGTTATTGATCAAATCAGATATTTGCCTCAACGCAGCCAAACAGTTAATTCTACTGAAAGAATTTAATGACAAAAATATCCACAGAGTTACTATAGCATGACACAGAGCCTCAAAGGTCAACAAAAGCTCACATTGAGCTTAATATTTAATGTAAATCAATTAATACATACAAACACCTGTAAACTTCTCCATCGAGCCCTTCAAAGGCTGAGAAGTCATTAGTTTGTATTAATTAACTCAGGATATCTTTTATTAGCTCCCACCTCCTCATTCTTCTATAAATACTTCAGTAGAAGATGAGAAATTGTTGGTTACAGAACTTTGAAATACACTTGTGCTCGAAACTTCTACTTGTAAATAGTGTTCAAAGGTTCTTGAAGCTCTATTTGTGATCTAATAAGTTAGGCTGAGAAGTGAAGATGATTTCTCAACTGAAACATTGGACTTGAAGATGTAACTGGTTTGACTTCAATATACAAGTTGTTTCTTGGGATCCTGGTCTATATCACTAGTGAAGTGCTTCTTTCTTTGTTATTTGTTTCCCTCTCATGTATGCCATATTGTCCATTATTCTCTGATAAAGAACAACAAGCATAGAGTTAGGACTTACTGTTTACAGTACCCTTCTCTGACTGATAAGTTTTATCTCAATGTTTTCCTCCAATTTGTTTATTTAAGAATGATTCAATATAGTTTAAGCAGTTAGGAATGTTGGTGTTCCCTCGTCCTACGGTTTTCTCTAAAACATTATTCTTGAATGTTATTTTGATTATTTTCTTATTAAAGTTAGACTAGAAAAGTGATGGTGAGCCCTGTTTTCTAGCTTCTATTCTCCAAAGGTAAATTCTGAAAGTTTCCCTAAGTGTATGCCAAAAGCAGACTAGATTTAAAAGTATTTTATTTGATCTTAGGCTACATTTTGTCTCTCTTATGTGTTTTTCATCCTTTCTGAAAGTAATTATGCGGATTACTGGATTGTTTGTCTCTTGAGTTATCTTTAATACGAGCTTGTCCAAAGAGGTTTATGGTGAGCCCTGCCCTTTGGTTGGTTTTAAACAGTTGCTTAAAGGCTTTTTCTTGTTTGGACTGACTATAAATCCTTATTGAAATTATTATCAGTTTCCACCCCTCCAACACTTTTATTGTTTCCATTCCATCATTTAATCTCAATGATATTGTGATATAGATGACTTGCCCCTTGGATCACTCTTGAATTTTTGCACAATTAAAATCCCTATTATGACTCCATAGCCCAATGGACTAAAAACCAGCGTTATATCTATCTTTTTAGCCAAAGCTTGTCCTAATTTCTTGCAAATTCACACCTTTGAAACTCTTTCCATTTAGGACTTTCCCTCAAACAATAATCATGCTCAACCATCCAAAAACAAAACAAAACCCTCGGCCTTCATAACTAGCCTAACATCATTACCCAAACTTCAAATACAAATCCAATCTTTGCACCTTATTGGAGAGATCCCTCTCCCAATTCAGGAGGGCTAGATCCTTGAATCCCAAAGTGGTTGAAATGATGTTCTTCCTGCAGTCGGACTTTTGCCAATCTTGCTGATTACAGGGTGCTAACATTTCTGGAAACTCCGCTGGGGATCCTGAGTCAAATTTCATTTTAGGTTCCCTTAAACACTTCATAAAACCTTGTGGGTATAAGAAGCCTTTTCAAGCACTTCCAAGTATGGTAATCATGATGAAACTTGTTTGAATCGGTGATAAACTAGGCAAACCCTAGGATTCTCATAAGAATTTATCTAACCTTGAAAGATCAGCTGGCTTAGCCACAAGAGTAGACTTTCTTTGTCTCATTACCGTAGCTAAGTTTTGAAACAGATATAGGAAACTCTTAACAACCAATAGGACTAAAAAATAACTCAGAAAACCCAAAAATATTTCAGATTGGTATTTAATAAACATGGTGGTGGACCATAAAACCTTTTACCTCCAAAAGAGCTAAAAAAATTCCACTTGGCGACTCCACAATCCTTAACAGACCTTAATACTCCACTGGGAAGAACCTTTGTCATTATAACATTGTTTAAAACTCAGTTAGAGGACGATAGGATTTGAATTTATGAAACGGAGTAGTTGACCTCTTAAAGTCTGTCATATCTGGTTAAACTTTTCTTGTTTGGTTGGGTCTAAAAACACTGCATAGTGGCTCCTAGAAAGATTCATAATAGAGCCTATCTCGACCCAGATCCACCTGAGATAGTTGATAATCCAGAAAGTATCCTTAGGAAGTCTCCTAAGATTAAAATTTCAATTGTTTTTAGATCACCCTTGAGAGCTAATTCAGTTCCTGAAAATATTTCAGCTCTACAACAATCACAAGCTGACTTAGTAAATCCATTTAGAACTAGGTCATTTAATGATATAATTCAGCTAGACTCTGAGTCTTCACTTTCATCCCCGGAAACAAGTGAACATCCTGGTAGTAGAGAAACAACACCTCCTGATTTACATTTCCTTCACAATCTAGGTGTCTCTCATCCAAGATCAGCTCAGCAATCTACTGTTGTACCATCCACTTATGTTCACCAAACATCCACTATCCAAACCACTCCACTTCAGCCCACTTTTCCTTTTGTAAATCCACCTCCACCTCATATCATGGCAGCATGGTATGCTCCCTTAGTCCTTCCTGTACCATTAGTCAATCTTCCACAGGACTATTAGTCCAACATTCCATTATATGATGCTAGCAATGCTACAACTGCATCACAACATGTGGATAGAATGAATGACTACTTTGACGGAAATGAAATAGATGATGATTCTGTCAAACTTAGACTATTTTCTCAGAGCTTAGGGGGAGAAGTAAGAAAATGGTTTAAAGGCTTAACCCCCCATAGTACAAATGATCTCCATGCCTTCCATCAAGCGTTCCTAAATAAATGGGAAGTTAGAAAGAATCCTCTTCAGATACTTTCTTATTGCAAAAGTCTCCACAGAAACACTGGGGAAAGTGTACAAACTTATTGTACTATATTTAACAGTGTATATAATGCACTTCCCTCAAATCTAAAACCTCCACAACGCACAACATTGAACAAGTTTCCTGAAGTATTAGACCCTAAGATGGCCTATCAACTAAGAGAGAGAGACCCTACAACTCTTGAAGATATGAAAAAGGGGGCTCTCGCTGTGGAAGTTAATTTAATGGAGAAGAGAGAGAGAATGAAGAATGAGAAGAGAGTATCCTTCAGAGAGGAAACTACACCTTCTACTTCCAAATCAAAGATGGAGAGAATGATGGAGGAGATGATGAAAGATATGAGCATAATTAAGAGAGCACAAGCAAGCCAAAACCAAACTACTCCTCAAAATAGAAACTAGAACCAAAATCAGAATTTTAGAAGAAATCAACCTCCAAACAGACCTAGGGAAGATGATCAACAGATTACTCCTCCCTTTCACCAAAACTATGTAAGTGAGGTTGAGGAAACAAATGAGCAAGTAGAGGACGATGATATCAATATTCTAGGAGTAGATGATGATGACTTTGAGGTTCATTACGATAGAAAACAAGGTCTGTACACACCTTATGATGACAAAAGGAATGATGATGAAAATTATTATCAAGACATGGAGAATGTCATCATAGAGTCTCAAAGAGAATATGACCTTAGAAGTAAAACCAATCAACAAACTCCCAACACCAAAACCTCTGACAAAGCTTCACCAAGCAGCCTTGTAAACAAGCCGAAAGTTGTCAAACAGAAAGACAAGACAATAGTTTTTAATTCTGATAAAGGTAAAGAGAAAGGCACTCAAAACATTACAAAACAGAGTGCGGACCTTAGTAGTACTAACACTTCAGCTAGTACTCCTATTAAAACACTTTTGTCAAATGTAAATAGAAAAAATCAGAAAACACATGTTGCTGACAGAACGACAGCTAGTAAGGCTGAGACAAGTACTTCAAAGAATCAAATTCCTTTCAGCCTAGAGCAGGAAATTTCAAAGATCAAAATCTTTGTTCCCTTGACCGAGTTAGCTGCCCAAAATGTATATAGGACCCAAATTTTGAAGGCTTTAAACATTGAAGAGAACAATGACACAGTCAATCTTAATTATGACCAGCCAGAGCTTATTTTTGGTCCTAATATTAAAGGTAAGTATCAAGAGGGACCTGTTCCTCCCTTTTACGTAAGTTTAAACGTTCATGAAAAGATTTTGCATAACGCTATGCATGACTCAGGGGCTTCTCATAATTTAATGCCTAAAGCTATAATGGAGAGCCTCGATCTAGAAATTACCAAACCTTACAAAGACCTTTACTCCTTTGACTCAAGCAGAGTAAAATGTTTAGGATTAATCAAAGACCGCTGCATTAACTTAGCCCAGATTCCAACCAAATACTTAGTCATGGACATTGTTGTGGTTGATGTACCCCCAAAGTATGGAATGTTATTATCTAGGTCTTGGGGGCTAAGTTACAAGGCACTATGCAGGTGGACATGACCTATGTGACTATCCCTGTTTTCAATCAGACTAGAAGACTTTACAGGGAATCCCACATGCAATACACAGTTACAAGCCAAGACGGACCACAAAACTCTCCTCTATATTCTGTAAATACAGGCCTTGATTCTTTTATTCTGTTTAACGATGAAACACTTAGTGAACAAGTCACTTTAACAGAATTAATGGCCGATACAGAGGAAGAAGAATGCAACGTAGAAGTGTCAAAAAAATTTGCTGTGTTCGAAAACTTTAGCAAACCAAAAATAGGTCTCGAGCTACAAGTCATGCATCCTTTGCTTTTAAATCTTGACATTCAAGAAGACAACCCTCAACGCATTGAAAAATATGAAGAATTCAAGCAAATTCAACTAAGTGCTGATGTTCTACGATAATCAGAGAGCACGTTAGTTGAAGAGGACAAACACAAAACGGATGAAACCGTGAATAGTCCTCTGTGGAGTATGTTTTTTGATGGGTCGTGCACTAGAACTAATGCTGGTGCAGGTGTCTGGATTTGCAACACTAAAAATAATCACACAGAGAGCATTTCCTGTAAATTAAACTTTCAGTGTTCCAATAACATAGTGGAATATGAATCCCTGCTTTTAGGCTTACGTTTGTTGAAAAAGTTAAGAGCCAAGAGAATCAAAGTGCATGGGGATTCCGTGTTAATCATTAGACAAGTCAATGGGGAGTATAATTCTAATCATCCCAGACTTAGGGCCTACCGAAATGATGTCGTGGACCTCTTAAAAACTTTTGAGGAGTACCAGATAATTTTTGTCCCAACGAAAAGAAATATTGCAGCCCACAACTTAGCCTTTGCAGCCAGAACATGCTTAACGCCATATGAAACCAAAGACTACACAACTCAGATAAAATTCAGACCAGTTGTTCTTAATAACGAGAAATATTGGCAGGTGTTCGACGGAGACAAACAAATAGAAGACTTCATGCAATTCAGAAATGAATTCGAACTACACAGTTCGGACTCAGATTATGATACAGATTGCAGTGAAGAAAATTTTCCTGGTGAAGAAGAACCATCTCCTGAACTTGTTAATATTAATCTACTATCTGGAAAACTTGAAAACAAAACAAAACTGATTGCAGAATTAGAAACAGAAGAGTTAGAAACCCTGTAGTCCAAAGATGAAAGTTTGCCAAAGGGTCTGGCCCCTTTAGAATAGTTGTTCGATTTCAACGATGTGGCCAAGAAGCCAAAACTGGAGCCTGTAGATACTGAAGTAGAAGGGTGCAATATAGGCAGTAAACTTAAACCAATGATGATTAAACTGTCTAAGACCTTACCAGCTCACATTAAACTTAAATACATAGAGTTGTTCAAAGAGTTTTCTGATGTTTTTGCGTGGAGTTATGAAGATCTTAAGTCCTATGAAACTGATATAATATAGCACAAAATCCCTCTCAAGGAAAACCAAAAACCATTCAAACAAAAGCTACACAGAATAAACCCTGTACAGTTGCCTTTGGTTGAGAAGGATATTAAGAAGATGTATGAGGCTGGTATTATTGTCCCTATTAGATATTCTGAGTGGGTGTCTAATCTGGTGTCGGTTAGGAAGAAAACAGGTGAGATCAGGCTTTGTATAGACTTTAGAGACTTAAACAAAGCTTCACTGAAAGACAACTACCCTTTACCTAAGATGGACCATATTTTACAAAGGGTGTAGGGTCTAGAAGAATTTCTTTGCTTGATGGCTATTCAGGGTACAATCAGATCTTAGTCCATCCTGATGATCAACTAAAGACAACTTTTACTACACCATGGGGCACTTTCATCTATTTGAAAATGCCCTTTGGTCTAATGAATGCTGGAGCAACTTTTCAGCGAGCCATGGGCATAGAATTCTCGGAAGAACTAGGCTACTTCATTATTATATACCTCGATGATGTTACTGTGTTTTCAAAAACAGATGAAAAGCACTTAGCACATTTAAGAAACGTTTTCGAGAAATGAAAAAAGTTTGGGATATCTTTGAACCCTAAGAAAACACTTTTCGGTCTCCAAGAAGGTAAACTTCTTGGACACATTATCTCAGAAGAGGGTATTAAGATAGATCCAAAGAGGATTGAGGCCATACTGCAAATCTCTCATCCTCGAAACATTAAAGAGTTGCAATATTTCATTGGAAAGATTAAAATTTTGAGAAGGTTCATACCCAACTTGGCTGAGCTCCTTAGGAATATAACAAACATGCTGAAGAAGGAGCAAGGGGTAAAATGGACCTTGGAAGTAAATAAGTCCTTTGAGCTGGTGAAACAAGCGTTAACCAAAACACTGGTTCTAATAAGTCCTGATTTTTCAAAAGATTTTTATATTTTTTCGTTTGCATCAGAACATACCATAGTTGTTGTCCTTTTATAGAAAAATCCACAAGGACAAGAGTAGCCTATTGCATTCTTTAGCAAGGCATTGAGGGATGCCCCTCTGAGGTATAACATTATGGAGAAGCAATATTTTTCTTTAGTTAAAGCTTTGAAAGACTTCAGAGTGTACATCCTTCACTCACACATCATTGCCTTTGTCCCTAATTCAGTCGTGAAAGACATTATAACACAGGACCTAGATGGTAAGAGAGGTAAGTGGATTGTTGTTATCCTTGAATATGATTTAGAGATAAAACCCACTAAGTTGATCAAAGGCCAAGGTCTGGCTAGATTAATGGCTGAATCCAATTTTGAAGTCCTTGATATTAATATGATTAATGCTTTAGATGATCAAGAGGAAATCTCAACTCCCATTGTTGAAAACTATTTTATGAATTCCTCTTGGTATGCTGATATTCTTTATGTTTTGCTTAATTTGAATACACCTCCTGGTTTGACAAAAACAAAGGCAAGGTTCCTAAAGTTGAAAGTTGTAAACTATTGCATTATAGATAGATGTCTTTATTGGAAAAATGCAATTGGTATATTGCTTAAATGTTTGCCTTAGTATGATGCAGAGAAGGTTAAACACGAGTTCCATGAAGGAGAGTGTGGAGGCCACTTATACTGGAAAGAAATAGCCAACAAGATTTTGAGGGTTAGTTACTATTGGCCTACTCTCTTTCATGATGTACATAAGATGATCATTGCCTATCACAAATGTCAACTTTTTTAAGGCAAAATAAAGATGCTACCCCTACCTCTGCATCCAATCACTGTTGAAGCTCCTTTTCAACAGTGGGGACTTGACTTCATAGGAGAAATCCATCCACCATCCTTCGCCCAGCATAGATGGATTCTCACTGCCACAGACTACTTCACTAAATGGATAGAAGCCATTCCTTGTAGGCAGGCCAATGATTCTGTTATCATAAAATTCATAGAGAATAATATTCTCTCTAGATTTGGCTATCCTACCAAGATCATCACTGATAATGTAGCAGCATTTGGATCAAAGAGGATGGTTGAGTTCTATCACAAGTATCAGATAACATTGGGGCATTCCACAGCCTATTACCCTCAAGGTAATGGGCTTGCAGAATCCTCAAACAAGAGTTTAGTGAACATAATCAAGAAATTTTTGGAGGACAACAAGAAGTCTTGGCACACAAAGCTTGTGCATGCACTTTGGGTTGACAGATTAACATTGAAGAAATCTACTGGAATGTCACCCTACCAACTTGTGTATGGCACTGATGCAATTTTTCCAACCAGCCTTGGTGTGCCAGTTATGAAGTTGATTCAAGAGTTGCAAACTGAAGATAATGATATTATCAGAAGGATCAATCAAACAATTCATCTTCAGCAAACCAAGGAGGAGGTATATAACAAAGCATTACAAAAGTAGAACAACATCAAAAGGTTGTTTGACAGAAGAACAAAGGCCAGCAATTTCAAAGTTGGGGACAAAGTTTTAAAGTGGGACTCAAGGAGGGAAGGCAAGGGAAAGCATGGGAAATTTGACAACTTATGGCTTGGCCCTTACTCTATTCATTCAGCTGCTAGTAACAATGCTTATTTCTTGCAAGAGTTGAATGGAGAAGAATTGTTTGGGGGTCTTGTCAATGGCAGGATGCTCAAACATTACTTCTCTTGATCCATGTCATGTTCTGAAAGCCTTTTTATCTTTTTTTTCATTTATAAATATCTCACCCACCATTGCATTCAAAGTTAGAAAAATCAAAATACAAAAACAATAGAAAAGAGAAAAGAGGGCAGATTGTAAAAACAAGAAAGGTATAGCCCCATACCAAAAAAGAGAAACAAATCTGAAAGTGTGCAAGCTTAAATGCCACTCCTGGAAAAACACACTTCTAATTAGTCATACAACCTAATCTTGACTAATTATCTTTAAATTTTCTGTTGATAGGATAGTGAATTCGATTTTCCAAACTGTTTAATCTTGGCTTATCAGTAGGTAGATTAGGCTAGAAATTAAAGGTTCAAACATGCTCAAAATCTGAACCTAAGTTTCCAAAGAGAATGAATCAATCTGTTTTAATCTCTGAGTCAAAGAAGATGTATAACTGGTTCTAATTAGCTCAAAATTTGAACCAGAGAACAAACAAAGAACAGCTCAAATAAAAGTCAAAACAGAGCTGAAAAAAGATGAAGGAAGTGCTTTGAAATTTCAGATCCTAAGCCTTCCATTTTGTTTTAAATTTTCTGCAAAATAAATGTCTATGTGCAGCTTGTTTTTATGCCATAGATCACAGCAAGTCAAACAGCTTAATCTTGACTTGACTGTTTTTAAATTTCTGTTTTAGAAATTACAGATTAAAAATTTTCTTAGACTGTTTAATCCTAACATATTAGTAGATTAGGTAGAGAAACATATGGACTCAACTCTTTAATATGATTTCATGGAGAAATAAGGATTAGAATTAGATTAGTTTTATGCTTTCAAAAGAATAAAATGTTGTAAAAATAGTTTGCCAATCCAAGAGCACTCTAAAGAAGAAAAAATGTTAGATCTGTAGGATTGGGTAGGTAGAAGGCTTGTATTGATGAAGTTCCATTGTTTTTCATGGCTGCTAATATGTTTTCAGACCAAAAGAAGATCATCCAAGTAAAGAAAGGCAACCCAATGGATGAGGCACTGATCAGTCTCCCAGAGAATGCAAGTCTGAAGTTCTTGATGCCTTCAAGAAGGCACCATCCCCAAGTGGAGCCACTGTTGGCAACCTGTAAAATTTTTTATATCAAAAGGTGGCCAAAAAAATTTGGAGCCTTCAAGAAACAGTTTTATTACTAAAAATGTTATCTCTTGAAACCTCTTGAAGACATCATACCTTTGTTTCAATCTTTACTACTGTTTCCATCTTAAAAAATCTGAAATTCTGCTCATTTCAAAGAGAAAAGACTGCTTCAAAATCACCATTTTTCCCTTTCCTCCACTTCGAAACTAACCTCCAATTTTACCCTTTTTATTCCCATGAAATTCCTCTACTTTTCATGAGTTCTCTTCTTCCATTCATGAAAATCATCTTTACATAGTTTAAAACTCATTTTTAAACTATATCGAAACCCCCAAATCTATTGAAGAATATTGAAAAAATCATGAAGAATACATATTTTTGTATTAAGGCTTAAGCCTCTTGGGCTAAGTCCTAAACCACTTCCCCGTTATATGCCCTGGTGCTAGAACCAGGCGCTAAGCCTTTAAAAGCGCTTATCGCATCGCAAAATTTGAGCGCATAAGTCTGTTTCACCAGGCCAAAATTTCGATTGAGATTAGCCTTTGTATTTAAACCCTCGATCTTATTAATGTTCCATATAACCTTAAAGCCCACATCCGGCGCTTAAATCATTGTATAAACCATCTCCGGTCAATATTTTTCTTTGTAAAGTCAAAAAACCCCTTTTTCCAAAGTTTTGGTCTAATCGTGCCCATAATGTGTTTTCTATATATTAAAAATGGGTAGATTAAAAAGACCTGAAGCGCAATCGCATCGGAGAAATTCATAATGGGTAAGACCCACATCAAACTTTCTGATGCGATTGGGTCCCATATGTATAAACCCCGCCCCCGCCGCTTTTCATTCCATATATCCTACGCCCGGGACCAAGAGTCTAAGTCCCAAGGCGCCAATCGCATCACAAAAAGTAAAATGGGTAGATTGAAAAGCCCGAGCCCAAGGCTCCGTTTGCAATTAGCTCTTTGTTATATACGCCCCGGGCGTATTGTATTTCATATATACCAAGGCGCCACAGACGGGCGCCAAGCCATATTATAACTATATAACCCGCCCCTATACATATAAACCTTTGTTTTATGTTAATTTTTGGTTTTCGCATGATATGAAGGGTTTTCCGCCGTTCGCTTTTAAAAGCAATCCCTGTCGTTGATCTTGAGCCGATCAAATGGCCCGCGCAGCATTGCATCCCAAGTTTTTATTGGGCGCATCCAATATTTCTCCACCTCTGATTGACATCTCCCGATTCTTTCCCTACCATCGATCTGATCTGCAGATCGACGGCCCATAAATAATCACTCTGTCGCACTCCAAGTTCATTTCCCTGCCGATTGCGATCCTCCGATTGGATCTGGACCGTCCATGTTTCCAAATCGGACGGTCTGAGATGATTTTCCCGATTTTGGTTTAAAATCATGCGCCTCTGCTCATAATTTTTTTTGGCCAATCATAGCCGTTGATCTCTGCAGATCAACAGCCCATATTTTCCCTTCCTCCGCCATTTTAATATTTCTATTTGACCCCCCAGATTTCATCTCCGTCGTTGATCCTCTTATCCAATGGCTCACGTTTAACCCGTCGAGCCTGACCCCTGTGGGTCCTGTCTCCTCCCACGTTTGATCTCGACCGTTCATCCTTGATCCAATGACCCAGATTAAAACCGCCCATCCCACTTCCGCTTGCGCATCTTTTAAAATTCGCGCTCACTCTCCGCCGTTAGATTTGAGGCCCCAGATCTGACGGTCTATACTCCAAGTCGGGTAACTATAAGCACGAGCAATAATCCGAAAAAATTACGCGATATAAGCTATTTTAGAAATCCACGTGTCGCCTCTGGACGCAGATCACGTTCAAAAAGCTAAAACTGCCTACCCACCTAAATGCCGCGTGAAAACAATTGTTTTACCCTTGAAACCACTTCCCGTCGTGCGCGCTTCCCACTGTCGATCTTTGCAGATCAACAGTCCTAGAATATTTTCGCATTGTTCTATCGCCCTTCGCCTTTTCCAAAATACTTTTAATGAGCTATCATAGCCGTTGATCTCCATGGGCTTATCGCATCTGATGGCCCTTTTTCTTCCCGAAACCAAATTTGATTTCCAGTTCATTTTCCTCCGCCAAAGGATTTTCACTCATTTCCTTTGATTTTTCTTAAAATATCCAATAATGTGCCCCTTCACATTATTAGTTCGTGGCTAATCTCAACCATTGATCTATCCGAGATCGATGAATCTGACTTAAAACTCCCCACCATTTCATTAACCACCTCCTTTTGACCCCGCAAACGAATCTCCGTTGTTGAATGTTGCCATCCAACGGCCACGCTCTTAAACTGAACCTCTGAAGTAGTTTACCCAAATAATGCAGGATTTATTAATTGTTTTTTGTGTTTTACAGGTTTGAATGGCTTTTCCGTTATATCAAAGAGAAAACCAAAGGCCGGGGATGACGATCTCCCGCGCCTTTATACATAGACAAAAACCATTCCACAGGATTTGAACTTTACGTTTCGTCAATGCTTCATGGGCATTGATGCCACATGTGCCCTGTGCGGCTCTGTACATCAACAAGACATAGACCATTGAAATAAATCAAAAGAGAATCAGTGTCGAAGACAAAACCTACCAGAACAGAATAGTGAAGACAAATTTGTGGGGATTACGGCTAAGAATGATTATCAAAAGCCTAATCCTCCAAATTAAAACACGGTTAAAAGTAAATCATAAGTGTTTATCAGACAGAAGGCCTCCACCGCCACATCAGAGGTAAATCAATTCCTCCCAGCTACCACAAAGCCACCTGTGCCTCAAAGCATTCAAACAGAGGCCAAAGTTATTGATCAAATCAGATATTTTCCTCAACGCAGCCAAACAGTTAATTCTGCTGAAAGAATTTAATGACAAAAATATCCGCAGAGTTACTATAGCATGACACAGAGCCTCAAAGGTCAAAAAAATCTCACAACGAGCTTAATATTTAATGTAAATCAATTAATACAGATAAACACCTGTAAACTTCTCCATCGAGCCCCTCAAAGGCCAAGAATTCATTAGTTTGTATTAATATACTCAGGAGATCTTTTATTAGATCCCACCTCTTCATTCTTCTATAAATACTTCAGTAGAAGATGAGAAATTTTTGGTTGCAGAACTTTGAAATATACTTGTGCTTGAAACTTCTACTTGTAAATAGTGTTCAAAGGCTCCTGAAGCTCTGTTTGTGATCTAATAAGTGAGGCTGAGAAGTGAAGATGATTGCTGAATTGAAACATTGGACTTGAAGATGTAACTGGTTTGACTTCAATGTACAATCTGTTTCTTGGGATCCTGTTCTATATCACTGGTGAAGTGCTTCTTTCTTTGTTATTTTTTTCCCTCTCATGTATGCCATATTGTCCATTATTCTATGATAAATAACAGCAAGCATAGAGTTAGGACTTACTGTTTACAGTACCCTTCTCTGACTGATAAGCTTTATCTCAATGTTTTCCTCCAATTTGTTTATTTAAGAATGATTCAATACAGTTTAAGCAGTTAGGAATGTTATTTTCAATTTTTTCTTATTAAAGTTAGATTAGAAAAGTGATGGTGAGCCCTGTTTTCTAGCTTCTATTCTCCAAAGGTAAATTCTAAAAGTTTCCCTAAGTGTATGCCAAAAGCAAACTAGATTTAAAAGTATTTTATCTGATCTTAGGCTACATTTTGTTTCTCTTATGTGTTTTTCATCCTTTCTGAAAGTAATTAGGCGGATTACTGGATTGTTTGTCTGTTGAGTTATCTTTAATACGAGCTTGTCCAAAGAGGTTTATGGTGAGCCCTGCCCTTTGGTTGGTTTTAAATAGTTGCTTAAAGGCTTTTCTTGTTTGGACTGACTATAAATCCTTGTTGAAATTATTATCAGTTTCCACCCCTCCAACACTTTTATTGTTTCCATTCCATCATTTAATCTCAATGATCTTGTGATATAGATGACTTTCCCCTTTGATCACTCTTGAATTGTTGCACAATTAAAAGCCCTATTATGACTCCATAGCCTAATGGACTAAAAACCAGCGTTATATCTATCTTTTTAGCCAAAGCTTGTCCTGATTGCTTGCAACTTCACACCTTTGAAACTCTTTCCATTTAGGACTTTCCCTCAAACAATAATCATGCTCAACCATCCAAAAACAAAACAAAACCCTCGGCCTTCATAACTAGCCTAACATCATTACCCAAACTTCAAAGACAAATCCAATCTTTGCACCTTACTGGAGAGATCCCTTTCCAGATTCAGGAGGGCTAGATCCTTGAATCCTAAAGTGGTTGAAATGATGTTCTCCCTACAGTCAGACTTTTTCCAATCTTGTTGATTACAGGGTGCTAACAATGTACATGGTTCCAAAAAACACTATAAAATGCCTTAAATTTTATGGGAGAAATGACATGTACATGGTTTCCAAAAACACTAGCATTTTCCTTAAAAATATATTAAAATGAACATTTATTGCAAATGCCTTAAATTTTATGGGAGAAATGACATGTACATGTTTTTCCTTAAAGTTTATGGGAGAAATGACATGTATATGGTTTTCCTTAAAGTTTATGGGAGAAATGGCATGTACATGGTTTCCCTTAAAGTTTATGGGAGAAATGACATGTACATGGTTACCAAAAACACTTGCAAATGCCTTAAATTTTATGGGAGAAATGACATGTACATGGTTCCCAAAAACACTAGCAAATGCCCTAACGTTTATGAGAGAAATTAAATTTACATGGTTTCCAAAATCACTAGCAAATGCCTTAAAGTTTATAGGAGAAATGGCATGTACATGGTTTCCAAAAAAACTAACATTTTCCTTAAAAATATATTAAATGAGCATTTATTACAAATGCCTTAAATTTTATGGGAGAAATGACATGTACATGGTTTCCAAAAACACTAGCATTTTCCTTAAAAATATATTATATTAAAGTTTATGGGAGAAATACATGTATATGGTTTGCCTTAAATTTTATGGGAGAAATGACATGTACATGGTTTTCCTTAAAGTTTATGGGAGAAATGACATGTACATGGTTCCCAAAAACACTAGAAAATGCCTTAAAGTTTATGGGAGAAATGGCATGTACATGGTTTCCAAAAACACTATCATTTTCCTTAAAATATATATTAAATGAACATTTATTGCAAATGCCTTAAATTTTATTGCAAATGCCTTAAATTTATTGCAAATGCCTTAGATTTTATGGGAGAAATGACATGTACATGGTTTACCTTAAATTTTATGGGAGAAATGACATTTACCTAGTTTGCCTTAAATTTTATGGGGGAAATGACATGTACATGGGTTTCCTTAAAGTTTATGGGAGAAATGACATGTACATGGTTTTCCTGAAAGTTTATGGGAGAAATGACATGTACATGATTTGCCTTAAATTTTCCTTAAATTTTATGGGAGAAATGAAATGTACATGGTTTGCCTTAAAGTTTTCCTTAAATTTTATGGGATAAATGACATAGAAATGACACGTACATGGTTCCAAAAACACTAGCAAGTTCCTTAAAGTTTATGGGAAAAATGACATTTACATGGTTTCCCAAAACACTAGAATTTTCCTTAAAACTATATTAAATTAAAGTTTAGAGGATAAATGACATGTACATGGTTTAGCTTAAATTTTATGGGAGAAATGACATGTACATGGTTTGCCTTAAATTTTATGGGAAAAATGACATGTACATGGTTCCCAAAAACACTTAAAAATGCCTTAAAGTTTATGGGAGAAATGACATGTACATGGTTTCCAAAAACACCAACATTTTCCTTAAAAATATATTAAATGAACATTTATTGCAAATGCCTTAAAGGGTATGGGAGAAATGACTCCAAATGCATTTCTTTAATTGAAAATAAAAATCATTGTTTTCTGATACATAATTATGTAAATAAAGATAGAAAAAAAATTAGAAAAATTATATATAGACTTGAGAGCTACACCAAATGCATTTCTTTAACTGATTAAAAAGAAAAAAGAAAAAGAAAAAAAAAACTCATTGTTTTCTGATACAAAATTATGTAAATACAAATAGACAGAAAAATTAGAAAAATTATATAGACTTGAAAGCTACTCCAAATGCATTTCTTTAATTGAAAAAAATTTCATTGCTTTTTGATACAAAATTATATAAATACAGACAGACAGACAAATTAATCATTATTTTCTAATACAAAATTTTGTAAATACAGACAAACAGACAAATTAAAAAAATTATATATAGACTTGAGAGCTACTCCAAATTCATTTCTATATAATAGCAATAGGAAGAAAGATACTTGTTACATACAGATATTAATTCTCTTAAGCAGGAGGATAGTCCCAATCTCGAAGCAGGATAGATAGAAGTGCTTGATGATATAAAATGGTCAAGAGAGGAAGGAATAGAGTGGAGTTATATCTAAGTTAGGAGAAGGCAACATACTTATTATTTAATAACAATACGCAAAGAAGAATAAACATCAACCACAACCCAATTATATAGATCCCCTGACCTCCCAGGTAAGCATCTCTACTTAGCTCACATTGGCTCTATGCCACAGCTAGATCTTTCTTTTATAACAGCAACATGAGGAAAGATACTTGTTACAGACAGATATTAATTCTCTTAAGCAGGAGGATAGTCCCAATATAGAAGCGGAATAGATAGAAGTTCTTGCTGATATAAAATGAGGATAAGCAAAGCCAAGTGAAGAGAAAGAGACAAATATTAATTCTCTTAAGCATTTGGATAATCCTAATCTAGAAGCAGGATAGATATAAGTGCTTACTGATATAAAATAAGGATAAGCAAAGCCAAGTGTAGAGACAGAAGTAGATTATATTTCTATATATTGATCCCGATTTTGATGTTGCTAATGTGGTCGATTATTATCTTTATCCTGCAAATTACCTATGAGGACTAGCTAGTTACATAACCCACAATAGATCCTTTTGACTGAGCCCCACTAACAAACTCTTTAGGTGCAAATTCAACGGCAAAGGAATAAGAATCTATCATTTCACTATCAGTTTCCTTTATTTATATCAAAGCCATGTCACCTATGACTAAGGCATGGGAGGCACCAACACAAGTAACAGAGACACATACAACAAATGGGCATAGGTAGCAAGGGAAAAGGTAGTTCGAAAACCAATGGCAGTAACAGATCCAAATGAAGTGTTAGTGCCACAACTAGATCTTTCTTTTATAACAACAGCATGAGGAAAGATACTTGTTACAGACAGATATTAATTATCTTAAGCAGGAGGATAGTCCCAATATGGAAGCAGGAAGTGGAAATAAATTTACCTACTTTACAGAAACTATAAGTGCTAGCTTTCATGAATAAGAAAACAATAAACAAACACTTTCTATTGGAAGAAATTCACACGCAACTAAAAACAAGAAAAAGTTACCTACTTTACAGAAACTATAAGTGCTAGCTTTCATGAATAAGTAAACAATAAGAAAACACTTTCTATTGGAAGAAATTCTCATGCATCTGAAAACAAAAATGCCCATAAGAGCCATACCTAGAAATAGATAGTGCATGCCAAGGAGGCAGACGAGGAGACAACGAGACAACACACGTTGAGCAGGTAGAGCAGACGACAAGGATGCAGAGCAAGAAGAGAACGCAAAGAAGGTAGAGCATGACAAGGACGTAGAGCAGACCTTACCCAAAACCTGCAAACACAACAAACTGAAAATTAGATTTAAACAAAAAAAACAACCATAAACAAAAAAAAAAATTACAACCTCTAATAATCTCTGTAATAAATTCATAAGAGCCATACCTGGAAACAGACAGCACGTGCCGAGGAGGCAGATGAGGAGACAACAAGAAATTGCATGTCGAGCAGGCAGAGCAGATGACGAGGACGCAGAGCAGGAAAAGCACGCCAAGCAGGAATAGAACGTTGAGGACGTAGATCAGAACCTACACAAAACCTACAACCACAACAAACTGAAAATTGGATTTAAAAAACAAAAACAACCATAAACAAAAAATAGAAAATTTACCTTACCTTCGCACCTTTGCTTGCTCCCCTCCTGGCCCCTGCAATAGTGCAACACACCGAATAAACTGATCGAAAACACAGCGAGACAGCAAGAAAGCACAATAGAGCTCGAAAACACATCAAGATAGCGAGAAAGCACAACAGAGTTCTAAAACTATTCGAAAAAACAATGAGACAATGAGAAAGTGAAACAGAGCTCAAAAACACAACGAGACAATGAGAAAGCGCAAAAGAGCTCGAAAACACAACGAGACAACGAGAAAGCGAAACAGAGCTCGAAAACACAGCGAGACAATGAGAAAGCGCGACAGAGCTCGAAAACACAACGAGACAATGAGAAAGCTCAACAGAGCTCGAAAACACAATGAGACAACGAGAAAGCGCAACAGAGCTCGAAAACACAGCGAGACAATGAGAAAGCGCAACAGAGCTCGAAAACACAACGAGACAACGAGAAAGCGCAACAGAGCTCGAAAACACAACGAGACAATGGGAAAGCACAACATAGCTCGAAAAAACAGCGAGACAACGAGAAAGCACAACAGAGCTTGAAAACACAACGAGACAACGGGAAAGCGCAACAGAGCTTGAAAACACAATGAGACAACGAGAAAGCACAACAGAGCTCGAAAACACAGCGAGACAACGATAAAGCACAACAGAGCTCTCCAACGGTAACAAACTGACCGAAAACTTGTTGTGGTCTACGGGTCGGTATATTTATAATAAAAAGTTTGACCGCACTAATAGTTCGGCTGAACTAATAGTTCGTCCAAAATTTAGTTGTCAGTTTTCCTATCTCTGGCCAAAAATATGTTTACCCACGCCATCAATGTTAATGACAAAAACAGTTTGGCCGAATTAATTTCAAAACTTCATCCGAACATCCTAAAAGTTCGGTTGAACTATTGGGAAAATGAAAATTTCGAACGTGTTTCTCACGAAAGTGTACCCCAGCTTCACATTTTTACCCATATGCAATATGATTGACTTAATAATAAAGGGGTCACATGTGCAGATGTGTGAATATGTATATATACAGATCATGTAGTCATTACAAAGAGTAGTGCTTTAGATATATGGATGTATTGGGGAATTTGAAGGAGATTCTCATATTCTTTAAGGATTTATTATGTAACTTAGCTCTCTTATCTATCTTAGAGTTGTGCTCCTCTCTCAGATTGGTGTACATGTGTGTACTTCTGGTTCATATTTGGATCATAAAAATTGGTATGAGAGCTATGATCTCATAGTTTTGTTCCTCCAAAGAAGACATCTTCAAATCTTCACTATAATGTTATTTTTGGGGAAGCTTTAGACTACAATTTTTTTACGAGATTGTGAAGAGATACCCAAGTATGGTTGGCAAAAATTTTATATTCTGGTTTTCTATAATTTAGGATATATAAGAAGTGGAAGTTAGGATTTTTTACTTGTCCCAAAATCAGTCTCAAATGAGTCAACTTGGAATTTTCACTATAAATGTTTCTACAAGAAGCTTCAAACTATGAAATTTCAACGAGTATGTGAAGTGATATTGGGATATTGATGGTCAAAATTTCAATTTCTGATTTACTATACTTTCATCTATATATTCTATGTAAGTTAAGATTTGTGTCTATCCCTAAAATTAGTTTCAAATGAGTCATATTGAAATTTTTATTATAATTTTGTTTTGGGGAAGCTTCAAAGTGTGAAATTTTGAGGATACTAAGTACATGTGTTAGGGTATAGGTGATCAAATTTAAGATCCCGATTCACCATAATTTCATAGATATGTCCTATCGAAGTTAAATTTTGTGATTTTTCCTAAAATCGATTTTTAAATGAGTCATATTGGTAGGTTTTTTGTAAATTTATCACAAATAATTTTTAAACTATGAAAATTTCATGGATTTGAGGAGACATACTAAAGTATCTTAGGAAAAAATTCAGAATCTGATATGAAAAATTGGACACATGGCACATTACACATGTTCATTCTTGGGAAAAAGGAAAAAAATAAGCAGTTTTTGGCGATGTCACCATAAATTTCACTTGACACATTAAAATTTCATTATATTTATGGAATTGGAGAGAATACATATAAACATTCTATAACATGAAATTTCAGACTTAGAAGGGTTGAAATTGCAGAAATACACTAGAATAAAGGTCAACCAAAAGGATAAAGTCCATAATAACATTTTAAAAAGACCATAAGTGAGAATAAATAGAAATATCTACATATTCGCAAGAGAAGAAGATAAAGATAAAATCAATCATAGGGAATGGTTGAGAATGATAAAGGAAAATTGCAAGACTCATTTTGGAACAAGTCTTTAATTTAATGGTGAAGCCATAAAGTGGTTGATAAATATTGACAGAGATACAAGGAATAGTGCCACGTGGGAAATATTTGAAGAAAGCTTCTCAAATGAATCAATCAAGGATACAAAAATGGAGGCATTGTTAAAATTCAAGATGAATTAATATGATCTAAAGAAGAGATCAAAATGAAGGGTGATAAGTTATTTGAGATACAAAACCTTAATAAAGCATTCAAAGGATATTGAACAATTAAAATAGGGAGAGATTATAAAGAAGATTTGGAAAAGGGACAATTCAAGGGAATAATTGAAAAAGAAGAACAAGAAGAAGAAATATGTAGATATGAAACCATAATAGAAAATTATTGGATGATGACAAGAGATTGAAGGAAGAAAAGAAGCATTGTGAGAGTCAAGCAGAAACAAGGATCTTATATGAAGAGATTACCAAAAGACTTGGAAAGGAAATTTGCAAGAAGATTGAAGAAGACGTATATACAGATGAAGTAAAATAAAAAATGCATTCTAGAATTGCAAGTGGACATCAAAATTTGTTAAATGGGATCACATTGTAGTTTTAAGAGAAGGAAGATGAGATTTGAGGTCACCAGAAGATATTTGAGGAAGTTGAACTCCATGTAAAGGATGTGCATGCCAAATATGATGGTATTATCTCCAAGGTTAGAGTAATCGAAGACCAAACACAAAGGATTGATGAGGTCATTTTCTTGGAAAAGAAGAAATATGAAATGAGTGTGAAGAGTGAAGGAAAACCATCAAATGTGAAACCATATCCACGCCCCCATTACTAGAAAAGATTTGAAGAAAGACAAGAATATCGAAATCAACATTATGAAGGAATAAGATAGAATAATCATCAATATTCATAGAACAAGACATCACTGAGTAATTATTCAATAAGAGGTTATTAGAAATCAACAAATACTATAATTTGGAGAAGTTACAACAATAATACATGGAATCAAATGAAATAAAATTATGCAATAACCAACCATCAAAAATTAATAATGAAAAGAATTGAGTTTAGATGAATGGATCATCATCAATGGCAAGAAGAAAGCAGAAATATAAAGAAATTCTATTATTTGGTTTCATCATATTAACACCCTTAATTGCAAAGCTTTGAAGACTTTTGGAAAAAGGTTACTATAGGAGATGAAGGGAGGCATATATGGAATTAAATGTATATCCAATAAAATCAACTTTTATATATATATATATATATATATATAAGAATTCTTCTCTTTTTAATGTAATTTATTTCTCTTAAACTTCACACTTATATTAATCTTATATATTTTAGATTTTTAATATATATATATATATATATTAAAAAATAATTCATAATTCATAACACTTTAATGGTTAAACATACAATTTTCCAATCACAATGATCCTCTCAATGATAGTTACTTGTGATTTTCAATTACAGTAATATTTTCATGTATTCATTCCATTTTCAAAAAAATATAATTTATCTTAATAGCACGATTCTTATCATCAAGAGCACCTATTGCCTACATATTATTCTTCTCCCATTCTCTAGAAGCATGCACTCATGGTTCTCCGATTTTCTAGAAGTAATAATGCATTCATCATTCTCGGGTCACGAAAAAAACACATAAATGCTATGCATATTCAAACTTTTAGATATTCATCATACCATACTACTGACTTACCTTTTGTCAATGTTAAATATTAAAAACACCCCTTTACATATTTCGAGATTTTAAAATTATGAAAGATTCATCATAGTTTTTAGAGATTCATCATACCACATTACTGATTTCTTTCTTTTTTTGTGAAACTATAAAAACACCACTTCAAACGTTTACCCAAAGTGAATGATTGATGCTTGTATTTCTTCAGTATCATCGACTATCTCTGAAACTTATTGTGGAGCCACGTTTTGGCATACTCCAAAACTGTCATAAATCATCCATTATGCTCATCAGCTCTGCTTCGGGTACGGTTGTGGGCTGCAGTAGTTGGTAAAGCGCGCCAGTACTCATAGAGTAATTTTTTCATTGTACATTTTATTTGTTGGATGTAAAAGTAGCGTAGAAATCATATATCCAATGGAGAAGACGAGATGCAAAAGGCAGTGAGTCAGTCAATCATTAACCTAAGAAAAACATCTAAAAAATGTACTGATAACCATCGGCACTAGGTTTCAGGAATAGGAAGCAACTGTGTCGAGTTCAGGTCAAGCTGTCTTACCAACCATCATTCCATCATAGAAAGTATGGATCTATTAGAAAAAGTAATCCGCATTAATGGCAGCTAGTAAGATTAGCACATGGAATCAAGAGCATGGCGCTGTCAATAAATAGACTCCACATGAAAACCTAGAGAAACTAACAATCTTAGTGAAAGGAGTCCCCAGGAGGAATTAATATTGTATCTTCGGACACTTTGTGAGTAGGAGGATGGGATCTTTAGGAGACCTCGAGTACATGAAGCCTCATGTTCTGGTGGTTCCCTATCCAGCTCCAGGTCATCTCAATCCAATGCTGCAGTTCGCCAAGCGGCTTCTGATCTCAAAAAAGCTCACGGTCACCTTTGTCATGACCGAAGCTAACCGTGAGGACATGCTCAACGCAAAAGTTGCATTGCCCGGGATGTCAGTCGATCCCTCTCTGGAAGTTCAGATCGAAACAATTTCAGATGGACTTCCTCTGGATTTCGACCGCTCCAAGCACTTGGACTTGGCGATGGGCATGTTATGTAAGATGGGAGCCCTGAACTTATCAAATCTCATTCAGAGGCTAAACGCTCAGGGCAACATTATAGCTTGCATTGTTTACGACTCCATACTTCCTTGGGTTCCGGAAGTTGCTAAAAAGTTTGATATTCCTCTTGCGGTTTTCTGGACACAATCCTCTGCAGTTTACTCCATCTATTACCATTACAACAGACATGGATTGGGTATGCTTTCTCTCTCTCATTTCTCTTCAGCAATTTTCAGCAATTTTTCCAATTTTCTGTTAGTTAGTAGTAGAGATCGATTGGGTATGCTTGGTCTTTCTCGAAAGCGTTTTTCTGTTAATAGTTATGGCGTTTTGGTTAGTTATTTGTTATTTATTATTATGGTAGAGGCTTGCATTTTATAAAAGGGAAAGGGAATGGGAGTCGCTACTTTTTAATATTAAAATTTGAATTTTTATATCAATCTTAATGTTTTTATTCATGTATATGTTTAAGATTAAAAAAAATAAAAATAAAATTCGTAATTATGTTTATTGGAAAAAATTTATTTGCATTTAAAATTTAATAAAAAAAATATTCTCAATATTCATGTTTAATATTCATATTCATGTTTAATAAAAAGTTATTACTTGTATTTACATTACATAAGAATTTTAGTTGCTCATTTCCAATACTCATTTGAATTCTTAGATTTGAATTCTTGCCACCTATTACTACGATTGTTTTTTTAACTTACATAAATATCTTAACCTTATTGGAATTTATCAGATCTTATTAAGAAAAAAACATTAAACGCTCAAGCTAACATTATAAAAAAAAACTAAACTCTCAAGGGAACATTATATAGCTTCCATTGTTTACGAATCCATCCTTCCATGGGTTCTCGAAGTTGCAGAAAAGTTTGAGATTCTTCTTGCGTTTTCGTGGATGCAATCCTCAGCAGTTTACTCCATCTATTACCTTTACAACGCACATGGATTGGAGATGCTCTCTTTCTCATTTCCTTTTTTGAATATCTATATAGAAAGAGAGTATATATCTATATAGAAAGAGAGTATATCTATATGAAAGTTTTCTGTTACTGGTTACTTATTAGGTTGATAGTAGTAAAACAGGGTGCTAGAGTTTAAAGTTTTTTATTACAAATGTGAGTATTTTTAATATTGAATAATAAAAAAATAGTGATTATATTTAATGTAAAATTGTTATTAAAATAATTATTAAGCTATTTGCAATTTGTAAATGGGAATGTTAGTAGGTGATTTTTAATACTAAGATTTAAATTTGTATTGATCTAATTATCACTATGTATGGTCAAGATTTAATAATTTTTCAGTTATATTTAATAGAGAATTATGATTAAATTTATCATTATCTTACAAAGTTTTTTCAAGGAAAATATGAAAGAGATATTGATGTTTTAATGTATTTTCATAAAATTGATAGTTAAAATTAAAAAAAAAAAATTATTATTATAATTATTACTCTGCACTTTATAATTAAAACTAAAAATTAAAATTTGAGAAAAAACTTTGTTCCTCTGGAGATATTCTCTACTTCCAGATCAGTAGTTCTAAGATAATCAAAGTTACTTGCATTTGCATGTGTAGATATAAACTAATCAAAATATTTCCACATCCTAACACTAAGAAATCAAATTAACGATTCTTGCCAACCCAATTAACATTTAAATTTCGTCCAACCTTATTACGGTGTCGGTCTAGACTGTAGACTAATTTTAATACATTTTTTTGTTTACAGTCCACACCGTGCTAGAGGGAACAGAGAAAAGCACAGAGGTCATCAACATTCCAGGATTCCCGCTTCTCAACATATCGGACTTGCCGACCTTTCTGCATCCTTCCAACGCTTACGCTTTTCTGTTGCAATTTTTTATGGAACAGTTCAAGCCATTTTCAGAGGCAACATGGATTCTCGGAAACTCTTTTCACCAGCTCGAATCCGACGAAATAAGTTCAATGAAATCCATAGCTCCCATTCGCACAGTCGGCCCCCTCTTACCCTCGGCCTTCTTGGACGGGCGGAATCCCGGAGAGACAGACTCCGGCGCACATCTGTGGAAAACCGCAGAGTGCATGGATTGGCTGAATACGAAGGAACCCGCCAGCGTTCTCTACGTTTCCTTCGGAAGCTTCGGGGTTCTTCCAAAAGAACAAATACATGAAATAGCTCTGGGGCTCAAGGCGAGTGGATACTCCTTCCTATGGGTCCTCCGCCCCCCTGCTTCGGAGGGTGGGAGTAATGGTGAAGAAAACTTGCCGGAAGGTTTCTTGAACGAAACGTCGTCACAGGGGCTGGTCGTTCCTTGGTGTTCTCAGCTGCAAGTGCTTTCTCATGTGTCCGTGGGTGCATTTATGACGCACTGTGGATGGAATTCTACGCTGGAAAGCCTCGCCCTCGGGGTTCCGGTGCTAGCGGTTCCTCAGTGGAGCGACCAGACGACCAATTCAGCATACGTTGCAGAGAAATGGAAGACGGGGTTGAGAATTAATAAACCGTCAGCAGGAGGAATGGTGGGGAAGGAGGAAGTAGAGAAATATGTGAGGATGATTATGGATGACCAATTGGGTGCTGAGCTCAGGAACAATGCTTTACAGTGGAAGACATTATCGAGGGAGGCGATGATGGAAGGCGGATCTTCTGATAAGAATATTCAAGAATTCGTTGACCAGATTGTTGGCAACGCATCATCGTCACTGTCACTGTCGCTGTCTGGTGAAAGTTTGTTGCAGGCATGAGGAGCATGAATATTATAAATTCCTATTGTAATCCGCCAGCTAAGTTAAGTTTGCAGATTAGTTAAGTATACAGACTTTGTTGGGTATAATAATCGAAATTTCTACAGACTTTGTTGGGTATAATAATGCTTGTACGAACAGTGCTTTTCTTTAAAGAACGGGCTTGAATTTAGTTGCCGTTGGTTTTTATATAACGTTAATGTTGAGAGAGCAAATGACAATATGGGGAGTTTATTTTGATTATGGATTTTAAAATAAAGTAAACCATTAATCTTATTTATACTCATTTAATTTTCAAAATATATTGTAGTCAACACCTATTATACCGAGCAGATTCATAATGCTATCAAATGATCTTTGCTGAATACGTAGAAAACGATTCACCAATCGCAAAATCACTCACGAATCTGTACAGCAAGGCACAAAAAATTGCAATTTTAAGTTGATATGGAATGCCCTGTTGGAATTTTGAATTTGCAGCTTTTAAGTTGGTATGCTTTTTGCTATTAGAATTTTGAATTTTTATGGGAAACTTCTAAATTAAATATGTTTTTTAATAGAAAATAGGTAATGTGAACGTGAGAATATATATATAGAGAGAGAGATTTAATGCAATAACTCTGTCATAGTTATAATATCTTTGTTAGTCATTAATAAATATAATTAAGTGGATTACCATGTATGCTTTGTAGGTTATTTTTTAATTTTAAGAAGTATTTATTAATAGAATATAATATAAAATATAAATAAGAATTATTATTATTATTATTATTATTATTATTTTTTGTTTTTATTACTAGTTTAAATTCTAAATTATTTTTGTGTCATTTGACGGGTTGTATTGACATGCTTTTTAGAGGTTATAGTGATAGCATAGCTATTAGAAAAGGTCATTTGTTAAGAAGGTACAGGTCTAGTCCAATGGTTGGTTCAGACCTCTTATTATCTTTTTGTCTCAAGCGAGTTGGTATTCCTCTTAGAGGTAATAATGGTAGTCATCACAAAATACCCTGTGTCAAGAGGTTACAAGCCTAGCCTAGAGGTTGGTTCAAACCTCTCATTATCCTTGGGTCTGGAGTGAGGGGTCATGTTGATATGTTTGATGGAGGTTATAGTGATAGTGATGTGAACCAACCTCATGTCATGATTCAACCAATTCAAACACACACATAGAATATAAATTTAATTAGGATGTGCACAAATAAAATGCTAAATTTCTAGATATTAAAGTGTTACATAAAAAGAAAAATATAACTAGAAATGTGGTGTTTGTAAAATGAAGTATTAAATAATAATAATAAAAAGGTAAAACAACACAATATACCTTCAATTAAAAAATAATAGAAATAATAATAATAATAGATTGATTCAATTCAATTTGTTATATTGTAATTTTATTTTTATTAATAAAATCAATATCTCATTAAAAAAAATTAATGATAATGATATATATTTCAATTTATATATATATATATATATATATATATATATATATATATATATATATATATATATATATATATATATGATAAAATAATGATTCATATGAATGTTGTTCATATCATATCAAAAACTTAAATTATAAAATATAAAATATGACAAAGAAAAAGGTCAAACTTATATATATATATATATATATATATATATATATATATATATATATATATATATATATATATATATATATATATATATATATTAATTAGAGTTTTAATAAAATTAAAAATAAGAATATTTTTAAATATAGATATGATAAATTTATATAAATATAAATAATATTGTTAAGAACCAACATAGATCCATCATAACTATGGATTTACTAAGCATAAAGGTATCAAGTCTCTCCTAGTGGAAATGCTTCCTCAATTTGTGCACTAAAATAAAAGATTTCCATCTTGAGAGATTTGATCCCTCTTATCCCTTGATAGACCTAGAGTAAAGTTGGATCTATGCTAGTATAATAATGAATGTAAGACTGCTACAAAATTTATTAAGCATATTTTTAATAAATATTTAAAGATACACAAATTCCTTATTAAAAGAAAGAAAATATACTCTATAAATATAGAGAAAAAAGTGTCTCTTTTACCTTTCTAAATTGGATCCCATGAAATTTTGGAGGAAAATTATAACTAGCAATTGCACGAGATGTTGCAAAAGAAACACCTTAAGGCAATAACATATAATACTAATTAATGCTTCTTTGACAACTATTGAAAATGAAAAAATATCAACAAAAACCAAGGATCGTGCTACAATGTACTGCTTCCTTGAGCCTTAGAAATCATGAGGCCTATGTTGGAGTTAAATACCTTGTATGATTATGCCAATATGAATGCCTCATAAATAAAGAAATAGATCATGATTTGATACCTTCGAAATCAGAGGTTGTTTACAATTTCTTCATATTTATTTTGGATCACTTCCTCCTGGTATAGACAACCTTAATGAGTACAAAGCATTTTTTTATAATTTGAAACATATATCTACAAAGGACTATAAAAATTTTGTAAAATCAAAGAACTCCAATGACCCTGATAATGATCATCTCAATGATTATCGCATGTCTTCCACATCTGGAAAGAATATAAAAACCTATTCTTCCTTGCCCTATTATTCCCTATAACAAAACCACTATAGGCATAGCCCCAAACTCAAAAGTAGTTGTTCAATTACTCAGAATTCCAGCTCTGGAATTTTACTATACTATGAAAGAATAAAAGAATTTTCTAAGACATATGTTAAACAACCAACAAGATGGACATGGAAGAAATGAAGATAACATGTTTGAATAATGGTTATTACATCTCTATTTTTAAAAGATGCAAATCTAGAGTAGAAAGTTTGAATGCTCTGCTACTTCTTAAGAGTTGTGAAAACACAAATTCAAGAAACATGTGAGATGAGAATACTAGTGGACTTGGCTTAAGTTAAAAATAAATAAAAATAAGTTGAAAATGTCGCCAAGGATAAATCTATTGTAATTTAATTCAACCATATCTCAATGCAATACACAATAAATTCTCATTGCTTGCCATTAATGATATTGGTCATGTAATATTCCCAAATGGGAAATGCAGCAATACAAGACAGATATGCAGGAAAATAACACAGCTCATCTAAGATATAACAGAAGGCCAATATGGAGACCTTTCAAAAGCATTTACAACAGCAAAATAGATGTACAATGAGGCCTATAAGATGCATAACTGGAAATGCAAGTCACCAATAGAAGAAAATCCTCAAAAGGAGGTGCTGCAACCATATATTATGACTAGAAATAGCTTGAAAACGTTATTTTATTGGGTTGCAAACAGCTGTATATTACACTTCAGATCTAGAGAAAATTAGTGCATGAAAAGTCAGATCTATAACAGATCCATACACTATATTGGCTCTTCTTCAGAATCCCCTTGGGGTTTTCAACATTACACCATGTACAACTTGTAGATACGAGTTTTAAGACTGTAGGTCTGCAAAAATATTCAGATCTAGAACTGGATCTGATCTGATATCAAACAAGAGAATGATCCCTCCAATGGATCTCCAAAGTGAAGGGAATATCCCCAGCACTTAAAAACCAATTGTCCAGATGGTATGCAAAAAGACCCTGCAACAACACCTACAGGAATAACGCAGATTTGGAAGAAAAATTGCTTTGTAGGGTTTAGAATATGTTTGGCCACATGCCAAGATTAGAAAATGAAGCTCAAGATGTTCAATACTCTCCTCCCAATGGTTTAGAAGACTTCCTCACTGAAAAGGAGCATTTAAATGGTCTAGATCTAAGTAGATCTAGCCTCTACTTGCTGCAACTTTCAAAGACAACCAAACCCTCAACAGGATCTGACTTGTAGTTGGAAGAATAAGCTTGGCCTTTAGCCAGATAGTGGACAATACAATGCAAACTCTTCCAAGATGCCTTTCAAGGAAAGAGGTGGGATTCCCGATCAAGAACACCCATTGCTAAATAGCACTATTCTCAGCTAAATAGCAAGAGAATGATATATGTCTAAAAAACCAATATATTTAGAAAATACAGTATCATCAACAACCTTCTCATGTTACCATCCTCTTCCTTTTATAAGTTAATAGCTTGCAAACCCTAAACCACTTCCAATGAGATCACTCCTTTCACACAAGCCATCTCCATCTAAAACTGCGTTGTGCCTCATTGATGCCCACTCCTCCATGACAGCGCTGTAGATTTGGTCAAGGTTGCCCTAGTCAAAATATCCATCCCCTTTCACACCTAAGGGTGCTTGTTAAAAAAACCAAGATTTAGCCTTTTTCACATTTGGCATTGATTTATTCACTGTTTAGGAGTTTATTGGACCTCCTTTACACTTTTATTCTTTAAACAGAGAAAGAAAACAAAAATGAATATTCCAATTAGCTTAGGAATAATTGGGAATATTACAGTCCTCCCCTCCCAAATGTTGCTTGTCCTCAAGCAACTGATAAGGTGAGTGTTGCAACTCTTCTCCTCCTCCATTGGTGACACCATCATGTGATAAGCTTCCTCCATAAGATAAGTGCTCACCAATCCAACCCTCCATGAATTGTTCCGCCAAAGTTCTCATGAGATGTAAATAATCCATCCCATAAGGAGACAATAGCTCAAATGAAACAAACATGGCTTGCCCAATGTCCTCCCTGAAACATGTAGCATAAGGTACATGGAGAGTCTCCAACCCATAGGGCACATACATACCTCCCATCCTCCCTCCACACATTCCCATAAAAAGTACAAGTACATCATCAATGTATGGGAGAAAAACTATATACATACAAATAGAAATTTGTGCATATGGAGGTGGGTCATAGTCCCACATGTGGAACCAGCACAGTGCATCTCCTGCCTGCATCAAATCAAGATGTGGTAAGTGGTTTTCCTACCACTTACTTTCTACCCATGTCATCTCACTATGGCTGAAAACGGTGAGATATATTTGACACCTTAGGAATGCACCCATCATGAAACAAGTTCTCCCTTTGTCCACCGAGGGAGTGGCCAAGTTCAGAAATTTTTGTGGCCCAAGGTTGGCCATGAAGTTTACAAGATACAGTAATCCTCCTTGGAGTCATGGCCTGCATAAACATGGTGAAAGAATACATACAATCAGAAAATAAAATATGATTTACGTGAGTATGTTCTTCACCAACAATCCTCCTCATACAAATGGAGTGGTGCATAGATCTATCTCCTCTCTCAAAAGAAGGAAGAGATGGCTGAAATAACTCTTTCATAGAGTCATGTTGTTGTCCCAACTCCACATGGTTCATGCATTCTTAAAAATACTGATGTAGTTCTCCTTCAAAGCCTTCCCAATCAAAGCTCCTCATGATGATGTTGTAGATTTTCATGGAATATATGTGGCTGAAACAGTTTTCTCCATAGACTCTTTGTAGCAACTTATCCTTAAGCTTGGAGGCTCTAGAAAAGAAGATGCTACCATGATGATATATGAATCCTTCTTGGACTAAATAACCCTCTTCATGCAGCTAGTCATCAAGTATCATGAAAGTGTGAAGATCCTTGGAATAATCCACCAATAGTTGGGATTTCCAATATGGATCTAAAATCCCCAATAATGACAATGCTAATGATGTATCAATTGAAATTTTTGTCATGTGGCTGCTCTCCTCCTTGACATCTCCCATGCCAAATGTATGTGTTGGAAGGTCATTCCTTCCCTTCTTCTCCTCCCACAGCGCAGAATCAGAAATGAGAGTGGGTAATGATGATGTTGGGAGAAGGTATCCCTCCTCCTTGAGCCTACCCAAGACTCCCAGTGTTGTATCATTGTCTCCCAGTGCTCCCATCCCTCCTGGATCTAAGCTTGGAGTGTTATTTTTTGAGATATCTCCGACAAAATCTGAATCAGGTGGCCTCTCAGGTGGTTTGCCACTAGATAAAAGTGTCCCATGTAGTAATCTCATGAGCATGATAGATGGGATTGTAAGGCCCTTGCTTCCACTACGTAAATCTAGCTCTGTTCTTTGTGTGGAAGTGGTATGTGAGGGATATGTATGCATTCCTTTGATCATTTGAGTTTCACCACTCTTCTTGTCCACCCATTCCATTTTCAAAGCCTCCCAATCAGTGGTGTCTTTTCCCAATGTAATCAACCATTAAACACCCAAAATCACATTGGTGTCAGGTATGTCAAGCACAAAGAAGTGATATTCAATCAATGTATAATTCCCCATGGTGACTGAAAGTGATGAGACATAATGCATGCATTGCATTGTTCTATATACTGGGACCAAAACAGAGAATCCCTCAAAAGAATTAGTGGGTATTTCCCTCCTTTGCACTAGTTGGGCATCAATGAAATTGTGGGTAGCCCCACTGTCAATCAGAACAGAAACCCTCTGATTCAAGACGGAACCTTGAACTCTTAAGGTCAAGTGCATAGGTACTCCTCTCAAAGATGCAATAGCCCCTCCAATGGGATAAAATTCTCCATTCATATCTCCTAATGGTGTTGGCTCTCCTCATGCAGTGTCAGCGTTGTGATCCCTTCTTGGTTCATCTTCTTCTTCCTCCTCATCATCTGAGAAGACCTCTATGTAATGTGCTTTTCCAGTAACACATCTATGTCCAGGTGCCCATGATTCTTGGAAAGTGAAGCAAAGCTTCCTTCTTCTTAGATCTCTCTGGACTTCATCATCAAGAGGCTTCTTGTATGAGCTCTCCTTCAAAGGAGTTGCTTTTTCTTCCTTTCCCTTTGAAGGAAAAGAGGGCTTATGATGAAATCTTGCCTTTGCTTTTGGCAAGGCATCTTGAAGGTCTCTATCCCTTTCAATAGCATCATTCAGGGTAGTGGAATTGGTAGATTTAACCAACCCATGAAGAGGTTCATCTAAACCATCGATGAACATGTACACCCTTCTTGTTGTAGACAAATCAAGGACCAGAACAGATAATCTTAAAAATTCATAAATGTAAGACTATGTATTACCTGATTGTTTCAACTTTGCAAGGCTCATGAATGGTGCCTCCGGATCTCTTATATCAAATATTTCTACCATCCTTCTAGTGAACTTTGAATAAGTAGTCACATTGGAATGACCCAATGTAGATAAGCCATGGAACCACCAATCATGTGCTTCACCTTCAAAGTGCAGTGTTGCAATCTTGATAGCCTCCATCTCTGGGACCTTGTTCAACTGAAAGTAGATTTCAAGTTTTTCTACCCAAGATTTAGCAGAACACTTGGATGACTCATCAAAGTTGGGTAGAAATAATCTGCCCATAGAGTGATGTCGATCATTATTCTAAATGAATCCACCACCTCTATGGTGATGCACTGGTCTTATTTTATCCTTTATGTGACAAAACTTCTGAAAACTCAAGTTATCTTTGAATCTCTGATTTTGAGACTCATATTATTCAAAATAGTCTTCAAGGGATTCATGCTCTTGAAACCCTTCATTTCCCACAGCCAAAAAGGTAGGCATGGTAGAGTGTTGGGAAACTTGTGGGTGATGCACTGGTTGATCATTCCAGTGATGAGACATGCTAGAGCCTTCTACAAGATGAAATCCCTTAGGGGATTCTTTGATTTTATCCTATCTAATCTCTTTGATCTATCTAGAAATATATTTCATGGCTCTAAGAAGGATCTTTGGAAAATACTTTTCTTCTTCTTCACTTCCAGATACAGGGGCTTTACCCTTGTGTTCATTGTCATTTGTGTAATCAAACTTCTTCTTATGTATTCTCTTTAGATACCTCTTCTTTCTATCAGTAAGAGGCTATTCTTATTCAAAAGACATATTGGCTTCTTAGAAAGCATAGGCTGTGCCAAGATGATGCTCTGATTCCACTGTAATATTCCCAAATGGGAAATGTAGCAATACAATACAGATATGCAAGAAAATAATGCAGCTCATCTAAGATACATCAGGAGGCCAATATAGAGACCTTTCAAAAGCATTTTCAGCAGCCAAATAGATGTACAATGAAGCCCATAAGATGCATAACTAGAAATACAAGTCACCAATAGAAGAAAATCCTCAAAAAGAGGTGTGGCAACCATATATTGTGACTGGAAATAGCTTGAAAACATTATTTTACTAGGCTGCAAACAGCTGTAGATTACACTTTAGATATAGAAAAAATTAGTGCATGAAAAGTCAGATCTATAATAGATCCATACACTATATTGGCTCTTCTTCAAAATCTCCTTGTGGTTTTCAGCATTACACCATGTACAACTTGTAGATCTAAGTTTTAAGAATGCAGATCTACAGAAATATTCAGATTTGGAATTGGATCTTATCTGATATGAAACAAGAGAATGAGCCCTCCAATGGATCTCCAAAGTGAAGGGCAGATCCCCAACACTTGAAAACCAACTCTCCATATGGTATTTCAAAAGACCCTGCAACAACACCTATAGGAATAACGCATATCTAGAAGAAAAACTGCACTATGGGGTTTAGAATATGTTTGGCCACATGCCAAGATTATAAAATGAAGCTCAATATGTTCAATATTGTCCTCCCAATGGTTTAGAAGCCTTCCCACTAAAAAGGAGTACTGAAATGGTGTAGATATGAGTAGATCTAGCCTCCACTTGCTGCAACTTTCAAAGACAACCAAACCCTCAACAGGATCTGCGTTGTAGTTGGAAGAAGAAGCTTGGCCTTCAGCTGGATAGTGGAAAATACAATGCAAACTCTTCCAAGAGGCCTCTCAAGGAAAGAGGTGGGACTCCCGATCAGGAACACCTAGTGCTAAGCAACACTATTCATAGCTAAACAACAAGAGAATGATATATGTCTAAACAGACAATATAATTAGAAAATATAATATCATCAACAACCTTCTCATGCTGCCATCCTCTTCCTTTTACAAGTTAAGAGCTTGCAAACCCTAAACCACTTCCAATGAGATCACTCCTTTCACACAATCCATCTCCATCTAAAATTGCGTTGTGCCTCATTGATAGCCACTCCTCCATGACAACGCTGTAGATTTGGTCAAGGTTGACCCAATAAAAATATACAACACCTTTCACACCTAAGGGTGCTTGTTAGAACAACCAAGATTTAGCCTTTTTCACATTTGGTATTGATTTATTGACTGTTTAGGAGTTTTATGGACCTCTTTTACACTTTTATTCTTTAAACAAAGAAAAAAAAAATGAATATTCTAATTAGCTTAGGACTAATTGGGAATATTAATCAATATCGATGTGCCAAGACTAAACTTAGAAAACAAAATGTCATAATATTGTTGATCAACGGTTTTCATTGATGTCAACCCAATCAGCACCAGGGGCTACCCAAATATTGCATGGGAATTTTTACCTACCAAATTAATATATCCTGGGTCAAGAATTCTTTTGATGGTTTCTACTTGTCAATATGTTTCTGTTGATATATGGCACACCACGTAATTCTTCACAGTTTGAGAGATATTCATGTTTGAACTTTGTAGCCCCAGTTAGTGGGCTAAAACCCCATGGGGTTGTGGCATGGGTCATTAAAAAGTCACAATTAATATTTTTTAAGCTCCTAAAATCCTTCCCACGTTCACTTGTTTAAGCCCCTCTCAACCTAAGCATTTATATAAATTGTGATCCTCATATCCTCTTTATGCAAGAGATTTCACAATCTGAAACAAGTCATCATGGAATTTTCGCTCTAACTTGTTTTCTACAAAGGTTCAGAAGCTGAAAGTTTTATGAGGCGAAGAATAAATCCTGAGGAAGTTCCTATGAAAAATTCATATTAAGGTGCGTAATATTTACGGAGATATGATCTGTGGAAGTCAATGTTTTTGCAGGCTCCTGAAATTCAACTCAAAGAAGTGACCTTGGGAAAATCGTCATAAATCTCTCTCTGAGTATCAGATTGGAATTCTATAAAAATTGGCAGATAGTGCACGGACTGTAGTATTATCTCTATTAATTTCAGAGGAGAATGAAGAAACAATGACATGTGGAATGCCGTACAAGTTCGCTCTACTAAAACAGTCCATAATTAGGGCATTGTGAGAAATTGGGCATAAATCTCTCTTGAAGAATCCAAATTGGGTCAAACCTGTAGAATTGGAAAGAAGAATCAAAGGACTACTATAGTACCAAAAATCATATATTGGGGATCTGAAATGACAAAGAGACACTAGATTCAATATCGAGCTCCTAGAAGGCAAGAAAAAGCTAGATCATGTGTTGTCAAGGGCTGCAAAGGACTAGACTTTCTAGGGCAGCAAATCAAAGCAAGGTGTAGCAGAGGGTAGCATGACAAGAGCAGCAACCAAGGTGCATAACATCAGCAATAAGTTCATCACATGAAGTCTTCAAGTGGGCAGCACTGCATACAGTCACTATAAAGGTATCATTGTACTAAGTCATTGTAAATACATTATTGTAAAAAAATTCTAGTGTCTATCTGCCAAGAGTTGAAGAGGCAGTGTCATGAAGTCTAGGATCATCATTAGGTGGTTGTTTCATAGTTGGGGTTATGGTCTAGTGTGTCTTCTTCTTCTACATTATTATATATCATTGTAAAGTGGACCATTTTCCCTGGTACGGGATTCCATTCTTTTTTTGTTAGAGTCAGCCTTTGCAGCCTTCCTTCAGTGATCAAACATGCTCTTACAAAGTGATTTTAAGGTGTCAAGGTCAAATTTTGTCATTTCAATGAGTCTTCAAGCAAAATTTGATCACTAGGCATTAGGTCTAGGGTTGGTTTTCACTCTTTTCAGATTTTTCCAAATGTCAGTTCATGTCACCATTCAGTTGAGTGTACCATCATTCAGAGGGTTGTCTTCGTCATGTTAAGTTCCATTGGGTCATTTTGCAGCTTGTTCATGCTTCAGTTGTGCCTAGGAAAGGTCCATTTCCCTCTCCTAGGGTTTTGGAGGTAATTTCTCTTGGATGGTCAAATCATCGAAAAACTTGTATCCTGATGTTCATACACCTTCCCCTATCATTAATTCACCTAATTAAACACTTCCCATCACTGAGATCCCCCAAATTCCTCATTTTTGCACAAACCCTAGCTTCTAGCCAAAACTTGGCAATTTCCTAGGCTAGGCCTGTGTTTTGCCCTTTTGGACCCCTTCCCCTCACTCAATCTCTGTGATTCCACTTCCCCTTGCTTCCTAACATCCCTCCCTACTTCCCAAAATTTCCCCAAGAATTTAGAAGCCCCCTATCCCCTTCATTTCGCTTCATTTCGACAAAATCCCTTGTTCCACACATCGGGATCGGTTTCACTCAAAAGATGTTTCAGAGCCATCAAAGATGAAATTTGGGAAACTGAGAGAGGTTTTTGTTCAAAACATGCCTAGGAAGAAAAAAATCTTTCACTTTTTACACAGGTATCATGGTTTTGAAGAAATGTCAAAACTACCGTTGCCTCAGGAGAATTGAATGCACCTCTGAAGTGACCTTGGGAAAATAAATATTTCTCCTAGTATGGTTGGCCAAATGACTTTCTTGATGATTTAAATGATAACTAGACAGAAATACCTTTCCAATGAGCTATCATGAGCTCAATTTGGAGTTGAGGAAGACCTTCAAAAGTTGACTGCAACAGCACTCTGCCTTGAGGCAGCCTCATTCTGATCATTTTGACTAGTGTTGGGAGATTTGATTTTTGACAGGGTAAATGAAATCCAAATTGCCTAATTACACTTGTGTTGGAAATTAGACTCCAATAGCTTTCCAACAAGCTATCACACGCCCGATTTGGACACCGGGAAGGCCTCCAAACACTTCCTGCAAAATGCACTATGTGGCAAGGGGCTCGAGCGACCCACCTGGGGCCTGAGCGACCCACGCAAAGGCTGAGCGACCCACGCAGAGGCTGCGCGACCCACGCAGAGGCTGCGCGACCCACGCAGACACAGGGTTTTGAAATTTATTCTGAGCGCCCAGCCTTGCTTGGAATCGATGCAACTGGCTTTCAAACAGGTTTCTATCATTGCTTGATGTTTTTTAAATGCACCAGTGGCATCGTTGATGTCTCAAATGTTCAAATGGAGGATTTAAAACCCCACAGTCATGGCAATATCGTTTTCAGGGTTTTAAAATGATAATAGGTGGTTGCATGAGTTTTTCTTCTATCTTATATCAGTGACACATCCAGCCTTGCCATATATTATCAAAACCATGTTTTTCTCATGCCCATTATACCATTGTGGTCGTTACTATTACTAATACCATGTTCAAAACTTTTGTTCCATGGTGATTATGATTGATTGTGTCTCACTGCCCAAAGATAAAAACATTTTCATAACTCTGTTTCAAACTGCTCATTTGACACCTTTGTTGTTATTACTTATAGACAAAAACATTCATATGATACCATGCTCCCTTTGACAAGACTTGTTCAATATTCTGAAGGTTGCCTGCTCCCTTTGGTCAAAATTTCACTTGCATTCAAAACAGAGATTGTGCCTTTTCCAATCCATTTAAAACTGAGATATTATCATGGTTTGTTTCCTTATGGTGTTTTGACGGTGGGAATACCTGTTGGGTGTTGAAACACACATCATAACCTTGTTTGCACTGCTTTCATAACAGTATACATAGTGCCAATAGCTTGTTCGCAGCCATGTCAGAGATAGAGTCAGAGTATGAGTAGGAGTCGGACAGTGACTCAATCGTTGAGGTTGATGTACTGAGATGGAGCATAGCAGTGCGCCAGTAGTGGTAGCATATCAGAGAGGCCACAAAGCTTTGTTTGCAGCATCACGACGAGTACTATCTCCACATGGCGTGGAAGGGGTCTCGTTGACTTCATCAGCAGCGCGAGTACTATCTCCACATGGCGTGGAAGGGGTCTCACCTTCTTCATCAGCGCAGGTACATTCACAGGATCATGATAGAGACCAACACATACAACCGAGACAGTGTTTTCACCACAGGAGCTGCATGCACCAGGAGAGCACTAAAATGGCGGAAAAGGCCTGATCCACTCCGGATTTTGGCCGAGGCTTCATTGACTGAGCAAGACACATGATGGAGGACCTCCGCTCCGAATTTGGGCAAATTTGGAGAAAATTTTGTCATTTTCAAATTTTTGGTCTAAAAAACAGGTTTTGCAGCTACGTGGGTCGCGCGCTCATGCGCTCGCTTTTTTTTGAGACACTTGCTGGAGGATATTTTTACATTTTTGGATTTGTCATGGTTAATTATGCATCCTCTGAAGTCAACTTAGCATTTTAACAAAATCTGGATGGTCAAACAGCTCAAAAACACCATGAAAACCACCTTGCTGCCACCTTTTGCACCAGCAGGAAGTACCTCTGGGAGAATGAGGGTTTGGAGGGTCAAATCAACTCCAAATTCAGAAATTCCACTTGGGTTGGAAATTAGACATCCAGGGCTTTCCAACGAGCTATCATGAGCTCAATTTGGATGCCGGGAGCTACCTCAAAATCAGCCTGGAACATGAGCGACCCACGCAGTTCAGGAGCGACCCACCTAGAGATTTTTCTGAATTTTCAGCTGCCAGCTCAGTATTTCGCTTATTATGGACCAGTTTTGCTTATGGATAGAATTTTTGGGTTTTTATGATGTAAATTCATGTTTGGCATGTAACTTTGGCTTGTTTTTATCTCTTCTAGAAGATTCACTCTCAAATGAGTAAAAATCATGTAATGGATCAGTTTCCACTCTTTTAGAGGCAAGTTGTTAGCTGCCTAGATTGTAGTTCCATGATTAGAATTGGTTGAAACTGATCCCTGAAGAGGGAATTCGACCCCTAGAGGTGGGGAAAGGTGTTAGAGTGATATATATATTGTAATTTCTCAATCATTTTCAGGGGTTGGAGAGGTTGGACTCTTGGGATACTTTTGATACCATTGTACATATTTTTCATATTTTGGCTAAGGAAAGATCAGGGGTTTTGCGGCACTTGTTGGGATCCTTGTGGTGTTATGTTCTTGATGATGTTTCTCCTTTTTTTATTGTAAGTTTCTCCATGTTTAATGTTGCCATCCTTTCATTATGCTTCTGAACTAAATTGAATGAGTGAAATAAGGTTGAATCCATTGTTTACAGTGCTTAGCCTTTGAATTCAGTTAGTTCTATATGTTTTCAGCTGTTTGGAGAGGATCCAAGTTCTTCTTTGCCCTCTTCAGCTCTTCGTCGGTCTAATCTATCCATAAATCCAATTTAAAGCATCAAGATCGTCACCTACCTCGCCCCAGCTTGAACTCTGCAAAGGTCTGACCTTATCCCCGGACCCAAAACTTGTTTTCCCATTACTCCAGCGAAAACCCAAAAAACCAAAAATCAAACATACCTATCTCTTTACTAGCCTAAGATCAGTTCTTATTGTAAGTCATCTCGCATCCTATTGCTTATTTTCTCAAGATTGACGGAGAGAGCCCTCTCCTGTCCTCGTAGGGCTAGCTACGAGGCTGAGCGTGGTTTGATGTAGCCTTGAGTTTTACTTCATTTCAGCCTGAGGTAGATTTGAGTGCTAACATAGTGGCGACCATACTGGGGAGAAACTCAAAACGTTTGCTTGTTATAGACGGAGTCTGAAGTCACGCCAGGTAGCTTTCGAAACGTTGTTGCTATGCATCAGCGAAGTAGATAAACGCTGCTTCAGTCGATCTCCGGTTTAACTTGTAATCGTAGCACTTAACTTATAAATTTCCCCAGTACGTGTATCAAGTTCAGATCTGATGGTTGATGGTGGACAACGATCAGACATAAGAAGGCTGAAATCATTCACCTGGTGACTCCAATTCAAAGTCTGGAGGATTGACTCTTTCTCTGAGAAAATGGAAGGATCTTACACGAAGTTCAGGTATCTAAAGTGGAATGGTATTCAGGATCTAATCTGCTTTCTCGTAAATTACTTCTTTGCTGGTCTTGAAGCTATCCTGAAAGTTTTTCAATGTTTGTTGTATGAGAAAGGTCATCAAAATCTTCACTCGACTTATTCAAAGAGTGTAAATGTTGAGTTTCCCTTTGATCCTGGCCTCCTCACTTTTCCCACATCTTATGATGAATCTCTACAGAGTGATGAGCAAGAAAATCAAGCTGATCCCACAGCACTTGTACATGCCCCTACACCTTGTAAAATTCCAGATCGGTATAAACCTCTTGTTTTGCCTTCTGTTCTTCATACTTTTCTTGCAAATTATGACCTATATCTACCAAGATTTGACGGTGAATGTAACAATGTCAATGTTGAGCAACATGTGCAGAATGTTGAGACTTTTCTAGATCTTTTTGAAGTTGATGATGAAGATGTTAGTATTAGGCTTTTTGCTCTTTCTTTGAAAGGCCAAGTGAAGAGTTGGTTCAAAGCCCTGCCTGATGCGAGCTTCACAGATTTTCAGCAGTTTGTCAAAGTTTTCCTTGACAGGTGGATGATCGGATAGAACTTTTTGTTGATTATAGAGGAGTATAACCAGTTGAAAAGAATGCCAGGTGAGACAGTACAACAATTTTCTGCTAGATTTAACCAACTTTATTATTCGATGCCAGTTGATATAAGACCTTCTCCTAGATCTGCTCTCTTGCACTACCCGGGTGCCTTTGATCCGGAAATGGAGTTTCAGCTGAGAGAAAATAATATTGCAACACTTCACGAGATGCAGAACAAGGCAGTGAATGTAGAGGCTCATTTGTTGATCTTGAGGGCAAGGTTGAAGGAAGAAGAAAAGAAGAACGTTTCAGAGCAGCTGACACTTTCAGAGGAAAAGATTGATCTTTTTGTAAATGCAGTAGAAGAGATGGTGCGGAAAATGACTGTAAAAAATGAAAATGACATTCAAGAACAAGTTGCTGATCCAAAACATTTTGTTTCTGATCCCAGTAGTCATAGTGATTGTTTTATAGATCAGTGTGAAGAAGAGAGAGCTGTTGATATGATGTGTATGTTTGATGATGAATTGCCTCAGTTTGATTAGTATGATGATGATTATTTTCTCCAAAAAGAATCTAATCTTGCAAACAAATCAGCAGCTAGCTTGTGCGAGGAGGAAGTTCACTTTCAGCAGCTCGAGTACAGTGATCAACCGATGCATATCAGCTATGGCAATGATGAGGAAAGTGCAGAAAATTTTGATGTAAGTGAAGGATCTTTGCCTTTGTGTTTTGATTCGTTTCAGTTCATTAGAAATAACTTTCATGCAATCAGAAATCAAACGTCAACAAGCCTTGATTTGGACCATCTAGAGGGCAATGAAAGCCTTGTTCAAAACTTCTCATATTCAGATTTTCAGCCCTCGAAAGTCATTGATTGTCAAGTTGCGGCTGAAGATTTGGAAGTGGGCACACATGATTTAATGATTCAAGGTGACTCTGTACCTTTATGTTTTGAATCATTTCAGTTTTTGAGAGAAAAATTGCATGGTAAATCTTCAAATGAGCAGCTTGTAACATCAGATTTGCAGCCATCTAATGCAATTGAAGGTCAGATTACAGATGAAGTTGTGGAAGATGAAATACATAATTTGATGATGCAGGAAGATTCTATACCCTTTTGTTTTGAAGCATCTCAGTTTATAAGGCAGAATCTTCATAATATATCTCAAGGAAAAGATGAACAGCCAGAAGGAGGTCATACAGTTTCAATGGATACATTACAACACTCTTCTCAAGTTTTTGATGATCCCATTGCTCGTGTGTTGGATGATGTTTGTTATAAAAATTCTGCTCCATTAGCTAACCATGTGCCCGAAAAGAATGTTGATGATAATCTTATTCAAAAGTTGCCTTCATTGTCTTGTCTAACAGATTTTTCATTACAAAGCTCTCATCAAGGTTTGTATTCATATGAGGAGATTGATGAAGGAGACTTTTGTTCTGTTTGGAATCAGCAACAGAGTTTGATTTTTCATGAATTTCAGGATCCTTTTGACAGCTTGCTGCAATCACCAAAGAAAAGCACCGCAGATGTGAGGAAAAGTTTAAGATCAAGGTATGGATATTATCTGGACCAGAGCTATGTTTATGAAGATCCTTTCACAGTATCCTTGCAGTCATCCAGTCGATTTATGCTTTGCAAGTTTATCAGCAGTCCACTTGGTTCAAAGTTTCCATGGGAGTTTCCTGTCAGTAGTTGTTTCTCGTTGTTCATAAGCAAGCATTTGGGAAGAAATCAAACAGCAGCCAGCATGCTTGCATGGTTGCATTGGCTGTTCCATTTCACTTGATCGGGTGGTGTAAAGCACAGTTAGAGTAGGTTGTATTGAATAAGCTCTACTTTGAGCATCTTTTCTAGTTTGTCGATTGTGTTTAAGTATCGAGTCAGTTTTTAGTTGAGTGAGAGTCAATTTGTGTCGTCAAGTCATCAGTTTTCATGTCATGCATTTCAGTTTGAGTTTTTGATTCCATGGCCCAATGGATAAAGCACTGGTCTGCTCTCCCAAAGATCTGCCGTTCTTGGCACCTCCAAGGAGCTACCATCCCCATTGGAGCCAATGTTAGAGTCAGCCTTTGCAGCCTTCCTTCAGTGATCAAACCTGCTCTTTCAAAATGATTTTAAAGTGTCAAGGTCAAATTTTGTCATTTCAAAGAGTCTTCAAGAAAAATTTGATCACTAGGCATTAGGTCTAGGGTTGGTTTTCACTCTTTTCAAATTTGTCCAAATGTCAGTCCATGTCACCATTCAGCTGAGTGTACCATCATTCAGAGAGTTTTCATCATCATGTCAAGTTCCGTTGGGTCATTTTACACCTCGTTCATGCTTCAGTTGTGCCTAGGAAAGGTCCATTTCCCTCTCCTAGGGTTTTGGAGGTAATTTCTCTTGGATGGTCAAATCATCGAAAAACTTGTATCCTGATGTTCATACACCTTCCCCTATCATTAATTCACCTAATTAAACACTTCCCATCACTGAGATCCCCAAAATTCCTCATTTTTGCACAAACCCTAGTTTCTAGCCAAAACTTGGCAATTTCCTAGGCTAGGCCTGTGTTTTGCCCTTTTGGACCCTTTCCCCTCACTCAATCTCTGTGATTCCACTTCCCCCTGCTTCCTAACATCCCTCCCTACTTCCAAAAATTTCCCCAAGAATTTAGAAGCCCCCTATCCCCTTCATTTCACTTCATTTCGACAAAATCCCTTGTTCCACACATCGGGATCGGTTTCACTCAAAAGATGTTTCAGAGCAATCAAAGATGAAATTTGGGAAACTGAGAGAGGTTTTTGTCCACCACATGCCAAGGAAGAAACAACTCCTTCACTTTTTACACAGGTATCATGGTTTTAGAGAAATGTCAAAAATATCGTTGCCTTAGGAGAATTAAATGCACCTCTGAAGTGACCTTGGGAAAATCAAGTTTTCTCCTAGCATGTTTGGCCAACTGACTTGCTTCATGAGTCAAATGATAACTAGAAAGAAATAAATTTCCAATGAGCTATCATGAGCTCAATTTGGAGTTGCGGAAGACCTTCAAAAGTTGATTGTAACAGCGCTCTGCCTTGAGGCAGCCTCATTCTGCTCATTTTGACTAGTGTTGGGAGATTTTATTTTTGACAGGGTAAATGGAATCCAAATTGCATAATTCCACTTGTGTTGGAAATTAGACTCCAATATCTTTCCAACGAGCTATCACACGCCCGATTTGGACACCAGGAAGGCCTCCAAAAGCTTTCTGCAAAATGCACTATGTGGCAAGAGGGTGAGCGACCCACGCAGAGGCTGAGCGACCCACGCAGAGGCTGAGCGACCCACGCATCAACAGAGTTTCGAAATTTCATTTTGAGCGCCCAGTCTTGCTTGGGATCGATTCATCGGCCTTCAAACAGGTTTCTAGCAATTGCCTGATGTTTTTGAATGCATTGGTGGCATCATTGGTGGTTTCAAACGTTTCAAACGGAGGATTTAAAACCCCACAGTCATAGCATTATCGTTTTCAGGGTTTTAAAATGAAAATGAATGGTTGCATGAGTTTGTTTTCTATCTTATATCAGTGACACATCCAGTCTTGCCATATATTATCAAAGCCATGTTTTTCTCATGCCCATTATACCATTGCTATTATTATACCATGTTTAAACCTTCGTTCCATGGTGACTGTCGTTGTAATAGTGTCTCACTGCCCAAAGATAAAAACATTTTTATAACTCTGTTTCAAACTGCCCATTTGACACCTTTGTTGTTATTACTCATAGACAAACACATTCTATTGATGCCATGCTCTCCTTTGATAAGATTTGTTCAATATTTTGAAAGTTGCCCGCTCCCTTTGGTCAAAATTTCACTTGCATTCAAAACAGAGATTGTGCCTTTTCCAATCCATTTAAAACTGATATTTTATCATGGTTTGTTTCCTTATGGTGTTGTGACGGTGGGATACTTGTTGGGTTTTGAAACACACCATCATAACCTTGTTTGCACTGCTTTCATATCAGTATACATAGTGCCAATAGCTTGTTCAAAGCCATGTCAGGGACAGAGTCAGAGTATGAGCAGGAGTCGGACAGTGACTCAATCGTTGAGGTTGATGTACTGAGATGGAGCATAGCAGTGCGCCAGTAGTGGTAGCATATCAGAGAGGCCACAAAGCTTTGTTTGCAGCATCACGACGAGTACTATCTCCACATGGCGTGGAAGGGGTCTCGTTGACTTCATCAGCAACGCGAGTACTATCTCCACATGGCGTGGAAGGGGTCTCGCCTTCTTCATCAGCGCGGGTACATTCACAGGATCATGATAGAGACCAACACATACAACCGAGACAGTGTTTTCACCACAGGAGCTGCATGCACCAGGAGAGCACTAAAATGGCGGAAAAGGCCTGATCCACTTCGGATTTTGGCCGAGGCTTCATTGACTGGGCAGGACACATGATGGAGGACCTCCGCTCCGAATTTGGGCAAATTCGGAGAAAATTTTGTCATTTTCAAATTTTTGGTCTAAAAAACAGGTTTTGCAGCTATGTGGGTCGCGCGCTCATGCGCTCGCATTTTTTTGAGACACTTGCTGGAGGAGATTTTACATTTTTGGATTTTTCATGGTTAATTATGCATCCTCTGAAGTCAACTTAGCATTTCAACAAAATCTGGATGGTCAAACAGCTCAAAAACCCCATGAAAATCACCTTGCTGCCACCTTTTGCACCAGCAGGAAGTACCTCTGGGAGAATGAGGTTTTGGAGGGTCAAATCAACTCTAAATTCAGAAATTCCACTTGGGTTGGAAAGTAGACATCCAGGGCTTTCCAACGAGCTATCATGAGCTCAATTTGGATGCCAGGAGCTACCTCAAAATCAGCCTGGAACATGAGCGACCCACGCAGTTCAGGAGCGACCCACCTAGAGATTTTTCTGAATTTTCAGCTGCCAGCTCAGTATTTCGCTTATTATGGACCAGTTTTTCTTATGGATAGAATTTTTGGGTTTTTATGATGTAAATTCATGTTTGGCATGTAACTTTGGCTTGTTTTTATCTCTTCTAGAAGATTCACTCTCAAATGAGTAAAAAATCATGTAATGGATCAGTTTCCACTCTTTTAGAGGCAAGTTGTTAGCTGCCTAGATTGTAGTTCCATGATTAGAATTGGTTGAAACTGATCCCCGAAGAGGGAATTCGACCCCTAGAGGTGGGGAAAGGTGTTAGAGTGATCTATATATTGTAATTTCTCAATCATTTTCAGAGGTTGGAGAGGTTGGACTCTTGGGATACTTTTGATACTATTGTACATACTTTTCATATTTTGGCTAAGGAAAGATCGGGGGTTTTGCGGCACTTGTTGGGATCCTTGTGGTGTTCTGTTCTTGATGATGTTTCTCCTTTGTTTACTGTAAGTTTCTTCATGTTTAATGTTGCCATCCTTTCATTATGCTTCTGAACTAAATTGAATGAGTGAAATAAGGTTGAATCCATTGTTTACAGTGCTTAGCCTTTGAATTCAGTTAGTTCTATATGTTTTCAGTTGTTTGGAGAGGATCCAAGTTCTTCTTTGCCCTCTTCAGCTCCTCGTCAGTCTAATCTATCCATAAAATCCAATTTGAAGCATCAAGATCATCACCTACCTCGCCCCAGCTTGATCTCTGCAAAGGTCTGACCTTATCCCCGGACCCAAAATTTTGTATTCCCATTACTCCAGCGAAAACCCAAAAAACCAAAAATCAAACATACCTATCTCTTTACTAGCCTAAAATCAGTTCTTATTGTAAGTCATCTCGCATCCTGTTGCTTATTTTCTCGAGATTGACGGAGAGAGCCCTCTCCTGTCCTCGTAGGGCTAGCTACGAGGCTGAGCGTGGTTTGATGTAGCCTTGAGTTTTACTTCATTTCAGCCTGAGGTAGATTTGAGTGCTAACACTTTTATTCTTCTATAGGGTGCTAGGGTGGTGCTAGGGTGAGTTGCATCTCATTGGGCGTTGGGGCATCCATTCAGTTGAATCCTAGAGAGTCTCGGGCGTTGGAGCATCCATCCAGTGGGAGCTGGAGAAGAATGCTTTTCTAGAGTCTAGGAAGTTGGAGCTTTATTTTCAATTAGAGTTGAATATTAAAGAATTATTAGAAAAGCATTACGTGGTTTTTGTCCCAGAGTGGGTTTCCACCTTAAAAACAATGTGCATTTGTGTTCCTTTTGTTTTCTGCTATCATTGTACAAACACTGATAATAATTTAATATTAACTAATGCTCTAATTGAAAGGAATACTAATTCACCCCCCACCCCCCCCCCCCCCAAGTATTTCCAACAATTGGTATCAGAGCTTGGTTCCTTCAATAGAAATTTAACAGCTGGAAGGAGGTCATGGAGCATACCAAGAATGGTGTACCTCTGTTCAATGAAAATAATTATGCACTCTGGAAAGGAAGAATGGAGGTCTATCTCTTGGCACAAGGTTACGAGGATGGGACACTGTTCAAAATGGATTTACCTCAACCACAGATGAACAAGGTAAGAAGAATTTGGTAAATGATGCAAAAGCAAAGAATATTATTATCAGTGGACTTATTGAATCTTCTTATCATAAGGTGTTGGATTGTAAAACTTCCAAAAATGTATGGGACAAGCTTGAGAATATATATGCAGGTGACTCAAATGTCAAAGAAGCAAAGCTTCAAATCTATAGAGAAAAATTTGAGAAAATCAGAATGAAAGAAGATTGCAACATTGTTGCATACTTCCAATACGTTGATGAAATAACCAATACTCTAGAAGGATTGGGAGAGCGAGTTGACGAGAAGAATATTATATGAAATATTCTTAGAACATTACCAGGGAGATTCAACCCAAAGGTATTGGTCTTAGAATACAGTGCAAATCTGGACAAACTCAACAAAGAGGAATTACATGGAGTTCTCATAGCATATGAAATGAGACTTGATGAAGAAGAGGGTACTTCACATCCAGAAACTGCATTTTTTGCATCTAAGAAAAGCCATAAGAACAAACAACCTTCACTTGAAAAGACATGCACCTACAAGTGTGAAGAAAATGGAGATGATGAAGAAGGTCTTTCAGATGAAGAATATGCTTACTTTACGAGAAAATTAAAAATTGGTAAGGGAAAATTGAAAGGTAAACTTCCATTGATATGTTTCGGCTGTGGTGAGGTTGGGAATTTCACATAAAAATGTTCGAACATAAGTGATGGCAACTCAAAAGGAAAGAAAGGCTTTTATAAATTAAACAAGCAAGGATCCAAAAGGAACTTTCTCTCTAAAGAAGATAGCTCATCATCTGATGAAGACAATGACAGCGAAGAAGAAGACAATGCGAGAGTATTGTTTATGGCCAACCACAATAGACAAGAGGTATCAAACAACAAAGAAGAAGGATTGAACATATAATAATTTTTTAAGGAAGCAATAAAACTTATAAAAGAGCTCAAGGCAGAGAAGATCAACTCCAATACTCTTGAAGAAAAAGTCCAAGGTCTCAAAATTGAAGTTGAAGAACACAAATGCATTGAAGAGTCACTTCAAAATAAGTTGGAAGAAAGCAACCAAGAAAAGGAAGAATTAGATGCTGAAGTAGTCTCGCTGCGTAAGGAAGTGAAGAAAGGAAAAACTATCCAAAACTATGCCAACATCTCAAGGGCATTAGAAGAACTCATCAACAATCACTTATCTTACAATGATAGAACTGTCATCGGTTACAAAGAAGAAGAAGCAGGACCTTCTACAACAAAATACAATGAACCTATGAGATTTGACATGCATGTAGACTTCATTGGACAAGATTCGCAAGAACAGCCTTGGAAGACAATTCTTCGACAAAGAATTCCATCCATGTACCAACATATTTTGTATGGCTACTGGTATTCATGTGGAAAATTTTGTCATAAAGTTGTAGAATGTCACACGTACCCCAAGAACGAATACAATTCCAGGAGATCTGTCAAATATGAACCTCCCAGGGCTCAGCAAAACATCAATAGATTTTAAGAAATAATATTAAATGTTACAAATATTGAAACTTTGGACACATAGCCGGAGACTGTAGACTTGAAAGTCCTCCAGAAGAATCTTCGAAGCCACAGAATGAACGAACATGGAAGAAGAAGAAGACTGATAATTGTGCTCTCGCTCTCAAGGCTCAAAACAACAAATATGTGTGGTATGTTGATAGCGGTTGCTCAACGCATATGACTGGAGATAGAAATAAGTTTGTATCTTGGAAAGATAAGAAGGATGGAACCATGTCCTTTGGAAATGATGGATCTTCAAATGTTATAAGATCAGGTACTGTCACTCTTAGAAGCAAAGATTCTCTAGCCAATAATGTTCAATTGGTTGAAAACATGAATCACAATCTACTCAGTGTTGGATAAATGTGTGATCAAGGACACACAATACTATTCAATTCCACAAAATGTGAAATCAGGAAAGGCAGGTGGCTACAACAAGTCGAGCTCCAAATGACATATATGTTATGGATGAAGCAACTAAAGCATGTCTAATAGCTAAAGAGGATGATATAATATTTGGTAGCAATGATGATTGACTAAGTAAGAAGTTTGCTACAAATATGCAAAGTGATTTTGAGATGTTTTTACTTGATGAGTTGACATACTTCTTAGGCTTCAAATATCTTAGCGAGAGACAGGAATATTTATATGTCAAGTCAAGTACATCAAGGAAATGCTCAAGAAATTTAAAATGGAATATTGCAAACCGATCCTTACTCCGATGGTAACAGGTTGCAAATTGGGCATAGACGACTCATCTAAGGATATGGATCAAAGGTTGTACAGATCTATGATTGTTAGCCTTCTATATGTAACAACCTCCCGGCCAGATGTTCTGCAAGCAGTTGGATAAGTAGCAAGATTCCAAGCAGCAGCAAAAGAATCACATATTATTTCCATCAAAAGAATTTTTTGATATCTAAAGGGAACAACAGAATATGGCTTGTGGTATCCCAAGGGTAACAATCTCATTATTCATTCCTTTACAGACTTATATTGGGCAGGAAGTGTTGATGATAGTGAGAGTACTCGTGAAGCATTGGAATATCTTTGCCAGAATCTTTGGATTCTCCCAAGTTCTCATTAGATTTTCCTTATTCATAATATAAAGGGGGAGTGGAAGTGTGTACAGGTCTGCAGGATGGTTGTATGTCAAGGGGAGTGGAAGTGTGTACAAGTTTGCAAGATGGTTGTGTGTCAAGGGGAGTTACCCTTTGACATTGATCTCAAAGGGGGAGATAATGTTGTAGGAAGAGGTGTCATAATCGCAGGGGGAGTACTTGTGTTGTCATCAATTCCAAAGGGGGAGATTGTTGATCAACGGTTGTCATTGATGTCAACCCAAGAAGCACTAGGGGCTACCCCAATATTGCATGGGAATTTTAACCTACCAAATTAATATATTCTGGGTCAAGAATTATTTTGATGGTTTCTACTTGTCGAGATGTTTTCGTTGATATATGGCACACCACGTAATTCTTCACGGTTTGAGAGATATTCATGTTTGAACTTTGCAACCCCATTTAGTGGGCTAAAACCCCATGGGGTTGTCGCATGGGTCATTGAAAAGTCATAATTAATATTTTTTAAGCTCCTAAACTTCCCTCCCATGCTCACTTGTTGAAGCCCCTCTCAACCTAAGAATTTATATAAATTTTGATCCTCATATCCTCCTTATGCAAGGGATTTCGCAATCAGAAACAGGTCATCGTGGAATTTTATACAAAGGTTCAGAAGTGGAGATTTTTATGAAGCGAAGCAAAAATCCTGAGGAAGCTCCTATGAAAATTTGAGATCAAGGTGTGTGATATTTACAGAGATATGATCTGTGCAAGTCAATGTTTTTGCAGGCTCCTGAAATTCATCTCAAAGATGTGACCTTGGGAAAATCTTCATAAATCTCTCTTTGAGTATCAGATTGGAATTATATAAAATATGGCAGATAGTGCATAGACTGTAGTTTTCTCTATATCAATTTTAGAGCCGAATGAAGAAACAATGACACGTGTCACCCCATACAAGTTCGCTCTACTGAAACAATCCATACTTAGGGCATTGTGAGAAATTGGGCATAAATCTCTCTTGAAGAATCCAAATTGGGTCAGACCTATGGCATTGGATAGAAGATTCAAAGGAATACTACAGGACTAAAAATCAGATATTAGGGATCTGAAATAACAAAGGTACACTAGATTCAATATCGAGCTCCTAGAAGGCAAGAAAAAGCTATATCATGTGTTGTCAAGGGCTGCAAAGGACCAAACTTTATAGGGCAACAAAGCAAAGCAAGGTGAAAAAAAGGGTAGCATGACAAGAGCAGCAAACAAGGAGCATAACATCAGTAAGAAGTTCATCACATGAAATCTTCAAGTGGGCAGCACTGCATACAGTCACTATAAAGGTATCATTGTACTAAGTCATTGTAAATACATTATTGTAAAAAAATTTCTAGTGTCTATCTGCTAAGAGTTGAACAGGCAGTGTCAGGAGTTCTAGGATCATCATTAGGTGGTTGTGTCATAGTTGGGGTTATGTTCTAGTGTGTCTTCTTCTTCTACATCATTATATATCATTGTAAAGTGGACCATTTTCCCTGGTACGGGAGTCCATTCTTCTTTTATTCTTCTATAGGGTGGTAGGGTGGTGTTAGGACGAGTTGTAGCTCATTGGGTGTTGGGGCATCTGTTCAGTTGAATACTGGAGAATCTCGGGCATTGGAGTGTCCATCCAGTGGGAGCTGGAGAAGAATGATTTTCTAGATTCCAGGAAGTTGGAGCTTTATTTTCAATTGGAGTTGAATATTAAAGAATTATTAGAAAAGCATTAGGTGGTTTTTGTCCCGGAGTGGGTTTCCACCTTAAAACTTGTGTGAATTTGTGTTCCTTTTGTTTGTTTCTATCATTGTACAAACACTGATAATAATTGAATATTAACTAATGCTCTAATTGAAAGGAATACTGATTCACCCCCCCCAGTATTTCCAACAACTATAGAATATACTAGTTCAATCAAGACGAGTAGGAGTAGAATACTAACCATTGAAAAAAATATTTGTTTGATGCAACAGTAATTCAAACAGAGAAGTTTGAACTTAGACAATTGTTCGGTGAATGCCATGTTGATTACAAGACAACAATAAGAAATGAGCCAGTGTGCTCTAAATTTCATAACCATAAAAATAAAATATATTTAACCAAAGGAACTTTATTGCTTAAATCTTGAAAGGGTTTGACAAATGTATCAAGACCCCAAGAAAGATTAAGATTTAACCATTTTGTATTTTGAATTCATGTTTAATTTACAATCATTTTTTATTTTTTTTAAGATATCAGTAGCTTGAATATATTTCATGTTACAATCATGCATGTTTTTAAATAATGTTTTTTTCTAGAATCCAAAAAATTGATGTTATTCCTCCACTCTGTCCCTCTAGCTTGAGTGAGCCTAAAGGTTAAGAACATGTGTTTCCTCCTAAGAGGTCAAAGGTTCAAAACCAGAGGGGGGTAGAGAATGTATACCTTCGTAGACTTAGCAGTTAAATCGTTGTGTGGAGGTGGGTCCCTTGTCCCACAAACAAGGGGGTCTCATACACCAATTTGGTGTATGGCTTGGCCGTGACCTTAAAATTAGAGAATAATAATAATAATAATATTTAAGGTAATATACTCTTCATATTTATGGCAAGATAAAGATTTTATAGCTAGTGTGAAGGTTTTTTATTTTTTTCATTTTATATGCAACATAATAAATATAATTTTTTTAATTAGGTTATTGTTGTTTTGGATTAGTATTAGCATATTGTAATGCAACATCCTTTCTAAGGAGCACATGATAGTAACCATTTTTTGTGTTTGATGAAGACTCCATTGAGTTGTGTGTGTCTATGATTAGGGTTGTTATGGAGTGTTAATGTAGCTACATCACAATGTTCATCCACTATACAATCAAATTTTGGTGTTTGAGAGGATCAACTGAAATTCAGACTCCAAAATAGGTTGAATTATATAAATATAGATTGGGAGCGTTACATTGAAGTCTTCAATACTAGTTGATTTACCTTGTTTAATTTGGAGATATGATAGATGTAGCTAAGTTATACAGTGCGTGATGCTTAAATAACTTAGTAGTATTCATAAAATAAGAGCTAAGTAAAGAGAAGTTTCATTTTTTTTAATTTTTGGCAGAACATATTATTCACTCTGTTGTGGGTTTCAGGAAAACCTTAAAAAAATTGGTTAGGAAAACAAGACCACTCTAAAAATTCATTTTTCTTTTTCAACAAGTCTATATAGTAGTCTCACCCATGTCAAAAGAAAAAAAGAGAAAGAGGCACAATGATTTTGTGTTGAAAGATTGGAAGATTTTTTTTTTTTAGGCAAACTGATTTTGTGATAGTGAACCTCATGATTGGTCAAACAATTTTGTTGTGACTAAACCTTTGGTTTTTGCTCCAAAAAGTGATGATATGTTCCTGTGATTATGGGTTCTCACATGAAGGAGAATATATTTGAAGAACAAACAAACAATTCCTTTTCGAAATGGCAGAAAACAGCTAAGAAAAAATCGAAACAACATAGAAAGTCGAAACATTCTTCTGGATTCACAAGAAAATCAGTGTTGTATTTTGGGTTTCAAAGTGCGGAACAACTCCAATCAATGTATCTTCTCCATTGAACTTTCTCCATAGATACAAAAAAAATGGGAGACATTTATACTTCAGAGATATTTGAGTTATGTTATCACTTAGAATATGAGGCATCGGGTCTCGAAATGGAAACATCTCCTAGTTATCATCCATAGCGTCTTGAATATATTTTGATTATTGAGGAACAAGGGGACAAACAGGCTACAAGACAATATCCCATGTCAACAGATGAAGACACACAGGGTGGATTTTTTTCTTTTTCCAAGTTATAATGTGTGATCCACATCAAACCAAAACCTCCTCCAAAGAAACATTGTATCCAAGTTTGAATTCACGTAGGAAACTTGTAATACTTGAGGCAATGTTTATTTTGATTTATTAAGATATAAGAAGTGGCCCCAAGACAAACATGGAATAAAAAGGGATCTAAACATCTAGATATATTACTCTTCATTAAAAACAAAAATGAAAAAATTGCAATCAACTATTGCAATATTCTCATGAAAGGATCTATGGAATTTGTGGGAAGTAAATGACACCTACAACTCAAGTCAAATACCTGAACTTTGGATTCAGGATATGTGCAAAAAAAAATAAAGTAATTATATGAAATTTATAATAAGGAAGCCTAAACCATCAATCAAGAAATTACCAAAATAATTGATTCTCTATGAATCATTAGATTTAAACTTTTCCTTTTGTTTGTTCAATAAATTTTTGTAGTAGACTCACCCATGTCAAAATAAAACAAGAGAAAGAGACATAATGATTGTGTGTTGAAATATTGGCATATTTTTTTCTCTCAAAAGTGATGATATGTTCTTGTGCAGATAATTTCTGACATGAATAAGGCTATATTTGAAGAAAAGACAGCCAATGCCCTATAGAAATGGTAGAAAAATACTAAGAAAAAAATGAATGACATAGAAAGTCAGAACATTCTTCTAGATTCGGAAGCAACTCAGTGTTGTCTTTTGGGCTTCAAAGTGGGGAAACAACTCCAATCCATATATCTTCTCCATTGAAATTGATAAGCAGATAAAATAATGGGAGACATTAATACTTTTGAGATATCTGAAAGATTTTATCACTCAGAATATGAGGCATTGAGCCTAGAAATGGAAACATCTCCTAGTTATCCTCCCCAGTGTGCTGAATCAATTTGATTATCGAGGCATAGGGGGACATATAGGCTACAAGCCAATATCCCATGTCAACAGATACAAATACACAAGGTGAATATTTTTATTTTGCCAAGTTATAATGTGTGATCCACATCAAACCAAAAACTCCTTCAAAGCAACCTTGTATCCAAGTTTGAAATCACGTATGAAACTTGTAGTATTTGAGGTGATGCTTATTTTTATTTAATCATCTATGATAAGTTTCCCCAAGAAAAATAGGAAATCAAAAGGGATCTAAACATACAAATATATTACTCTTCATTGAAAATAAAAATGAACAAATTGCAATAAACTATTGCAATGCTTTCATAGAAGGATCATATGGAATTAATTATATGACACCTACTCCTCAAGTCAAATACCTGAACTTTGGATTCAGGAGATGTGCCAAACAAAAGAAAGTAATTACATAAACTTGATAATAAGGAAGGCTAAACCATCAATCAATAAATTACCACACTAATTGAAGCTCTAAGCCAATCACTAGATTTTAAATTTAATGAGCTAATCCATGACCAACTAAGACTGATTAATTCAATTGCTTAAATAATCATATTTTTTACATTGTCAAATTTCAAAGACATCAACTTTAAACTTCCATGTACATCTTCAACATCAAATGCTAAGTATGATCACTTTAGGCTTGGAATAAATTACAAGTCCCTGTAAATAAATATCCATACCATTCAAACTAAACCCATATTTACACCTTAAAATACAACGTTTTGGGGGGCATTCCATGTTTGATATTTTTCCGTTCATTACCCCACAAAATGTTAAAAAAGTAAAAATGGTCACCTCACAGGGGCATCATATCCCATAACATTGTAAGTTTTGAAAAGTGGGAGATCGGTTTATGGGCATTCAAGAGTATGGAGAGTATGGAAAGGGGTATCTAATAAAATTATGAGTTTTTTAATTCGAAAGATACATTTAGAGGGGGGGTTTAGAAAAAAAAAATTGCGAACGATTTATCAATATCTAGTGAAATTGGAGATATTTGTTATCCAACAAATGCACGTGCTATGTCTTCGATTCATTGAGTGAAGACCCTATCTTATGTCCATAAGTTTTGGATTCCACTCTCTAATAGAGATGCATGGGATATTACATTATTCTGGATCATAGTTAAGTTGTATGTTTCTATACATAGCATGAGTATGTAGACTTTTCAAGGTCTATTTTTAATCAACATTGTTTTGGGCAATCCTAAAACAACTATAAGTTTATTATATTGTTTAAATTATGTTTGGTAAGTGCCATATACATGGTTGCATCTGAAATGCCATGCTCACATGTGTTTCACATGTGTGACTACAATAATTATTAAGAAGGTCATAATTAGAACCCATAGTTCTAGAATAATGTTGTCCAAAGAAGCACGATCAAGAATGGTTGGTATTTACCTTGAGTAATGAACATGGCAAGTTGACACTTAAAATTTTTAAGGGTGGGTCACCTTACCTTTATTTTTTAAGTCAATAGCTTCATACTTCCTATTTTTACATCTCTTAGAAAATCCACTTTGGTATTAGATATCCACTAATGTTAGTAAGAGTATTGAACAAAACCAAATCCAACCCAATTTTTGCAACACGGAATATACAAAACACCATGAAATCCAAGAGAGGTGCAACCACATAGAGAAAAATAAACTACAACTCAAGTGCACTAAAGGGAGATAATATAAACATAAGATAAAGCAAACAAAAAACAAGAGAACTCAACAAGGTATAGTGATATTACATTATATCATTTGTATAAAATCTAAAAAAGGATCACAATATGTGAAAATACAAATAAGACATATATAAATACAAATAAGACATGTATTTATGTCTTTATATATGTGTATTTATTGTATACAACTATTACATGGCTATGTGAATTTATAGGTAACTATGCACTTATGCCTCAGTGGTTATGTTCGGTTTGGGGTCTTTTATTTAGCTATTTGCACAAAGAAAATAAAAGATCAAATTCATATCAACTACTGAAATATAAATCAATTCTTTTTAAGACACTCAGAAATACAATGAAAACTTAGCATATTAAACAATATTTAATAGGCAAGAACCCACAAAGAGAAAAGCATAATTAGTGAGTATGAAAAAAAAACATCAAATTAGCTCTTATGGACCACACTTACTTGATTTTCAAGATAAAATGGTTTAAATGTTGTTGAATGATCTCTATATTATTTTCAACTACATGACATCGGTTAGATTTACTTAAGAGGAATTTGTTGTGTTAAAATAAGAACACATCAAACACCAAGGGGATTAGTGGTAAAGAGAAATGTGATCTTTTTAATAGTTTCAAGGATCATGAAGGAAATAATATAGAGGTGAGTCACCATTCAGAAGTGAAACACATGAATTTTTCTCAATAAAAGGTGTATTTGATGCTATTCTTGGGTTCAATTTATAGATTGGAGATATGTGAATTTTTATTTAAGGGTACATCTTAATTCACATAGAAATTCAAAGATTATTTAAAAAATTGTTATAGTCCTTTATAGACACATGTTTCAAACTATAAAAAAATTTCTTTGTAGCAATTAAGATTATCTATAGCAGGAGGAAGTGATCAAGAAGAAATATGTAGGAATTTTACCAAAACGACCTATGATTTTGAAGATAGAAAATCACAATCCATTTCTTTATTTATGAGGAATTAATGTTGGCATAATCAGAAAAGGTTTTTAACTTCAACATAGGCCTCATGATTTGTAAGGCTCAAGGAAGAAGTACTGTAGTAATATTTCTATCTTTCAACAATTTTCAAAGAAACATTAATTAATTTTATATGATATTGCCTTACGACGTTTCCTTTGCAACATATGGTGCAATTTCTAGTTAAGAAAAAGCAAAAATAGAATTCAGGTTGTCAAATTCAAAACAAAAATAAAGCCCACCTCACAACATGAAAACTCCATGTTTTAGAAAAATACATTAGACATGACAAAGTTGGATAGATCAAATATCCACCAATGCATTTTTTCTCTTAAGTGATCTATGAGTTATGCCAAATTTAGGAGGTTCCAATTACATCTACTATTAGTGAGTAGTGATCATTATATTAAAAAACAATTTTTGGATTTACACTCATCTCCGTCAGAGAAAAAAAAAAAAAATCCTTTTTCTAATTGACTTCATCATCTGGCAATGGATCTTGACAACTGAAATTCAAATAACTCATATAATATTAATGATTTCCTTGCGACCCTCCAAACATTATTGAAAACATATATTACAAAAGATTTATCTAGATATAGAATGGAAACATAATTTCATCCAACGATCTAAACTTGAAACTACACGCCCAATGGTATTTTCATCTAAAGGTCTTGGTGAAAGAGGGATGGAAACCATAGAGACATGTTGATTGTTTTCCAAAGTGAAAATTATTGAAAAATCAATTGGAGCATTGAGAAAACCCTTTCCAAGTAAGCATGTTTTTTCCAGCAATTACCTTGATGTTTTTTCAACACAAACAAGAGATATGAAACGAGAAATTAGCAAATACTGAAATTTTTTTCTAATTATGCTAAGTTATAACTTATGGCAATAGAATTTCTTCAATAGGTTCCCAAACATCAATTACTCTTGTCGGGATGAATTTTTCATTTTGACACAATGCAACAAACTTTTGTTGTAATATTATCCAAACAAAAGAATGGGTTGATTTGCTCAAGTTAATATATATATCTTATTGGGCAAAACCCTATTTCTCTTCTCACAAAATTGCACCTAATACCAATCGTTGCTTACCTGAGGAAATTGAGCTTGTAGAAAGACAACTTTCCAAGAGCCCTTTTATAAGAGCAGAGTGGGTTTTCATGTCTGGATACACATCGTTAAAAAATATATGCTTCCAAGCTCTCAAATCCATGTTGAGATCTAATTACAACATTTTAAGAGTAAAAGGACCTCATAATACAATGCAAGGACATGAATGGAAAGCTAACAAAATTTGATTTCAAATTATTCAGAAAATACATATAAAAAGTGAAGCATCTCTAAGTTAATTTTAATCATGAAGGGAATTCATTGTGGCCAAAATAATAGTCCACATTGCATATAAAATGAAAAAATTCCTACTATGTTGCTTGAAATATTAGATTAAGATCTGTGAAGTTTGGACCTCATCCTCACTGATAAAATTAACTTCAAAACCTCAATAAAAACCCCACTGACTTTGTTCATGTTTCTGTTGTAGAGTAGGTTTTCATGCCTGGATACATATCATTCAAAACATATGCTTCCAAGCTCTCAGAGCCATGTTGAGATTTAATTACAACATTTTAAGAGCACATGTTCAAAAATATATGCTTCCAAGCTCTCAGAGTCATGTTGAGATCTAATTACAACATTTTAAGAGTACAAGCAGGACCTGATAATTCAGTGCAAGGACATGAATGTAGAGCTAACATACATGGATTTCAAATTATTCAACAAACATATATACAGAGTGAATCATATGAAGTAAATTTTGATCATGAAGGGAATTCGTTCTGGTCAAAATAATAGTTAGCAATGAATATAAAATGAAAAGTATCCTAATATATCTCTTGAAATATTAGATTAAGATCTATGAACTTTGGACATCATCTTTACTGATAAAATTTACTACAACTAATAAAAAACTCAATAAAAACGCCACATACTTTGTCCATGTTTTTGTTGCACACAAGATTAACACATACATTTATAATTTTAAATTCAGGAACATATTAACTTCTAAAATCAAACTATCTGTTAAATTAACTAGAGGGGAGCCCAACACTTGCATCCAAAGCAAGAGTTCAAGCCTCGGTATCATCTATGCCATCTTTATCTGAATCTTTTCCACTTACCAAAGTGGTACAATAACATCATGTATGATGTTTGTAGGGATAAATTACTCAAAGAAATGCAAGGTTGATCTACATGATTATAGAAAAAAAGTGTGTAAAGTAGTGAGGAAGTATTTTTTTCTTTGATTTTTGCTAATATGTAAGTATTTTCTGGAAAATTCATTAACATGTTAAAAGAGTGCTTCAAGGAAACAAATTGTGTTGGCCCAACTCTCAATAGTACAATCATCACTCTTATTCTTTATGTCGATGACATTGTTCTTTTGGAAAGGATTCCTTACAATCTTTGTAAGAAACAATCATCCAATATTTATATTCCAACGTAGGTATGATTTTTAATAATAACAAAATGAAAATTATCATTTAATTAATTCCAAAAATATCACACATGATGGTTTTGTGTATGAAAATAAAAAAATGGAGTATATTCCTTCCTATAAATATCTCAAAATCAATATCCATCATAAGATCAATTGGAATTATAACATTTAAAAAATTATTAATATAGGGTAGAAAATTATTATGAACTTTAAAAGAAATTGTAAATCAATGAATATTTGGATATCATATTAAAATAAATCCTCTTTGAGTATGTCGTTGCTCTTTTTATTTTATATGAACGTGAGGATAGGGAATGCAGTATATTCAAAGAGTCATAGAGAAAGATATAAAAAATATAAAATAAATTTATAGCCTATAATGTCAAAATTAAAGGAAAATACACTCTATATTATCCTCCTCATTCAAGCAAGCCTTTCCTAGGTATATAATATATAAGAGCAGGTTAAACAACATGGAAGACAAGAAGCTTCCTCAATTTACTTCAAACTCTAGCCAAAACCACGTTTGGATGACATGGGGATGGCATTAGGATGGATGATGTTGGTTGGACCATTGAAGGATAAAGGGATAGATCATTTTGCAAAAATACAGATAATTTAAAAAAAAACTATTACCTCAAAGTTTAAGGAGAAATTGTGGTGCAATATGAGTTAGATGGAAAAAGGAAATTAAGATATTAAGGAGGGAATGAGCCCAAATCTTGAAAATAAAAAGTATCTCTATATTTACTAGTGTAAAGAAGAAAATAAACATTTTTAAAATAAAAATAAATTCTCATGAGCTAGTGTAAAGATCAAGAAAAAAATATTGTTAAAATAAGAACAATTTTTCATGAGATCCATCGTGAACTAGGTGTTGGTGAATTTCCAAAACCACTTATGATGAAAGAGTCATGTTCATGACACTAAAAGGGTTGAATATGGAAATAAATTTCTCTTAGATTGTCTATATTATATCTAAATTTTAAATTATTTGGCATATTACCAACATGCTTGACCTTTTAATTTAGCAAAACTATTAGGTGCTTGCATGAAGATGATGCCCCCTATGGTGGAAATGGGGCCATCAATAATGATTTCCTGCAAGAATGCATTTTCCTTCTCGATAACACACGGGTTCCTAGGTATCCATGCTGAGTACTTCCCAAGTTGCCAACTAGGATGCCAGTTAGGTTTCCAACTTGACATGGCTCGAAAATGCACATGCATTCTTAGAATGAATGGACACATGTTTTTGGGAAACTAGGCTTAGCAACGCCTGAGCTTCCAACCAAGCTGCTAACTTGGCATGGCTCAAGAATTTGTACACCTAGTGAAATCACTATTTTATGCACCTATGGCCTTATTTTTTTTAATTTGGGATTGCACAACATATTTTTAGGTGTAAATGGGAATATTTTATATTCCTGGTCTACGACGTGCACCCATTCAACACCATACATCATATTTGTATTCCAAGTAAGAATTATAATGGATTTATTATTATTATTATTTTAATAGGGGAATTAGTTACTACCAAACCTAGTTAGAACCCAAACCTACCATCACCAAAACAAAATTTAGAACAGTTAAAACCCAGCCAAGAACAAATATATCCAAATAATGAAATTGATGCACCCTTCAATACTTTGAGTTCATTGATACAATATCTCCAAAAAAATAGAGAGTCGTCATGATTGTCTCTTACAAGTTCAATCAAGTCAATTGTGTGATCCATCTATAATACTGAAAGCCAATTACCCAATATTTATAATTGCATGATTAGAATGTATGAACATTATAGAACGAATATAAATAAATACCAAGTTAGAGACCTCAATATTAATAAAAATGTTTTTTTGTCTTTGTTCACTGACCCAAGAAACAACCAAACTTTACTAGTGAACAAAACTTAATTTACATGGAGTGGTTCACTTACTAAGAATTTCAAGGGAATCAGATGGATAGGTCATGCATAGTATTTAATAACATTCCATTTAATAACAAGAAGGTACCTCAATATTTCTCAAGGAAATTATGGGAAGTGTTTAGGCTAGGACTCCATGTCAACTACTTTGACATAGGATAATTCGAGGGGGTGGGTCGTGGGTCTCCACAAGAGATACAAAATTCTAGGCACAACCCAATATTAGGTCTTTGTCCACCCAGACGAAGGCCTAATTCCCCTACCAACATCCTCTAGTGATGGATAACATTATTGAAACCCAAACAATAATATCTAAATTTATTCACACCCTAGTGCCATAAGGAATCATGGTAGCATCACCATGCTATAAGCCGCCAACAATTTATGTTATGAGAGGGGTTGGACCATCTGACTCTTTAACACAATTTGACTAGTAGAGGCCACATGGAGGCTCAAATGAACCTCATATATGTAACAATTTTGGACAATTTCTATGGGTAGATAGAGAGCAATAGGTAATAGAGTTTTATGGAGGAGGTTATTATCTTAACCAAATTTAATATATATATATATATATATATATAGTTAACTGTGTGTGTTTCTTTATATATATAATATTTTATTTGTATTTTTTATGCTCTTAAAGCACCCCCCCTATAGATGCATCAATGCTAATTTTAACCACTGATGCTACAATGGATGCCATACTAGTTCATTTGGTGTACTCCATACTTAGGTATGTTGAATTGAAATTGTCCCTCCTTGAAAAAATTTCATATGTTTTTAGTCCATATCATAGATTATTTTAGTTTGGGTGTAATTATAGTGTTCGTTTAATGCTTTTACAAATTGTGATTACACTATGTGAGTACCCAGTTGCACCGAGAGTGAACATGTCATCCCTTTCCTAGGTATCATGCGTCAAATTAAAATTTCTCTTATTTTGGTTAACTAATAAAAATATTGTATATTTGTATGTAGGTCCCTTAATTTTCCCAACTTTCAACTCTTTCCCCTACATATCATTCACCAACATCCATTATTCTCCCATCAATTATCTATCCATATCGTCATATTACCCCAACTTTTGGTATCCAAATTACCTCCACTGGGGAACTTCCATCATTAACACTACAAGAAAAAAGGACATTGGTGAGGGGCAAAAAATGTTACCATAAGCTCATTGTTGACAGTCAAAATAGCCTTCATCACCAAAGGTGGTGTGGCCGAAAGTATAGGTGTTGTGGTGACATTCAAGGTTCATCACCAATAATGATTTATAATGACGGATAGTGACAACCACCATTTCATATGAGCAATGGTAACGAACAATAGCTTTTGTCACCAAAAAAATGAACGACACCAAAGGTGGCATCGCCGAAAGTATGTGTTGTGGTGACATTCAAGGTCCGTCACGAATATTGATTATAATGATGGATAGTGACCATCACCATTTCATTACAACGATTTATTTTGATGGACCTTTCATGATCGTCATTATTGATGCATATATATGACGAAATTCATTGACTCTCACCATTTCATATTTGGTGAGGATCAAAAAATGTCATGATAATCTCATTGGTGACTTTAATATCTGTCACTAATAATGACTATAATGACAAACAATGACCCTCACCATTTCATATCAACAACAATGATTTATGGTGACAGACCTTTCATGGTTGTCACTATTGATGCGTATATATGGTGGCATTCGTTGACCATCACTATTTCATATTTTGGTGAGGGTCGAAAAATGTCACCATAATCTCATTGGTGATGGTCAAAAGAGCCTCCGTCACAAAAAATTAATTGTCTCTATTCCATATGAACATCAGGGCACAATGGAATCGAACCACCAACTTCCTGCTTGTAAAGTAGGTGCTCTTCCATTGAGCTAGCACCCTTTAAAGAATAGAATTTTAAAAATTATATCTTTAAACTTTATAGATTGTAAATTCTACAACTTTCAATAAATTAAAGTCTCGACAATATTTTAATAAACAATAAAAACATCATCGAAGTTGCAGGTCCCTACCTAATGGTTATGGAAGTTATAAAAAGTGGGTGGAGGGAAAAATAGTTACATATAAGTGACTCAATATATTTAGTTGAATACTCAATTAGAATTGAAACTCTGAAGACATTTACAGCCTACAAATGACCTATAACTCGCAAATGCACCAAATATTGCAAATGAAATGTCATAAGTGGATAACATAAGGAATAAGAGCATTGATGAAGACAGATGCAATATATTATAGGTTGAATGAAAGAAAAATCACAATGTTGTTGTTGTTGGATGAATTTTTATAATCGGGACCTTTGTCTTTCCTTTATCACGTAAATATTCAAATTTAAATTAGAAATTTTAGATATCTGAATGATATCTAAAATTTTGTGCAAATTTAACACGGATCTCCAAGGAACCACAAGGAAAAATAAAAATAAAAATAATATATATATATATATCCCCTTCACATAAAGCGACATGCGATTTGGAATTTCACAAATACGCACTCAAAACATGACAACAACCAACAAATAAAAAATATTGAAACTTATCACAGTAAGAGTATCTCTTTTCAGCATTGGGCACCAAACAATAACACAGTAATTAGTTCACTATAAGACTGCAAAAAATTGGAAAAAAAACAATGTGTTCAATTATCTGCGAGTACAAAATGGACTTAATTCTAATGAAGAAAAAGAGTTGATACTAAATCATAAATCAATATGTATAAGATACTCAATATGTTTGGTTGAATACTCAATTAAAAGTGAAACTTTGAAGACAATTACAACCTATAAATAACCTATAATTATGAAACCTAAAATCTGCAATTACACTAAAGATTGATTTCTCACCTTGTGAATCATGTAAATTTGTTGTGACAGCATAAAAATCTACCTTTAAAAGGTTGATTTGCATGCCAAAAAGTAAAAAACAGTGAGTATATATGACACAGTTATGAATAATGCAAAGATGATGATCCCATTCATTGGATTCATAAAGAAGAAGACGCCTTGTACTGTTTAACTTTGAAATATCAACAACAGGTCTTCCAACTTTCCCATCATTAATGATGGCCTTTTGAAACAAACCCTGTTTGAATTTGACAGATTGAATTAAAAGAATGAATTTCTCTATGAAGAAATTATTTCCAACTAAGCAATTTCTATAAACAAATATGGAAATATTCATTAAGTAGAATGATTATTCTAGCATGATATTATGTTAAACAACCTAAAGTATACTAACCATATTTATATACATCTATAATATCACCTCAAATTCAACTATCTCTTTATGCTACATTCCTTCAAGCTCTGAAATTTTCCTCCTTGACTCAGTAACCTTAATACCAAAATAAAAGGATCTAGATGTGGTGATTTTCTGTCCTATCTGACAAACAAAATTAAAAACCTCTCTGAACAACATTTCCACTTTATCTGCAACCTATATATTTGCATCAAAATGCACATTATTTTGGATCTAGGGGTCCTATGCCATAGATATGGTAGGAATATAAATTAATTAGCAAACATCTACCCATATGTATAATATGTATCATAAAGTACCTTTGCAGCTTCCTTTCTGAACCAATCTTGTTGATGTGAATCATGGAACTCTAATTTTGAAGGTGGCAAATGTAGAGACAAAACATTTATGGAGGAATATCAGAAACATGCAATCACACTGCCAAACCTCTCACATTGAATTTGGGAAGAACATAGGTCCAATATATTAGTATAGAATATCCATTAACTATCATACACAGTTATGGGTAATCCAGAAAAAACATGAGTTACATAAATTATGTAAGATATCACAAGGTCAAAATAAATAAAAAATAATATGAAAACTTCTTCCAAAATATAAAGCAACCGAATTCAATGGCATAAAAAGAGAGAACATTGTGGCAATGCTTTAGGTGTAGCTTTAAATTTTACTTCATGGTTTATCATATTTCTTAAAGAATGGTTGTTAAAAGGGCTGGCAAAGGGTAAGTGGAGAGAGGAATCAACATTGCATGGTACATTTGATGAAAGAAAAAAAATCATTTTTTTACAAGCTCACAGAGGAAGCTTTGAGGCCATGATTTGAAGAAGTTGGAGCTATCTTAGATGGAGAAGGCATCATATAATTGGAAAGAGACATCATTTCTCGTACATCCAGAGGGAAGATACCATGAAAACCCTGATGTAGAATGAGATCTAGACACTTTTCTCAAGCAAAACAGTCTAAAATCAGATGTGGTGTGTTTCAGTGATTCTCCCATTTATAACATCTACAACTATTATGATAATAAGTTCATGGAAAAATAAAGAAGGCTAAAAATGAGGGTTGAGAATTATGGTGAATGGCCTTGTCCTAGACATCTTTTGGTAGAAATTCAATTTGATCACTGAAAAATGAGTCACTGCCTTCTGTCCAGGTCAACATTTAGACACCACTCTAGCTTGAGGTTACTCTTGTAAAGTTAAATAGTGAACTCAACAGTGAACAAGTGAATGTTAGAAAAAATAGAGAATGGTCAGTTAGAAACAATATAGTTGAATTTTTTGGCAGGACTGAAGCAAACTCTTGTGGTTAAATCATCTCAGCATCTCTGAGGGAGTAGTAGTCAAGAAATCCATTTTGAATTTCAATAAATAGTGGGGAGCTAAAAATGACACTCAATAATTTCAATAATTTATGTAACTCATGATTTTTCTGGAGTACCCATAATTAGTTTTCATACAAAATTATGGGTACTCTAGAAAAATCATGAGTTTCATATGTTATGTAAGATATCACCAGGTCAAAATAAGAAATAATATGAAAATTTCTTCCAAAATATAAAGCAATTGAATTCAGTGACATAAGAAGAGAGAACATTGTAGAAATGCTTTAGGTGTAGCTTCAAAGTTTACTTCATGGTTTAGCATATTTCTTAAAGCATGGTGGTTGAAAGGGTTGGAAAAGGGTAAGTGGAGAGAGGAGTCAACACTGCATGTTACATTTGATGAAAGCAAAAAAAAAATCAATTTTTTTACTAGCTCATAGAGGAAGCTTTGAGGTCATAATTTGAAGAAGTTGTTTCTATCTTAGATGGAGAAGGCAACATAATTGGAAAGAGACAGCATTGCTGGTACATTTGGAGAGGGTACTAAAAATCCAGAGGGAAGATACCATGGAAGCCCTCATGTAGAATGAGATCTAGATGCTTTTTTCAAGTAAAAACGTCTCAAATCATATGTGGCGTGTTTAAGTAGTTCTCCCATTTATAAAACCTACAACTATTAATAAAGAAGTTCATGGAAAAATAAAGCAGGCTAAAAATGAGGGTCGAGAAGTATGGTGAATGGCCTTGTCCTGGACATCTTTTGGTAGAGATTCAGTTTGATCATTGAAAAATGAGCCACTGCCTTATGTCCAGGTCCACATTTAGACATCACTCCAGCTTGAGGTTACTCTTGTAAAGTTAAATAGTGAACTCAACAGTGAACAATTGAATGATAGAAAAAAGGGGGAATGGTCAGATAGAAACAATATAGTTGAATTTTCTGGAAGGACTGAAGAAAAATCTTGTGGTTAAATCATCTTAGCCTCTCTAAAGGAGTAGTAGACAAGAATTCCATTTTGAATTTCAATAAGAGTGGAGAGCTAAAAATGACACTCAATAATCTCAATAATTTATGTAACTCATGATTTTTCTGGAGTACCCATAATTATTTTTCATACACAATTATGGATACTCTAGAAAAATCATGGGTTACATAAATTATGTAAGATGTCACAAGGTCAAAATAAAAAATAATATTAAAATTTCTTCCAAAATATAAAGCAGTTGAATTCAGTGGCATAAGAAGAGAGAACATTGTGGCAATGATTTAGGTGTAGCTTTAAAGTTTACTTCATGGTTTAGCATTTCTTAAAGCATGGTGGTTGAAAGGGCTAGAAAAGGGTAAATGGAGAGAGGAGTCATCACTGCATGGTACATTTGATGAAAGAAAGAAAAAATCAACTTTTTACAAGCTCACAGAGGAAGCTTTGAGGCCATAATTTGAAGTTTTTGTTATCTTAGATGGAGAATGCAACATATAATTGGAAAGAGACAACATTGCTGGTAGATTTGGAGAGAGTACTGCAGATCCAAAGGGAAGATGCCATGGTAGCCCTGATGTAGAATAAGATCTAGATGTTTTTCTCAAGAGAAACAATCTCAAATCATATGTGGTGTGTTTCATTGATTCTCCCATTTATAACACCTACAACTATTATGATAAATAAGTTAATGGAAAAATAAAGCAGGCTAAAAATGAGGGTCGAGAATTATGGTGAATGGCCCTGTCCTAGACATATTTTGGTAGAAATTCAAGTTGATCATTGAAAAATGGGTCACTGCCTTATGTCTAGGTCCACATTTAGACACCACTCTAGCTTGAGGTTACTCTTGTAAAGTTAAATAGTGAACTCAATAATGAACAAGTGAATGTTAGAAAAAAGGGAGAATTGAGGACAAATGGTGTGACAAAGATCTTTGGACCTTGTTTGTGCACAAGGAATTGAAGATTCCCTTGAATTGAGGATTCCAACACTATGTGCACTTAGAAGTTATCTCAGTTTTGAAGTATGATGAAATTTGTGTTGGGTTGCACATCCATCAATGTGGGTGATGACAAAGATCTCTAGACCCTGTTCGTGCACAGGGAATTGAGGATTCCAACAAAAATGTGCACTCAGAAGTTATCTTAGTTTTGGAGTATGTTGGAATTTGTGTTGGGTTGCACACCCATCAATGTGGGTTGTGACAAAGATCTCTGGACCATGTTCATGGATGGGGAATTGAGGATGTCCTTGAATTGAGGATTCCAACACTATGTTTTCATGCAGAGACAAAAGTTATAAATATGAGTTTCTTCTTATGAAAAAGACTCGAACTTACCCTACAACACTTGAATTAAATTTGAGGCAGCAGATCCAGTATTTTATGCTCCCAGATAGTTGCAAGGGAAGAATTTCAGTTTTGGAGAGATATTCATGGGTTGGAATTCTCTATAATGGCCATTAGCAAAAAAGTGCACTTAGAAGCTATCTCAATTTGGAAGTATGATGGAATTTGTGTTGGGTTACACACCCATCAATGTGGGGTGTGACAAATATCTTTGGACCCTTTTCATGCACAGGGAATTAAGGATTCCAACACTATGTTTTCATACAGAGACAAAATTCATGAGGATGAGTTTCTTCCTATGATAAAGGCTTGACCTTATCCTACAACACTTGAATTAAATTTGAGGTAGTAGAACCCGTACTGTATGCTCCCAGATAGTTGCAAGGGAAGCATTTCAATTTTGGAGAGATATTCATGGGTTGGAAGTATATATGATGGCCATTTGCAAAAATGTGCACTCAAAATTTATCTCAGTTTTGAAGTATGATGGAATTTGTGTTGGGTTATATACCGATCAATGTGGGGTTTGATAAAGATCTCTGGACCCTATTCATGCATAGGGAATTGAGGATGTCCTTGAATAAATACATCGGTGTATAATATGAACAATGGACTTGCAACATACTGAATGTGAAGGTGAAGGCATGGAGAATAATGTCACTATGCAGCAATAGTTTTGGATTATGTATATAATAAATGCACTGAGGACAGTGCATAAATAAGGGGGGGAGTATGTAACATCCCCTATTCAACCCCTATGTTATATTCACCATGTACATGTGAGATTATTAGGTTGGTGAGCCGAGGCATAATTAATTACGCTGGTGAGTCAGGAGTTGCTTCTAGGGAAATATGCCCATGTGTATGTGTATTTAAGTGTTGTGGCCAATGTGTGTATGTGCTTTTTATGCTATGAGACTAGAAATATTGATATGGTAAATAAGTTTAATTTATGCATATTAATAAATACATAATGGCTATAAGCGGACCTTGACAAAAGAGTATGTGGGGTTGATGACTCCATGACTAGTAAAGGTGTCTTGATGAAAAATTAATGTTATAATATTATATTATAATATTAAATAAATGAGAGATATTTTTATAAAAGGGGGATTTGGTTACCTAGTTAAGCAAGCAAGTGGATTATTATGTGATTCGTGGTTATAGAAACCAATCAGTGAACCCTCTACTTGGGTTCTAGACTGACTGGGGATTATTGTTGGTGAGTCCTTTACTTGGACTCTGGAATCAACAACAATTCTAGAAATATTTTGGTGAACCATGGAAGGTGGGAATTGCAGATGGATTAGCCATCTCAGATAAGCGTGAGCCACTTGAGTTTTGGACTAACCGACGAACTGAATTGGTTATGGCCTGGAGGATGTCTGGAGCCCTCAAGCATCATAGTTGTTGAGTTGGCACCTTGGTTGTTATGGTAGCCTGCAACCTCAATGTAATAAATGACCACATCTAAAAACTCTACTTGCTACAACATTATTAGAGAAACTAAGCTATAGGAATTTTTTAAAGGATAAACCCCATGCAGCCTCAGACAGGCAAGGTGGGGTTTATCGGGTTTCTTTTGGAACTCCATCTTTCCGTGCAAATTTTAAGCACCTATGCCACATCCATATTTTTCCTTCACATTCACTAGGTAATGTCAACTATATTACCAATATCATGAAGTTTCCCTGATGGTGTGTGTAGCAAAGAACATGTGCTTCTGAGGGTTCATTATAGAAATGACAACGAGAATTATACATGTTTTTGGTATTTTTTACATCAAGATTTGGCAATTACTACAATGTAAATGCAAAGTATACAATATAGCAAGAGAAAACTACGTAAGAATAAATAGACATGAAGAAAAAAAATTCTTGAAAACTATAAAAGAAGAAAAAAACATGAAGAAAAAATCTAGCTGGTCAAACAAATCATCCTGGAGGTACCTTCCTAGTGGCTTGTCAAAACTACCATAATACTTGATGTAAAAGAGTTGTGAACACCCACAGACTGTCCCCTTCAACACATAGTGACTCGATAACAAAACCAATATACTTTGATGATCAGAAGGAGAAGGTGGAAAGTCTTCTTTAGAGAAAACTTTTTCTCGGTTTATGTACCCTAAAATTTGCTCATCCAGAAAAACCTTGGACTTCATTTATTTTTCTGCTACTCCTTGATTCCCCCATGCCACCTTCCCAGATAGCTCCTCTATTGTTATTTTATAATTAATATTAACCTCAGATGAAATAGAAACATTGAAACCATTTTCCATATCTGAATCTTTTGATTCCTTATCTTGAAGTTCCCAAATATGATGTGACTGCCCTATATGAACCTAGACCCATAGGATATATAATGTCATTTGAATATGCCTTTATTGAAGCTGAAAATATAGATAAATCACCTAAAGGAGTAGATGGCAGCAAAGGTCTCCGTTCATATGGATATGTATCCCACTGTACCCCTGTAACTTGATCACATGTATCTCCTATGCAAGATTTCTTAAAAAAAATTTCCATTTGAACAAGATCGGTTCCATCAGGACTAGTTTTACTAGTAACATATGACATAGGTGGCCCCATCCCTCCACTAGTAAGAGGTTGTTTGGAATCTCATTTATTTTTCTTACAAAGTTATGCAGTTCACTGAAATAGATTAAAAGCCATGTTAAAATGAAATTTTTTTCTCCAAAGGAGCATAGTTTATCATAATAGTAGAATCTGTGTCGGGTGGGTGGGATTTTCTAAAGTTTGGTCTAGACCATTAAAAACCCATTGCCCCTCATCATTTTCCCATTGTATGCTGTGGTGCCTTTCCAAATCTTTATTATAACATCCATTTAGTAAAACCTCCTTTCCCCCTTTATAGCATAACATCTCCTCCATTTCGTGTCACCAAGCTCCAGTGGCTTCACATATATATGAATAATTGTGTGAATAAAAATAGAATAACAAAATACAACATCATTAAACATGTACAGATCCATCTTAATATGCAGATGTATATATATATATATATATATATATATATATATATATATATATATATATATATATATATATATATATATATATTTGATTCCTCAGGCCCCATAATTAGGGCCAACGATTTACCATCCATGAAATGTGGGGAAGTACTTTAGGGTTTCCCATATGGAAACCCTAGAGTACTATATATATATTTGATTCCCTTGGGGCGAGGCCCCATAATAAGGGCCAACAGTTTACCATCCATGAAATGTGGGGAAGTACTCTAGGGTTTCCCGTATTGAAACCCTAGAGTACTTCCCCACATTTAATGGATGGTAAACTGTTGGCCCTTATTATGGGGCCTCACCCCAAAGGAATACAAGAGATTCTAACCCGTGATATATGATAATTAGAAACAATATCAAAGAACTTCACACCTGGATCCAGAACATTTGCGCTAACCCTTGGGGCTATATTAAGGATGGATCTATCAAGCTTTGAGTGGGATTAAATCTATGGAAATGCAAAAGCTTCTTCAAAATTCCGCAGTCTAAAAAATGTTTTCACTTTGAAAGAGTTGATCCCCTCTTTGCGCTTGATGGATCCATGTTTAAGATGGATCTATATTCTTGAATTTGTATATATGTTTTGTATCTACCATGTAACCTATGTTATAATGCTTGATATAAATAAAATATTTAAAAAATTTATATATGTAAGGAAAGGTAAAACTAGATGTATGCTAGAAACAGAACAAGGTTCCTACAATGTTGAAAAACATATGCATTCTGATGCAAAATACAACCTACTTTATGGAAAAAATCAGATGATTCATGCCCACAAAACAATGTACAAATATAAGTAAATATATAGAGATGAGTTTATTGCAAATTTATAATTCCCAAGTATTCTCAATTTGTTGTCTGATGGAACTAGAAGAAGCCAAGAAAATCAAATTCCTAGCAAAAAGGTGAATCTAATTTGATCTATTTTCCTAGGAAATCTAATTTGATTTATATTTATGCAAATATATTTTATAATTTAGGGTATGTGGTTAAAAATTTGACCATGGCACAGTTGGTCCTTCAAAACTCAAGCATTTAAATTAAACATGTAATGTTGGGGGATGTATCTTACAATTTTAGTCTTTAGATAGCTCACCCTTATATTACAATACAAGTACAATATTTTTGAAATGTGGTGCACTTAAATAACTTTTTCATATTTTGTCCTTGTTTACAAGCCCTGACAATCGAGTGATTACTTTGTATTTAGTCATCAAAATAAATTATTCCTTGAACCTATAAGGTTCAATCCCTTTCAGAGGTAACAAAGTGTATCAATGCCCTAGAATTATGCCTTGAAACTCTAAATTTCAATCCCTTTTAGATGTAGTGAAGTGTATCAGTGCTCTGCAATTCACAACAACCCTCGAATACAATATGACTTATTTTCTAGTTCATTAGAGAATATTTTCTATATGATGCCTTTGTTCACTTTAATAACCATAAGCTCTCGACTACTATCTGAGTATCACCAAGCATTTGCCACAGATTTATAAACAAATCATTAGAGGAAGAAGAGATATAAGAGGAATGGGCTTTGGTGCATTATTGAAAGAACATAAATTGAGATCAAAAAAAGTTTTTGTATCCCTCTTCCAGTCCTGGATATAGAAATTCAAAAGAGATAGTGTAAAACACCAATAATTTTACTAAATTTCTGCGAACAACAACAAAAGTAGTCCAATGAGACTAAAAAGTACAATCCAGTGTATATAAAAGGTGGGAGTGCAAAAGAAACTCCTAGATCAATACTGAAAGTAAGAAATAAAAGAAGGGAAAACAGAGCTAAATATCTAGCAAGGACATTTAAACTAAATGTTCAAAAAAATATATGTAAAGGAGTATGGTGATGTGATCCAATAAGAGAACCCCCAGGGGAAAATGCAAATGAGAGGACCAGAGAACGAGGATCTCATTTTTGTGACGTAGAGGAAAAGAAAATGTCAAATCCTGCAGATATAGCTACCCAACTTTCGCTAGCCCAGGTAGGAGAGTCTAAACCATTTCATTTCTCAAATATTGCAGAGCAACCTCACTCTCTCCTATATTCCTTCAAGGATATATCAACATTTAGTGGTGACTATTCAAACGATGCTATGGATTTCTAGGACATGACTATTTCGATAGCATAAGATTGTTACGAATAGTAAATATTGATGTATTATTTAAATGTTTTATTGTCCATATGACCAAATATGCCTCTGGATGGTTTGAAAGCTTGCCTAATACTAGTATTAGTACAATTGAAGTTTTGTGTGATTTGTTTCTAAATAGATGGATAGCTAAAATGGATGTTCACTTTATATTAAATTCTTTGACTGGTGTTAAACATAAATATAATGAAATTGTTGAAGAGTTCAATGACATGTTTGACAAATTTTTAGAGAGAATCCCACTGAAAAATAATCCAACAACTTAGACCACATTGACATATTATTTGAATGTTTATCAAGGAACGTTCAATTCCTTCCTAAAACAGACCAAGCCAAATATTTGGGCTGAGGTCAAAGAAAATGGAAAAGATATTGATGACAATTGTACATTGTCTGGAAAGCCAAGCATCACCTACAAAAAAACCCAAACCAAAGGCAAGAGCATCCTATTCAATAGAATCAACAGATCCAATGACGATCTTGACCAAGGAATTTAAAAAATTACAGTTTAGCACCAGTCAAAACCAAGCAGATTTACAAGACCGCATTGTGAAGTTAGAGAGATGATGGAAAATGCAACCAAATGGTTTCCAAAGAGTAATTCTCATTTCCCCATTCAAGAAATATAAGCCCTCACTGGTGTAGGCCCTTTCAAGCTTTCCATGCAAAAGAAACTTGTGTTATAGCAGAAGGCTTCAACGAGGAAAGCTCATATATAGCTAGTTTCTTAAACACATGCAATATGATGCTTATGGGTAGTAATATTATCATGGGACAAGTTTATTGCTCCACTGTTTGACTAAGTAAAAAAATTATATTGAGAGATGTCATCACCAAAGGAAATACAGAGCATGCCTGAAGCCAAATTTGAGGGTGTGATTTATAATTTTATAGCAGGAGGAAAAAGGCAAATCCAATTAAGGTCAAGAATAACCATCTCCTCCTCCTGAGAAAATTCAAAGTGAATTTCCTAAGAGAATTCATATTACTACAGAAACATCAACTTTGAAAAGTTTAGATTATGATATTTCATGCTAGACAACAATTGTGAACATTCCAATGCCTTTGGTTGAACTTGTGAAGTTTCCAACATGCAAGAAGAAACTTGGAAAGACATTATGATTTGAAGTTACAAAATCTCAAAGATCCAAATTATATGGGAAAGAGGATCCTCATATTATCCTCGCTTCAACCTATTGAGGATCAAATATGAACACTTTGCATGAGCCCTTCTTCATTTCGTTGGTGGTAATAGTTTTGATTTTTCACAACTGAATGCTAGAATCTAAAGACGCCATGAATATAATGGCACTTGAAGTTCCAAAGAAAATGGATTTGAAGACTTCAAGACCCCATCGAAATGTATGTGCCTTTTATTCCTTCAGTGGGTTTGATCAAGAACCTCCAAGTCCATCCAACATCTTACCCTAATGTCTTCATCATTATAGGCATAGTAGTGTTGGACATTCGTACAACAAGGGAATGTTGTTGACACGCAAATGGGCATCAAATATGGACACATACAAATGAATTTCTCATATACTACCATCCTAACTCCTTTTTTTGAGATAATTATATTGTACAAAGAACCTTTCAATGAAAACCATGTTGAAGCCCAAGGAAACTTGAGAACTATTTCACTTGTTTGAAGGAAAGCATGGGATCATACACTGTGCTTCCAGCAGATCTAGCACCAAGGACAAACGTTGGAAGAATGTGGAAGATGAACTTCGATTTTGCAACTTCCAAACAAGATGATGGGGAAAGTATAATCCTAACCTCTCTTGATAATGAATTGATTTATTTAGCTATAGATTGGAATTCGAAGCTACTAACAACATTGCCAAGTATAAGGCACTTCTTCTTGGTATAACTACATCTACAAATATAGGAATTAAATTTTAGAAGTAATAGGTGTTTTTGACCTCATTGTATGCCAAGTGAAAGGGTTTCATGCTTGGAGAAATGAAAGGTTGAAAATATATGGACAAGCAGTACCAATTGCCATAGAGAAATTTGATATATTGGGATTAGAAGTCGTGCCCAAGGCCATGACTGAAAAATTCGATGCTTTAGTAGTTTCAACCACATTATTCCAACCTTGTCCAAAGCTAGACCAAGGTGGCCGAATTGAGATGATTTACACACCTTCAATTCCAGACAACATCAAGCATTGGTAGGTTTTTGAAGGTGATGTATAAATAGTTGGGTTCCTCGACAACACAAAAGAATTTGAAATGTATGAGATTGACAGGAGGGAAGATGATTCAATAGAACAACGACCAACCAAAAAAATCCCTTCAGTTATGGTTCCTTTGGAAGCAAGCTTCAACATAGACAACATGTTTATAGGTATAATTGAGACAATAAAACCAAATGAGTATGAAGATACCAATATAGGGATAGAGACAAATCCAATATTGAGCAAGCTTCAACAAAGACAATGCATTTACAGGTGTAATTGAGACAATACAACCAAATGAGAATGAAGATACCAATCTAGGGATAGAGACAAATCAAATCTTCATCAAGATTGGAAAAGTAATCACTTCGAAAGAGAATGAGAAGATTGGGTCTTTGATCAAAATATATAAGGACGTGTTTGCTTAGTCATATGATGACCTTAAGGCTTACAAGGGTGATATCATTCAACACACCATTGCTTTGCTAGAAGGTGTCAATCCATTATGCTAAAAAATAAGGCAAATAAACCCCCAAATTGGCACCTCTAGTAAAGCAAGAGTTGGAAAAGTTGCTACATGCAGGTATCATTGCTCCAACTAGACATACATCATGGTTGTCTAACCTTGTGGTGGTTAGAAAGAAGACATGGAAAATAAGGTTATATGTGGATTTCCAAACCTTAATAAATATTCCATTAAAGACAATTTCCATTTTCCCAACATGGAAATATTATTGCAGAGAATTACAAGTTCCAAGATGATGCCATTCTTTGATGAGTTCTATCGATATAATCTAGTATTGGAAAAAGAATAAGATATAGCGAAAAATGCATTTACTAATCCTTGGGGCACTTTTGAGTATATCAAGATGCATTTTAGATTGTATAATGTGGGAACTTCCTTTGAAAGAGCCATGGATTATGCTTTTAGGGACATAGTTAAGATCATAGAAATCTACCAGGATGATCTTAGAGTCTTCTCAAAGAATAGGAAGTATCATCTTAGCTACTTGAGAGGTATATCTCTCAATCTTAAGAAGACCATCCTAGGGCTTATAGAAGGAAGGTTACTTGGACACATATTACCCAAGGAAGAAATAAGAGTCGACCATAAAAGGATCCATGTTATCCATCAAATTCTTAAACCAAGAAATTAGAAAGAGTTGCATTTTTTCTTTGGCAAAGTAAACTTCATATGAAGATTCATTCCGAATGTAGCAAAGATCACAAAACCCCTTAACGAGTTGCTAAATAAAGATGTAGTTTATATATGGGAAGATGTAAGCCATACAACATTCCATAATGTCAAATATGTTATAGTCAATTCTCCAGTTTTGGTGAGCCCTAACTTTGAAAAATATTTTCTTGTTTTTTCTTTTGCTTCTAATAGTATTATTGCAGGAGTTTTGCTTCAAAATAATGAATAGGGAAATGAACTGCCAATTGAGTTTGTGAGTAAAATGCTAAGGGATGCAAAATTGAACTATGCCATCATGGAGAAGTAGGCTTATGCTTTGGTAAAATCACTAAAGAATTTTAGAACCTACATTAGGTTTTCAAATATTATAGCATTTGTTCGTCATCCAACAGTGAAGGATATCTTGTCACAACATGTTTTCTTGAGATCAAGGGGTAAGTGGGTTGCTAAGATTCGATAATATGATTTAGAGATAAGAACCACAAAAAATAGTAAGGGTTAAAGATTAACAAATCTTTTGACCAAGGGAAATGAAGAAGCTCTTGGAATCAACTTGGTTAATGCAGTTACATCAATTGGCATACAAAGATCATCTACTACCTTAAGCATGTTTCTAGACATAGACACCTTCCCGAGCATAAGAAAAGGGCCTTGAGGTTAAAAGATTCAAGATACTACTTCATAGATCAAGGTTTGGGATGGATAAATCACAATGGTTTATTTTTGGGTGTGTTAGCCTTAATGAAGCAACAAGCTTTACAAATGAGATCCATCTAGTTTTGAGAGAGAACATCACATAACAAAGAAAATTGTACATAAGGCCCTTAGGGGTGGCTACGATTGGCCAACTATATTGACAAATGTGCGCAGATTTGTCAGAGAATGCTAACCATGCCATTTTTTTATAGGACAATAGCTAGCAACAAGTCCTCTCCAACCAGTTGTAGTTGAAGCACCATTTCAACCATTGTTCTATACTCTTGAAATGGATCTGTTGATGATGATTTAAAGATCACTCGGTCTTCCTTAGAACAAAGGTTTGATTACTTTTTTGGCCCTTAATTTCAAATTTTTATCTCTTACATTTAAGGTTTGGTTGAGATATCATTTTAGAAACATATTGATGTTGATCCTATGAAGAAATTGATATGTATGTTGTCCCTATATATTGAAGAATTGTGTCGTAGATTGTGGGTTCCTATGAAAATTCTATGAGATAATTGCAATAATAGAAATGAAAAGCCTTGAAAGTAGAAAGTGATGAAGCTACCAAAGACCACAGATCACCCTCTATGAAGTGTTTAATGAGGGTGATTTCCTGAGACTATACAAAGCTACTTTCGAAATAACTAAAGGCCCTAACCAGTGAGTATTTTTTTGAGCAAATCAAAGTCCTATCTCGAGAAAGATTCTAAAGCAAGAAGGCCATAACAGGAATAGAAAAATTGTAATCTTTTGAAATTTTTTGATCTAGCACTAAAAGAAAATGAAGCTCCTTTTGAATTTGGCATCTTGGATAAGGGCTGTAGCACTCTTGAAGTGCTCATTCATGAAGAATCGTTAGAAGAATAAGCCACTACTAATACATTTATGTGGTAGAAAAGTCAAGTAGTTATGACCTGGTCTCATATATATATATATATATATATATATATATATATATATGTATATATATATATATATATATATATATATATGTAACCTATCAAGGGTGGTTGAATAGGCCGACATTATTGTTGCTCCTTGAATAAAAGGTCCTCAATGTGTTGACTGGTAGTAAGGTCGAGAGCATGCATTGAAAGATTCTCAGGGGATTCATTCCTGTATGAAATCATACAATGAGAACAATCCTATTACAACATATTGCACATGGAGTTGAGTTGGTATAAGCCTATAATTTTTTATATAGTGTAGAACTGAGATATAGAGACTGAGATCCTCTGTACAATTCAATATCTTATGCAATGAGAAGGATCATCTGACCAAGAGGGAGTCGGTGCCTTGGTTTGATCAAGCCTCAGCAAAGATAGGACTGTTGTGTCTCAGTGAGGATGTCCTTGAAGAGGGTATTAGAAATTTTCCAGACCCTCCTCTATTATCAAGTACATTTCTTTGTTGAAGAATATTGCTTATGGCATTCATATCTAGATCTCTATTAAGGATTGTTGTGTCACCTATCCAAGTTGAGTTGAGACTCGTATCCCAATAATATCTATGAGGGATCTAAGAAGACATGTTATGGCACCGTTCTAAGGCTTTCTAACCATGATTGAAATAAAGAGATAACTTATATTATTCTTAGCTAAGGTAGGTTGTCAGATGATGAGGTTTAAAAGGACTACATCAATTGGTTGATGATCTTGATCTAAGTAGTCCAAGAGCTACTCTACATATTACTATATTTACAGGTGATTGAATTATCATAATATCTGCCATCCTAAGTTGCAGTATGACATCTGAGGTTATTTTGAGATTTACTAAGGATATTTTATCAAAATGCTACAGGAGATCGGAATCTATTCTTCCGAGATTATTCATAGTTTGACTAAATAGAAAGGAATACAATATGTTGAAGTTATGGTTATAGGTTAAGGTATGATCCTTCCTGGAAAAAGAATGATAACTAAAATAAGGGTATGTATGAATCAGCTCACCGAGACCCTTCACTAGATGAGGTATATATTATAATTGTAATCAGCATACCATGCCTCATTGAAAATATGTCTTGCTAAGAATCTTCATACTAAAAATTGTCTAACAGTGACAAGTCCAAGGATGTTTTAACATATAAGAATAACATGATGCATATATTATAATGAATCCTTATATTAAATACAATACTCAGATGTTGGTACAAATATAGTTTATCCCAGATAATTAATTGAATCATTGTGTTAAAGACAACATAAAGAATATAGATCATCCAGATTGGAATAAAAGCAAAAGCCCAGAATTTGGATTAAGATTGGAAGATTCCCTGATTTACTAGAAGGATAGGTCCAAGATATGATCCTCTCATGCCTTGTTGGTTACTGATGATGAAGCTCTTTTAAAGCTACCTTCGGGATTTAAAGAAAATTAATAATATACTAATGAATACATTTTGAGTAAAGGTATGTTTATGACATTATATGAGAAAATTACCTCTATCATGGATGTCTTATCCCTCCTTGCAAGTGTAGAAAAAGAAATTTATGTTTTTCGAAGTGCACAACCATAATCATACCATGCTCGATTGCATTAATAAATTATCTTAAAATTTAAATGGATCTCATGCTGAGCAAATTTCCAAATGGATACTTTGGGGGAAATTCTAATTAGATGAAATATTGTAGAATTATCTCTAGGAAGAAAAGCTTAGGATTATGATCTTCCTGAGTAAGAGGGAGTAAGAGAAGTCAAGTATTTTCCTTATCAAGATTTGGAATCCTAAAATGGAGAGTTCCAAGGATTTCTCAGTGCTGCTAAGATATTTGTTGCTCGAATGTCGATTTGTAAGTTAGTATGTCTGTTGAAGCTTGTTAGTAAGTTGTGTGCCTTCATATATACACCTATATGCTTCTGGGTGGAGCAATGAGGCTCCTATTGACATACCATTCATCAATACAATCATCAAGAACTAGTCTTGGTTTTCATAAAGCAGTCTGGCATTATTCACTACATGAAGGGATCCATGATTGAATATTGAGCTCCAGGAGCTCCTCGGGGATTGGAGTACGTATTGAGCCATAAGCGGCCATAGAATGACTGATTCAACTTCCCTGTGATAACCCATGGTGGTTTACATGTGTGTAGGGTGAGTGGTTCACCTTACCCTATGATTGCAGACACATGTGTGTTGAGTGAGTGGTTCACCTTCCCCTACGAGTGATGAGAAATGCATAGGATGAGTGGTTCACCTTCTCCTTTGGCATATGAATAGGATGAGTGGTTCACCTTCTCCTGCAAATTCCCACTAAGAGATGTATTCAGGAATTTTCTTGTGGACATGTCAGTGGGACGTGGTTCATCCTTTCCCCACCTGTAGGATGCTTATTCCCTACGATCTGTGGTAAACATGTCAGTGGGATGTGGTGCATCCTTTCCCCACCTGTAGGATACTACCTACTGTTGTTGATTTTCATGCGTGTAGGACATGGTTCATCCTTACCCTACTCTTGGTGTTTTGCATGCCTGTAGAAGGTGGTTCATTCTTTCCCTACATATGGTTTTGATGTGTGTTTGTAGGATGTGGTTTCTCCTTTACCTACATGTGATTATGAACAAGATGTGATATATTCTTTTCTTGCTGATTTTCTTGCATCATCCTACCCATGTAGTCCGGGACACATGGGAAGTACCTCTCATCTGGCCAATGAGTTGGGAAAAGTGGATAGTGACCATAGCGCTACTGATGGATGCATTATGTATTATCGTACTCCCTATGTCTAAGATGCATTGTGTTATTCAACTTGATGACTTGGGATCAAGTTCGATTGGAGTTCAATCTTTGATTATATGGACTGAATTTTTCCAATGGAGAGTGCAAATTTCTTGTGACTCACTCTCGATCAATTCTTCTTTATTATTCATATGAGTGTTTAGTAGAGCAGAGATGAGAAACAGAGATGGTTCATGATGACAAGATGGCATGATGGATGGATTGGAAGGTGGAATTATACCTAGTTGAGAGGGAGTGTTAAAATTGGAAACTAGGGCTAAATTTCACTTTGGAAAAATCCTATGAGGAAGATAATTGCAGCATTGAATTCCTCTTTTCGAGAGGACCAAAAAAAATCTAAAGATCATCAAATTTGGACAAGAAGAAGTGGGATTTTGATTTTAGTCTCCCAGCAAGGTCAACCTCACCTTATGTTGGCTCAATAAGCCCAAGGGACACATAACTTCAAGTCCCCATCGAAGTATATATAAAGAGGTATCCTCCCACCTCATAAGATACATGAATAACACATTTTCTCTATGAAATTGGCCGCGGACCTTGGAGATCAAACAAGGAGGTCAAAGAGCATGTCTTGGGTTATTTTGTTGATTATGCAAGTTTGAGCCATTGCAAGAGAAGGCCGTTATCTTAAGGAGGATTTCTGGATTGGTTTAGGAGTAATTTCATGGGTATTTTATCCCCTCCGCAGACCGCACTTTTGGATGGCTCTTTCATCTAGGCCACTAGCCCTATTTCTCTTACTTGATGGGCTAGATCTTACAACTAGAAGCCACAGAGCTAATGTATTGAACATAGAAGTAATTGGGATGGTTTAGAGACCTAGAAGGAGGATAATCAGTTGCAAGTTGAAGTATCTCGATTTGGAAGGCCACAGTCATTAGCACAAGTTCTGGATAATCTAGACTCCTTGATGACAAGCCCTAACTGCAAGCTTCCAACCATAGGGTTCCTCATCACTTTGACCAGTACTGGTTGCTCTGTATTGGGTTTCTCTAAGTTCATTCTTATCGGCATTGAAGGTTGCATTAATTGAAATAGGTTTGAGCTATTATACAGCAAATTTGACAATGATTTGCTACTAGTTAGGGCTTAATTTGTCTACTACTGTTTAAAGGCTAATTCGCATACTTGTCTGGGAAATTTCTTTGTCACTTGGTCAGTGGTACAGTAGCAAGTCAATTTTGAATTTGAATGTACTCTCTATCTCTCTTCTCTATTGAACATTTTACATTAATAATAAGAATAATTGCTGAAGGGTTTTCCCCATCTTGGGGTTTTTCCTTGGCTTGAGCCAATTCTTGTGTCCTCTTGTCTTGGATTGTCTTCAGTATTATTCATGATCTTTGGTCAATTACAATCAATGTGATAACGATTTATATGATTTCTAATGGAAGAGATAGAATTCAACTTGGGCTTATGTGGATCATTAAAGTAATTTCCTTAAGCAAAGATCATGTTAATCGAAAATTAACACATCTTTACCAAGCCAATTTATCAAAATATTGTATGTCGCAGTGGTAGGATATATATGAATGTTTTGCATTTTGTTGAACAATTTCCTTGCCTCAACTGCTCTACCCACTTTGTAAAGAATATTAAGCAAACTGCTAAATGTCATTTCATCCGAATCACACTCTGTTTTCATCATCTGAAAGAGAAGCTCCATTGCCTTATCAATTACCTTCTTTGAAATAGCATCTTATCATCATGTTATATGTAATTGTATCAAGAGAAAGTCTTACTTGTCTCATCTCTTCAAAAGGGTCCTTCACTTCTCTAAATTTTCCTGCTCTTCCAAGACAATTGAATCATTGATACAAAGATTGGAGGAAACAACATCAGAAGCAATGCCCTTCCACTTCATCTGCCAAAAGACTTGATATGCTTCATTGAACTCTCCCTCCTTAACATATTAATCCATGAATAAATTATAGGTAAAAGAAGTGGGTTTGCATTCATTGGTATACATTACCTGCAAAATTTTCACTACTTCTTCTAATTCATTAGTCTTGAGAAGCCCAATAATCAAATAATTGTAATTAATCGAATTGGGAAAGTTTCCCTTCTTCACCATCTTATCCAACCCTCCAAAGGCCTCATCAAATTTTCCTACTGTGTAGAGGGAAATGATAAGAGTAGTGAAGGTAATCACATTTGGCACATATCCATTATCCTCCATCTCCTTCCAAAGCTCCTCGACAACACTGATGTCTCCGAAATCACAATACTTTTGGATTAGAGTACTATATGTGACAGAATTAGGCCTGCATTTGCTTCTCCTCATTTCACTTAGCAATTCCCTTGCCTCATTCAATCTACCACTGAAAAACATTGCAAAGATAATCCATCAATGTAATCAAGGCCATGACATCCAACAACCCTCTGTCTTCATTTGTTTAACATCCCACGTACTTCATCAACTCTCCCAGTTCTCGCTAGAACTTTGATGTAGGTTGTGAAGGTGTAAACATTGGGCTTCAAGCCTAGCCTTTGAATTTCTATAAAAAGTTTTGATACCTATCTTGTTTCTCCCTTTTTCCTCAAGAACTCGTCACTGCAGAATAGCATTTCATGTTGGGTACAAGTCTTATGATATCATATTCTTGTATACATCCATGGCTTCTCTCTGAAATCCAGATTTTAACAGTAGAGTTATCAAACCATTGTATGACATGATATTTAGCACAAACCCAGATCCTTTCATCTCTTCCACGGCTAGAGGAGCTTGCTGGATAACTCCTTTGAACCCAAACACCCAAAAAAATTGTTATAAAAGTCAGGGAATTAGGCTTACAGTGTTTTTTCTCCATCAGATCCAGAATTTTTGTCATTGAAATGGACATGTGGGCTGACCCCAGAATTTCTAGCATAGAATTGTACGCCTCTTTGTGGTGCAGTAATTTTGGTTTATGAGCTTCTCATGTGAAGAAATCAAGTGCTTGTTTTGGATCTGTATATGATTTCAGAACTTGTGCAACATGGTGTGGAGTCATAGGCTCCCTGTTGTATTAACATGTGGGAAACATCAGGACTTTCAGAAATCAAACCAAATCTTGAAGTTGTTTTTTTGAGTGGAGCCTTTGATTGTTTGAGGCCCCCATTGCACCTGCCTAACATTACGGTGAGAAAAGTCCATTAAAGTAGATATTTTGAAAGTTAAAAACCCATATATGCCTTCCTAGTAAAAGTAAAGACCACCTCTACATATATGTCACATGCTCAAGTGCATAGAGAGCTCCACATGTTCATTCGGCCTTCTATTCTCTCTTACAATAAGCATATAGTCAATGAAAGTCAATCTTTGCTCTCTGATGCATAAATCTAGACTATGTTAGCACTTAAATATCGTACATGATTTCCGTTACATGATTTAATAGGGTATGAATCAATTATCGGCTTTAATGGATGCAATTGTACCATGGTTAATTTTATTTATTAACTTTCTATTGTTTGAACACGATCAGGCCACCTCTGTATACTTATGGGAAACGCTGAGGGGATGTGAGGAAAGATAGTTTTCAATTAATGTATCCCAGATTAGTCTACCCAGGCAACGTTTTAGCCCGGATGGCAGTTTTTTGCCGGAATCCGGGCAACTTAAATTCAAGAAATCAGGTACTTGCAATGTTTGAAATCCATTTTTGAGGTTGGAAATGGATTCAGCACTACCAAAATCCCTTAGGACACTCAAAATACTTAAGTTTAACAACTGTAAACATGATTCTGATGAAATCTTTGCCGGATTTTTTAAAAATCTTTGCCGGAGTCCGGGCTAAAACGTTGCCTGGAAACGACACGCCATTAATGTCACTTTTGAGAGGAAAGACAATGATTAAGGGGCATTTTTTCCAAGAAGTAAGTTTTCAATTAATGTCACTTTTGGGAGAAAAGACAATGATTAAGGGGCATTTTTTCCAAGAAGTATAAGATCTGGCACAAGTACAGGATATGGCACATCTGGAACATAAGAGAAAAGAGTTTTGATCTTTGTGGTGCAACCCCTCAAATATAAATATTTTTTTCTCGGTTCACATTTTCGCCCTAACTCTTACAAAAAAACCATCACAACAGCCACGATGGCCAGGTTCGAATCCGATCCCGAACTGTTGCCAACGTGGACGTCCTTGTATTCCTTGTTCTTGCATCTGGGTATGGTTTAAGATTGAGATCGAATGAAACAGTAGTGGGTTGAACCCCCTGCCCGGCTGCATTGACGGAGGAAAGAACACCGTCAAAATAGCCATGATGGTCAGGTTCGAATTCGATCCTGCACTGTTGTCAACGTGGATGTCCTTCTATTCCTATGTGCTTGCATATGGGTATGGTTTAAGATCAATATCGATTACAAGAGTGGTGGATTCAACCCACTACCCGTCTGCATTGGCTGAGGCAATTTCATCACCAAATGTATAGAGAAAACGTTTTGGGAACGTTTTGGGTTATGGAATTCCGAGGCAGAGGACAATGCAGAGATATGGCCGGCCTGCAATGAACTTCTCATACGCATTACACACACAGATAATATTTTAAAAATTTAAAAATTAGTGTTAATAGAAACAATATCAGAGCGATGTAATATTTTTAAAATTTACTCACATTGATCCACATGCTTTGATATAAAATAAACTTTAAAATAAAAATTAATTTTTAAAATATTTTGTTTATTTGTTTAATGTCATTTAATTAGAATGTCATTATGTGAGTAATGATGATATCATCTAATGTCATATTGTGAGTGATGATGCTATCATCTATTTTTTAGAATTTTTTTTAGATATGCACTTCATCGAGCATAAATTATTATAACATATATTTTTTAAGTAATATAAATCATTTTTGGTGTAAGGTGGTATGTGTTTTTTATAGGAGTTTGTTAATTGTCTGGTATGAGTTTGTTGTAGGAGTTTGCCAATTTCTCTTTATGCAAGTCCAACCATAACTCGTCACCAACCTTAAAATTATGTGCGAACCCAATGGATTATGTATCTGCTTGTACATGGAGTCAGTGACTTTCTACAAAATATCATGAACTCACTATTAAATTTGCCAGATACGTTCCTCAAAATTGGTTGTTTTACTTATCTCGTTCCAAGTATAGGAGGTATCTTCATGTGTTATACCATGAATATAGCTACATCAATTTGTGCCAATTGTTGGGACCCCAAGCACATCTAAAAAGGCTTGTGGCCAATAGAAATATGAAAATCTATGTCGAATTTCTGTTGAAAATATAGAAGGCTTTCAACACCTATATGTGGATGCTCGCAATTTCATACTCTAAAGACATCTATAACAATCCTATTGACTACTTATTTTTATTATCAATCTAGGGATGGAAGGTAGTGGATTTAGTTAATATTGATCTCCATCATGGACCAAAGGTTAAACCAAAAAATACCAAGGAACCTACTATCAGCCCTATCAAGAAATATGGTCTTTGGAAACCCAAAATGAACCAAAATATGCTCGAAGAAGAACTTATGAGTGGATTTTTGTGCAACAATATTCTTACAAGGTGCCAAAATTCCCATCCTAAGGAAGCAATCAACAACAACAAAAATACATATGTTACCATGCTTGGTTGAAGGAAAACATGACATAAAATCTAGGGGCACCAACTCCCAAGGCCTACAACTAGTGTGGATGGCCATTTCATTTGGTAGAATATAATTCTTCCACCGCTTTCATGCTTTGGCAATAGAATCCAACTTGTTGTCATAGGTTGGGTATCTATGAAACCCATCATAGAGTGTTTGGCTATGATAGACCATCGAATTTTTGTGTCATGTGGGCACTACATCAACAACATGAACGATTGGCTCATAGGGTCCCTGTTGTGTAGCCATTCATTGACGAAAGGTACTTCCCCAATGGGATATAAGTGAAAAATGATAGTTACAAAGGTTGGAGATAATATTGTTTCCATACAGAAGAGAACTAGAAATAAGCTCATGAACACCATCAATATCTACTAGAGGTGTTGCAATTAAAGCAATAATGAATACTAAAGTTGCGGTAAATAGGACATGGATCATCGAGATGTTGAACCATCCATTGTAAATATGGTTTTTAGTGCTAGTGATCTAGTCACATAAAAGACCCCATAAATTTGTGCTTTGTGATACCCCCAAGATTCAATAAGTAATCCAAAGTGAGAGGATTCGTTGATAAGGTGACAGTGCCAACAACCCTGAGTTGACCCAAAGTGAAACCTTGTAAGTCTTGAACAACTAGGGTGTCATTTTGATCATAAAAAGGAGGCGCAATTGCACAAGTGCCAAGGTGTGCTAAGGAATGAAAAGGCGTGATAAAACATGATAGATAGTGTGAATGCATGTTGAGGAGTGTTGGCGAGGGTCAGGGCATCACAAGGGACAACCAGGTTGAAATTCATGGAAATGAATGAATAAGAGTATGTGTTAGGGAGTGCCAGTGAATTCCAAGTGTCCCAAGAATGAAGTGTGTTAGGAGAATTTTATAATAGGACTTGTAGGAGGCAAGCCTATGATTGTGATAAGGGGTTGGAAAAAGAAGTTTCAGACAAAGCGATACTTTGGGTTAGGGAAAACATAAATTTTTCAATGACTTGGTTAGTTTCCCAAGTCACAAAAAAAGTAAGGTTGTCTATAAGGGCATAACAAATAAGGAGTGCCAACGTGTGCCAGGGAATGCCAAGAAGTGCTAACACATGTTAGACAGTTCTGATGCATGTTAGACATGTCAATACATGCCAAGTACTAAGGCATGACAAGATGTGCGAGGTGCTAGGTTGTGGTGCCAATGCATTATAGGGAGTGTTAAGGAGTTCCAAGAAACACAAGGGAGCACTAGTTTACATTTCATGGAAATGATTGAATAAGAGTATGTGATAGGGAGTGTTAGCGTGTTCCAAGTGTGCTAAGGAGGGAGTGATAAGGTATGATAGGTAGTGCCAAGGTATGCTAGAGTGCTACAAAAGCATGCCAATATGTACCAAGTGCCAAGGTGTGTCAATGCGTGTTAAGGAGTGTTAGTGAGTGCTAGGGAAACACAAGGGAGAACTAGGTCAAAATTCATGGAAATGAATGAATAAGAATGTGTGACAGGGAGTGTCAATGATTTTAGGTTTGTTAAGGAGGGAGTGACATGGTATATTAGGCAATGCTAAGGCATGCTAGAGTGCCAGGGAATCATGTGTCCAAGATGTGCCAAGTGCCAGGGTGTGCCAACATGTGCTAGGAAATGTTACAAAACGATAGGGAAATGAAAGGGAGCACTAGGTCAAATTAATGCATGGAAATGAATTCATAATATTTTGTGACAGGAATTGTCAATGATTTCCAGGTGTGCTAAGGAGGGAGTGACAAGATATTCTAGGTAGTTCTACGACATGCTAGAAGCCAGGGAAAAACATCAAGATGTGCTAGGTGCTATTATAGGTCAATTTGGGCACCATTCCCAATGACCTGGTTAACTGGACATCATCTCCAGGACCAATGATCAAGGGCCTATCATTCCCTATCATTTCAATTGCTACATGCCCTAAGACAAGAAACAAGTAAAATCAAGCAAGAATTTCAAGCAAAGGTTTCCAAGGTTTTAAGCCTATTATATAGCATATGAGAGCTCACCAACGCAGGATCTAAGGGGCTTAAGTGTGTTGGATATGCAGGTAGCCTCATGCAAGGATGATCTGCAAATCACTTCTTGACATTCACAGGTGCGTTGGTCACATTGGGAGCGAAATTCTCATTGTTCCAGAATCTCCACTTGGCCAATGCCTTCTAGAAGAGTTCACATGTGTCAAGCTTCGGATCCAAGTGTCCATTTGACATATACACGACTGGAAACATGTCTTGCCTATTATTGGAAAGTCATTGATTGCAAAAAAACCTACAGTTCAGTTATAAATTAAGCACAAATCTAAGTGCTTGAGAAGGAAGAATTTGAGTAGATAAATGTTGGAGAATTTTCAATTGAGAGCTAGATTTGTGTAACTACTGCTGGAGAGATTTACACTGTGATGAGGCTTTGGAACATTTCTATAAGGTCACTTCAAATCAGTCACTAGGTTGTAACCTCTCCTTCTATCATCAATAAAGAGTACTACTTATTTTTCCATATATGCATATGTATTGGATTTTATTTTCCATATTTCAATATCTTCGTTGATGTATGTGGTTTATGCTTTACTGATTTAGCTAACTAGATTGAATATATATCTATATTATTGCATCTTCTATTGTTTTAGTGTTCTTTCCTGCATGAACCATTCAGCACAAGAACGCTTGAATTTGAAGCCGCAACAAAAGCGACAGAAGGAGACATTTGGAAGCGACTAATCAAGTAAGCCTCCAATCCTCTCTGTGTATCTATTTTGAGTTAGGAAAAATAGTCGTATAGTCTTTCACCTATTGTTCTAGACTAGCACTTGTCTAGGGAAGCGTGATTTATCCGTAATTCACAATTCTGGCCCAACAAATTGGTGATCATAATGGGGATAATTTCTCTTAGTTCTAGGTGTTTAAGCCTCTGATTTGCTTTGGTTATCCACCTAGTAGTTGTTACTCATCAAGATTAAACTTTTTCAAAGTCAAATTTGCAAAGACAGTGAGTTAAACAATAGCATTTTTCTTTGTATGTTGCGCCCAATGCACCCTTAGACTGGACACAGTGCTCTTCAGAGCACTATCTCCCTTCCTAGCCTGCGTTGCATAGCACTGTCTCCCCTTAGAGACTGCGTTGACTCCTGAAAACACCCAAATTCCCTTGAATTTTCCTTTGCAATTTTCTTTAGTTTTGTTTGCTACTGTGTTTTGAAAAGTTTGATCCTCAATTGACTAGTGACTCTATATACTTCTTCCTCCTTTGACTGAAAATTTTTTCAATGTTTATTTAAAAAAAAAAATTATTTATCATTGACAAGTTGATTTCAAAGTAATTTTTATGGTCGCATTAAGAATCATTTTCTTTCGAAATAGGAAATTGTCGTAAAATCTTCATTTCCTTGATAGGAGAAATTGTTGTTGAAATCCTCATTTTTCCTTCAAAAGAGAAATTGTTGTTTGTATTCTTCATTTCTCGAAAGTAAAAATCATTTGAATTGTTGATTTAGTGCCCTTAGTTTCTTTTCTGCATTTATAACATTAATGAAACTAAAGAGAAAAACTTGCATTTGCATGTAGAATAATGTGTTTTTTGCAAAAGGAACATTAGAAAATTTGCATTTAGTTTGAAATCATTGATTTGTTTGCTCACAAATTATTCACTCTCTTCCCTTAGTAGCTAGGATTTTGACGCAGGAGCATCGGCATTAGCCAGCAATGTGGAGGATTGTCCACATGTTGTGGCTAATCACAGTAAAATTTATTGACTGTTAGTCAAATTTGGGATTACCGAGAAGGATAAACTTCTCAAATAATTTGTTATTGTAATAAGTGTGTGATTGCCTTATTTAGATTAGTGATAAGATTTGTTAAAATAGATGTGCACAAGAGCAAATAGATATGCGAGTGTTGTTAAACTTCCAGATTTAGAAGATTGCGTTAGTTCATAATAAAAATGTTGATAAGGCAAGAGGTGAGAGAGATATATACTGTTGGGGTGTGGTTTTTGGATATGGAGCGATAGTTCATAGTGAAGAGGAGTGATGGTGTGAAGGTGAGTGTGAATGTGGTGTGGAGCGAAAGCTCTGGTTTTAGTGTGAATGTGACTGTGTATTAAAATTTTTAATTCTGGAATAATTTAGAAAAAGTGAGGTTCTGTTTTATTTGGGTATTATGAACGCAATGGTATTCTGCCCAAATCGAATGATAATTGATGAATTGAGTATTAATGTCTTCGTAATTGATTGGAGAATTTCGATCTGTGTTTGTTTTGGAAATTGTATGAAATCGGTGGTTGTTTGCAATTCTGGTGTGTCGAATTTTGCAAGGTTCTTAACACAGAAAGTGTGAGTCAAAGCGTTATTAAAACTGTGTAGGGGACATGAAACATATTATTGGTTGATTGTGTATGTGTTCTAGTCCATGTAATACGCATCAGAACCGGAGAGGCTTTACATTGTGTTAATATTATAATCCGTTTTGAAACGAGGTTGGATCTATAAATCACGCATCGGCATTGCCGGATCTATAAATCACGCATCGGCATTGTGGAATCCGCCAATAGTGATAAAAAAAATCCTCGCACGAGTGGTATCCAATAATTATCGCATTAGAGTTGTATAAAGGGCGACTGTGGTGACAGTTCAAAGATTTTGTGAAATGCAAATCTCTGATAGTTAATGCATCGGAGCGGATTAAGCACCAGACTCTCGTGGACTATAAAATTTCAAAGATTTGCGAGTTAAATGCGGGATCAGTCAGTCAGTTTGGGTTGGCAATCAATGATTCCAGATGGAAGGCGCTTTTAGATAATGAACAACCAGATCTGGTGATTATCCACAATGTGATGCTTTGGAATTGGTCATCTGGAAAGATCGATGGAGGACACCATGTCAGCGCAGGTGGAAGGGAGCGTATGTTGAATTTATGTGAGTTTGCAGTGAAATAGTTAAAAACATAAATTTGGGCGCATACTGTGTCTTCAGGTGTGGGCAATTTAGTTGGAAGAACCAGATACATGGGAGCGATGTATATAATATCTTTTGATTAATAGTGTTTGACATTTGTTTTGAAAGTATTATGTTGAATCTGCGTTTTCCAACTAAGACAATAGAAATCTTTCCAAATTATTAAAAGTGTTGGTTCTGATTCATATAAAGGCGTTCTTCATTAGACTGTATGAATGGTTTAATGCTGTTATATGTTGCGAAAATATTTGTATGGACTGCGCTCTGTATGAAGGAAGTAAGGAATTATTCCCAATGTTTTGGCATGAGGATATGTTGTTGTTCTTCTGAATGTAGAAATCAGAGCAGGGGACGAGCACAACACTGATATAGAGAAAAGTCGGGTTCGATAATAGAGAAGGTAAGTAAATGCCAGTTTTCATATCTGGGTTAAAAAGATAGTGGCGCACATATATGGTTGAAACCTTGGTTCAATTAATAATGGGAGCGCAATGGATCTATGTATCAAAGCATTGTGAATAAGGTGGGAGAGAAATTGAATTGTGTGGTATTCATGTGGAGTAATTGATATGCTGGGTTCTATAAAAGCACCATGTGTATTTATGGTTTTCAAATCTTGAAATAGATGTTGTTAGCCTCTGAGGGAATGGTATTGTGAACATAGATTAAAGAGCTTGCGTGTTAAAATATAGTGTATGAAATTGCCAGCAATCTGAAATTTTATATGGACAGTTTTGATGTATTCGTTGTATGCATGAATAGAATGTGATTATGGGTATCGCAGGGTTGTCTCTGCATCATTTTTGGTATCAGAGCTTGGCTCTGTTGAAAGAGTGAAGACTGCAGCAATATAGACCAAGAGAAGTTGTGAGAGAAGAACCAAATAAGTTCTTAAAAGCAGAATACAGAAAGTTCTTAGAAGTGGCAGTGAACCTGAAGAATCCAACAAGAGATTGGACAGAGAAGACAATTGAAGTGTCTTCGAAAGAGAGAGTGAGAGATTGCAGAAGCCTAGAGGGAGCAAAGGTGTTGCTCAGGAGAAGATTCCAGATAGGGGATCGTGCTTACCAAAAGACTGAGTGAGGAGAGCTTAGTGAGGTAAGATTGCAGTAAGGAGGACTTACTGTTGCAGAGGCTTGTTGCACAGGTACGAGGAGCTCATGGAAAGAGAGGAGTAGAAAATGACTACAGATAGTCATAGCAGAAGTTCACAAAGAAGCCACAGCAGAAGGGAAGATGCCAAAGCAAATGGCATGAGGATGAGTCAAGAAGAGTTTGACCGAGAGAAAGCTGAGATAGATTTCCAGATTAGAATATTGATGAAGATGCTGCAGAAAAGTGTTTGGACCATGAGGAAAAGAGTAAAGTGGCCAAGGCTACGAGAAAGGAGAAATCAGCAAGTGAAGTCAGAGATAGTAGAAGAATTGAGAAAGATTGAGCAGATATTGAGTGCTCAAGAGGAATCAGAGAAATTCAGAGAAGCAGAGGTAGAATTGAAAGTTTCCATTTGCAGACTAGAACAAGGTGAAATGTTGGGGGAAGAGGATAATGAGAGGTCAGCTGAAGATCTCATGGACTATTGGCAGAGCTCAGAACAATTTGAAGATATGTTGACAAAGGAAGCAGATGAGGCAATGAAGCCTTGTGATTTTGATTCTTATAGTTTGTGTATGTTTGCAGGATATGCAGAGGATGATGGACAGTCAGATGAAATTGTCACAAACAGGAATGAAGCTCTTGAGGTAAAGTATGATGAAGAATCCTTTTTAGAGGAAGAAGGTGTTGATCATTTGCAACAGAAGGAGTTCATAGATGAAATCCTGTTTGGGGTAAAACAGTTAGATGAGGTTGACATAAACCAGCAGTCTGAAGACAATTCCATAGTGGGACTACAAAAAGGTAAACCAATGAATTTGTTTAATGGAATTGATGAAAGATGTTTGCAATATGATAATGTGGAAAACATGTCAACTCAGGAGGATTGCCAAGAAAAGAATGAAGCTGAGAAGGAAAATTGTGATGATCTGCTGGAGAGATTTCACAAGGAGATAGAATTCTTGGAAAGATTACTCGAGGAACCCAAAGGAGAAACAAAGCTTACAGAACCTGATGGAGGAAAAGGTGTGGAAGACAACATTAATAAATATGATGCTGAAATCAGAGAAATTGAGCAGCGATTATTTGAAGGTGAGATGAAAGATCAGAAGCAACAAAGGAGTTATGTCCTCAGAGGCATGAAGGAGACAGAAATATTAACTCAGCAAGATGAATATGGAAGTAACCAGAAATTTGGAAGGAATGATCAGCTACACGAGAATGAATTTGAGGAAGGCATTAAATTGCAGAAATATGGAAGCTGGCAGCAGAATGAAGAACCAGAAATTGGTCTGACAATACAAAGAAAGATAAGTGAAGACCGAAGGTACAGATGGAGACTGAAGAAAAGAGTGAAGTGGAAGCTATTGCAACAGAGGTTAAATGGCAAGATGATTGAGAAAGAAAGACTCGATGAGTCACATAACAGAGATCCAGGAAATCCAAAAGAATTATGATGGAGGATTGGTGCCTGAAGCATCAAAAGAAAATGGAAGGTATTGTATTTTGAAAACTAAAGGTTGTTGTGTGTTTGCAGGTCACATTGACTTGAGGAAAGATAAACAGTTATTGAACACTGTTGAAGAAATGACTACTCATAGTCATATGCAGAATAAGGAGGATGGCAAAAGAATTTTTGAATTTAAAGGATACACTGAGTCATTGAAGATCATTGATCTTGAAGAAAGCCAGAGTGCAGAAGGATTAAAGACAGATATTGCAAACAATGCAGTTAGTAAAGATGGTACAGAACTTTTGAGAGAACTTCCAGATGAGATGGAAAATTTGTATAAGTCGAATCTTTTGATGAGGAAGCCAGGTAAAGCATTTGTGTTTATTGAGTTGATTAATTTTGATGAAGATTTACATGCAGGAAAAGGGCAATGTGAAGTCAATCTGAACCAAGAAGAACAGATTGGATTAATGGAAGGTATACTGGAATTTGAAGCAAGGAATGATGAAGTCATGAACGAGAAACCAGAAGAAGAACCTGGAAAAAGGCATTGGTACATTTCAGAAATGTATATGGAAGATTTTTGGCACAAAGATTATGATGTTCTAATTCAAGAACACAATCAGTTGCAGCAGAAAAGTATTCAGCACACGAGAAGTGAAATGGACAATGAATTGAATGAGTTGTGGAAACTCATACTACAGCATTCCAGTAAAACAAATGCAGGACAAAAGAAGAAAGGAATATTGGCTGGAAGAAATAGTACAGGTGAAGAGAATGGAAAATTGCAAATTAGAGTGAGCAAAGCAGCAGCGAAATATGTGAAAGGGACAGCAGCAGCGAGTGAGGCATTACAACATAAAGGATGGAGACTTGAAAAACAAACAGCAACATCAGTAACTAAGAACACACTACCAAACCAAGTATGGGATCCAGGAGGACACAGACATGAAGTGCATGATCAGGAGATCATGGTTAATTTAAACTTCGGGAGTCTGATGCAGGAGCATCGGCATTAGCCAGCAATGTGGAGGATTGTCCACATGTTGTGGCTAATCACAGTAAAATTTATTGACTGTTAGTCAAATTTGGGATTACTGAGAAGGATAAACTTCTCAAATAATTTGTTATTGTAATAAGTGTGTGATTCCTTATTTAGATTAGTGATAAGATTTAGATGTGCACAAGAGCAAATAGATAGGCGAGTGTTGTTAAACTTCCAGATTTAGAAGATTGCGTTAGTTCATAATAAAAAAAAATGTTGATAAGGCAAAAGGCGAGAGAGATATATACTGTTGAGGTGTGGTTTTTGGTATAGAGCGATAGTTTATAGTGAAGAGGAGCGATGGTGTGAAGGTGAGTGTGAATGTAGTGTGGAGCGAAAGCTCAGGTTTTAGTGTGAATGTGACTGTGTATTAAAATTCTTAATTCTGGAATAATTAAGAAGAGTTGAGGTTCTGTTTTATTTGGGTATTATGAACACAATAGTATTCTGCCCAAATCGAATGATAATTGATGAATTGAGTATTAATGTCTTCGTAATTGATTGAAGAGTTTCGATCTGTATTTGTTTTGGAAATTGTATGAAATCGGTGGTCGTTTAAAATTCTGGTGTGTCGAATTTTGCAAGGTTTATAACCCAGAAAGTGTGAGTCAAAGCGTTATTAACACTGCGTAGGGGACATGAAACAAATTATTGGTTGATTGTGTATGTATTCTGATCCATGGAATACGCATCAGAACCGGAGAGAATTTACATTGTGTTAATATTTTAATCCGTTTTGAAACGAGGTTGGATATATAAATCATGCATCAGCATTGCCAGATCTATAAATTACGCATCGGCATTGTGGAATCCGCCAATATTGATAAAACGAATCCTCGCACGAGTGGTATCCAGTGATTATCGCGTCAGAGTCGTATAAAAGCGACTGTGGTGACAGTTCAAAGATTTTGCGAAATGCAAATCTCCGATAGTTAATGCATTGGAGCGGATTAAGCACCAGATTCTTGTAGACTATAAAATTTCAAAGATTTGCGAGTTAAATGCGGGATTCGTCAGTCAGTTAAGTTGGCAATCAATGAATTCAGATGAAAAGCGCTTTTAGATAATGAACGACCAAATCTGGTAATTATCCACAGTGTGATGCTTTGAAATTGGTCATCTGGAAAGATCGATGGAGGTCACCATGCCAGCGCAGGTGGAAAGAAGCGTATGTGAGTTTGCAGTGAATTAGTTAAAAACATAATTTTGGGCACATACTGTGTCTTCAGGTGTGGGCAATTTAGTTAGTAGAACCAAATACTTGGGAGCGATGTATAGTATTTGACATTTGGTTTGAAAATTTTATGTTGAATCTGCGTTTTCCAGCTAAGACAATAGAAATCTTTCCAGATTATTAAAAGTGCTGGTTATGATTCATATAAAGGCATTCTTCATTAGATTGTATGAATGGTTTAATGCTGTTGTATGTTGCAAAAAGATTTGTATGGACTGCGCTCTGTACGAAAGAAGTAAGGAATTAGTCCCAGTGTTTTGACATGAGGATATGTTGTTGTTTTTCTGAATGTAGAAATCAGAGCAGAGGACGAGCATGACACTGGTATAGAGAAAAGTCGGGTTCGATAATAGAGAAGGTAAGTAAATGCCAGTTTTATTATCTGGGTTAAAAAGATAGTGGCGCACATATGTGGTTGGAACCTTGGTTCAATTCATAATGGGAGCGCATTGAATCTATGTATCAAAGCATTGTGAGTAAGGAGTGAGATAAATTGAATTGGGTGGTATTCATGTGGAGTAATTGATATGCTGGGGTCGGGAAAAGCAGCATGTGTATTCAAATCTTGAAATAGATGTTGTTAGCCTCTGAGGGAATGGTATTGTAAACATAGATTAAAGAGCTTGCGTGTTAAAAGATAGTGTATGAAATTGCCAGCAATCAGAATTTTTATATGGACAGTTTTTGATGTATTCGTTGTGTGAAAAATTAGTGTGATTCTGGGTATCGCAGGGGTGTCTCTGCGTCATTTTTGGTATCAGAGCTTGGCTCTGTTGAATCGAAGACTGCAGCAATATAAATCAAGAGAAGTTGTGAGAGAAGAACCAGATAGAAGTGGCGGTGAACCTGAAGAATCCAACAAGAGATTGGACAAAGAGGACAATTGAGGTGTTCTCGAAAGAAAGAGTGAGAGATTGCAGAAGCCTAGAGAGAGCAAAGGTGTTGCTCAAGAGAAGATTCCGGATAGGGGATCGTGCTTACCAAAAGACTGAGTGAGGAGAGCTTAGTGAGGTAAGATTGCAGTGAGAAGGACTTGCTGTGCAGAGGCTTGTTGCAGAGGTGCGAAGAGCTCATGGAAAGAGAAGAGCAGAAAATGACTATAGATAGTCATAGCAGAAGTTCACAAAGAAGCCACAACGGAAGGGAAGATGCCAAAGCAAATGGCATGAAGATGAGTCAAGAAGAGTTTGACCGAGAGAAAGCTGAGATAGATTTCCAGATTGAAATATTGATGAAGATGCTGCAGAAAAGTGGTTGGACCATGAGGAAAAGAATAAAGTGGCCAAGGCTACGAGAAAGGAGAAATCAGCAAGTGAAGTCAGAGATAGTAGAAGAATTGAGAAAGATTGAGCAGATATTGAGTGCTCAAGAGGAATCAGAGAAACTTAGAGAAGCAGAGGTAGAATTGGAAGTTTCCATTTGCAGACCAGAACAGGGTGAGATGTTAGGGGAAGAGGATAATGAGAGGTCAGCTGAAGATCTCATGGACTATTGGCAGAGTTCAGAACAATTCGAAGATATGTTGACCAAGGAAGCAGATGAGGCAATGAAGCCTTGTGATTTTGATTCTTACAGTTTGTGTATGTTTGCAGGATATGTAGAGGATGATGGACAGTCGATTGAAATTGTCACAACCAAGAATGAAGCTCTTGAGGTAAAGTATGATGAAGAATCCTTTTTAGAGGAAGAAGGTGTTGATCATTTGCAACAGAAGGAGTTCATAGATGAAATCCTGTTTGGGGTAAAACAGTTAGATGAGGTTGACATAAACCAGCAGTCTGAAGACAATTCCATAGTGGGACTACAAAAAGGTAAACCAATGAATTTGTTTAATGGAATTGATGAAAGATGTTTGCAATATGATAATGTGGAAAACATGTCAACTCAGGAGGATTGCCAAGAAAAGAATGAAGCTGAGAAGGAAAATTGTGATGATCTGCTGGAGAGATTTCACAAGGAGATAGAATTCTTGGAAAGATTACTCGAGGAACCCAAAGGAGAAACAAAGCTTACAGAACCTGATGGAGGAAAAGGTGTGGAAGACAACATTAATAAATATGATGCTGAAATCAGAGAAATTGAGCAGCGATTATTTGAAGGTGAGATGAAAGATCAGAAGCAACAAAGGAGTTATGTCCTCAGAGGCATGAAGGAGACAGAAATATTAACTCAGCAAGATGAATATGGAAGTAACCAGAAATTTGGAAGGAATGATCAGCTACACGAGAATGAATTTGAGGAAGGCATTAAATTGCAGAAATATGGAAGCTGGCAGCAGAATGAAGAACCAGAAATTGGTCTGACAATACAAAGAAAGATAAGTGAAGACCGAAGGTACAGATGGAGACTGAAGAAAAGAGTGAAGTGGAAACTGGCCTGTGAAGGTTGAATGTGGTGATTGAGAAGAAAGACTCGGAGAAATGGAGTCTATGCAACAAGTGTTAGCGCTCGAATACTGCCTCGAGCAGAAGAGAGGCGAGTTCAGAACATCAAACCAACCTTAGCCTCGTAGCTAGCCCTACGAGGACAGGAGAGGGCTCTCTCCGGGTTAAACTCAGCGAAAGATCTTCAAAGGGGCTGAGATAACCGATAGTAAATGCTAATCTTAGGCTAGTAAACTGATATGAAAGGGTTTTTTGATAAATGATGGGGTTTTCTGGGCTGCATGGAATTAAGAACAGCATGAGCAGAGTTTTAATCAAAGGCTCAGATTATTCTATAAGGCAAGGTAGGAGTGAAGTTTAACCATTAATCTGAATTTAAATGGGATGTAAAGACTGCTTAAGAAAGCTGAAAGGGGCATTTAACAATGAATCCCTTTCAGACAGAAGAAAATACACATATACTAACGCTCCTTCAAGGCAGAGAAAATAAATTGAATTCTGCCTATCTTACTGCAAAAGCATTCAGTGAAATGATTATGAATGAAATGAAAAACATTACGAGATTACATATGAAACAGTAAAGAAAACATAAGCTAAAATTCAAACCACAGGAATCTTATAAATCAGAGCTGACCATTTAATTACTCCTCTGTCAAACTGTACAATAGAGCTCTCTGTTTTTCTCCTACACTAGCTCTCAGAACTCTCCCCCCCCTTTACAAATGATTATTCAATACCTTAAATAAACTCTACCGAAAACAAATCGATGAGAATAGGGGGCGATTTCACCTAAAATCTTGAAAATAGGAAAACTCTGCTCTAAAAGGAATAGCGTTGTATTTTTTTATTGATGACCAATGAATTGGTAGAACCTGTAGCTGAATTTTCTGAACTGCAATTGAAGACCCAAAATGGACTAACCAATTCGATTTGCTTTGCTGGGATAGTTATCTGCTTTTCAATTTGACTTCTGACTTTGATTGCCACATTATTTTTACCATTTGAAAATCTCTGGAGCGCAGATCATTAACTATTTGAAAATCTCTGCTGGCCAATTCAAAGACACAAACTGGAGCGTAGATCCTTCGAATTGCAACTGAATGTCAAAATGGGCAATTGAACCCATCTTTCTGCCACGGTAGATATATCCTCTCTAATTTTTCCTTCGAACCGTGTAGTTGCTGATTTTAGGCCTGAAAACTCTACTCCTGGAATGCTGGTTTACACAACTGCCCTCAAAATGCGTTTGTCACTTTACCTAAACTGGGAAAAGGTCCCCAATATTTTAATGTTTAAAATCTGGGGTCAAATCCGCCACATAGGTTCTTTAAATTTGAAGATGAATCAAATGCCCAAGAATTGCGATGACTACCACCATAGTGCCAAAAGGAATGGCAGCCAGAGAACCACAGAATATGGCAATGATGTTCAGTACAAATCCAATGCCAAAGCACATAAATGGGAAGACACCACCACTTCTCTCGTGGTCTTAACTCCATGGATGGAAAGGCAAATAATTGAGAGAATAACGACAACAGAGGACGCCAATGGATGGACGGATACAAAAAAGCCGATGAAGACACTGCGAAGCACGTGAGCAATTTTTGTACACCATGAGTACTAAAGAAGACTCCAAGGAGAACTGTAATGGATGGGCAGCTCGAGATCCATCAGGTGTTTTGTCACCTTACCAATTTAACCGAAGAGTCCCAGGCCTTGATGATATCTCATTAAAGATAACTCATTGTGGAGTCTGTTATGCCGATGTTGTATGGACCCGGAATAAACATGGTGATTCAAAGTATCCATTGGTGCCAGGGCATGAAATTGTTGGAATTGTGAAAGAAGTTGGCATCGATGTAGTCCGTTTTAAGGTTGGCGATCATGTTGGAGTGGGTACATATGTCAACTCCTGTCAGCAATGTGAATATTGTAATGAAAGAATGGAAGTTAATTGTGCAAAAGGGTCTATTTTCACCTTTAATGGTATCGATGTAGATGGCACAGTAACGAAAGGAGGATATTCTAGTCACATTGTTGTTCACCAAAGGTACTGCTTTAAGATACCAGACAATCTACCAATGGCTGCAGCTGCACCTTTGCTCTGTGCATGAATTACTGTTTACAGCCCTATGATTCGTCATCACATGAATCATGCAGGAAAGTCTCTTGGAGTAATTGGGCTAGGAGGTCTTGGTCATATGGCAGTAAAATTTGGAAAGGCTTTTGGACTGAATGTAACAATTTTGAGCACATCTGCATCAAAGAAGGATGAAGCATTGAACATTCTTGGAGCAGATAAATTTATATTGTCATCTGATAAACATCAGATAGAGGCTTCTTCAAAGACCCTTGATTTCATCATTGACACTGCTTCAGGGGACCACCCAATTGATCTTTATATGCCACTTTTGAAGACTGCAGGAGTGTTTGTAATTGTAGGTTTCCCTAGTGAAATCAAGATCCATCCTGCCAATCTTATTATTGGCATGAAATTGATTGCAGGGAGTGTAACAGGTGGCACCAAAGACATTCAAGAAATGATTGATTTTTGTGCAAAGGAAAGAAATATCTCAGACATTGATGACCCATGGAATTCCACTCATGCCCATTGAAAATGTTGCAATATAATCCAAAAGACCAATTAATGATAATTTTCTTGCAAGTAGTAGAAGAGAAGACCCATTAAAATGTCCCTGTATGTAAAATGATCCAATAATGAAGCAGCTTATGCACATTCCTCCTGCAGCAATCATTAGAAGTGGGCGCCTTCCATATTTGTCCATAATCAATGATGAGTGCACCGCCACCATCTGATGAAATCCTCTTTGCAATATTCTTTGCCAATTATGCTCCAACACATTATTACAAACTCTGTTTTCTAATTCCCTTTTTAAATTTGCTGATTTTGAATGAGAGATTTTTTCTTTGTCTGCTTGCAGGGATAATTAATATTGAACTTTGGCAAGGAGAACCAGCATCTGCAACTGAGGAACTACATGGTGAAAAGATACATTCGATGATTTCTTCTTCAAAACCCTGTTTTGAAGAAGAATCAATTTCACAATATTGATAATGACATAAAAATAAAAACTTACTGAACCTTCCTCTAGTCTGCAGACAAAACCCTGGACTCAAGAAGAAAATGACCTCGCCAGAGGAATGTTAAACTGAACAACAAGAAGGATCCGCTCGCTGAACCAAAAGATCTATGAGTGGGGATTAAAGTGAAGCATCAAAAGAGAAATGAAGGGATTGTTTTTTTGAAAAACTAAGGGTTACTTTAATGTAGCGAGTACGTTGACTGAGGAAAGACAACAATATTAATATCTGTTAAAGAAATGACTACTCATAGTCATAAGGCAGACAAGTGAGGCTGGAAAACGACTTTTAATCTCAAAGGATACTATGACTTAGTCATTGAATATTCTGCTGATTCTGAAGAAGACAGTAGTGCAGGAGGATTAAAGATGACATTATAAACAATGCTTAGTAAAGATGGTACTGAATCTTTTGAGTAGAACTTCAAGGAGATGGCATGTATTTGTATGTATTCCATCTTGACAGGAAGCCAAAACCGTATTTGTGTTTATTGAGTTGGGATTAATTTCAATAAGATTATATGCAGAAAAGTATGATGTGAAGTCAATCTGAACCAAGAAGAACATATTGGATTAATGGAAGGTATGCTGGAATTTGAAGCAAGGAATGATGAAGTCATGAATGAGAAACCAGAAGAAAAACCTGGGAAAAGGCATTTGTACATTTCAGAAATGTATATGGAAGATTATTCGCACAAATATTATGATGTTTTAATTCAAGAACACAATCAGTTGCAGCAGAAAAGTATTCAGCACACGAGAAGTGAAATGGACAATGAATTGGATGAGTTGTGGAAACTCATACCACAAAGATCCCGCAAAACAAATGCAGACAAAGAAGAAAGGAAGATTACCTGAAGGAAGAAGGATAAAAGAGAATGTGAAAATTTGCAAATTAGAGGAGCAAAGAAGAAATGGGAAGGAGGTGAAATGGAGCAACAGAATAGTGAGGCATTACAAACAGAAGGATGGAGAGACTTGAAAGACAAACAAGAACAACAAAAGAATTCAAGGACACACTACCAAACCAAGCAGTGGGATCCGTGAGGACACAAGATCAAGTGCATGATCGTGAGATCACAATAATTTAATTTTGGAGTCTCATGCAGATATCGGCGTGTCAAAGAATGGAGTGATTTGTCCACATGTTGTATTAATCTACAAAATAGGTAAATTTATCGATCGTTAGTCAAATTGGGATTATCTTATGACAAACTTCTCAAATAATTTGTTAAAATAAGTGTGTGATTGCCTTATTTAGATTAGTGATAATATTTGTTAAAATAGATGTGCACAAGAGCAAATAGATAGGCGAGTGTTGTTAAACTTCCAGATTTAGAAGATTGCGTTAGTTCATAATAAAAATGTTGATAAGGCAAGAGGTGAGAGAGATATATACTGTTGGGGTGTGGTTTTTGGATATGGAGCGATAGTTCATAGTGAAGAGGAGTGATGGTGTGAAGGTGAGTGTGAATGTGGTGTGGAGCAAAAGCTCTGGTTTTAGTGTGAATGTGACTGTGTATTAAAAATTTTAATTCTGGAATAATTTAGAGAAAGTGAGGTTCTGTTTTATTTGGGTATTATGAACGCAATGGTATTCTGCCCAAATCGAATGATAATTGATGAATTGAGTATTAATGTCTTCGTAATTGATTGAAGAATTTTGATCTGTGTTTGTTTTGGAAATTGTATGAAATCGGTGGTTGTTTGCAATTCTGGTGTGTCGAATTTTGCAAGGTTCTTAACACAGAAAGTGTGAGTCAAAGCATTATTAAAACTGTGTAGGGGACATGAAACAAATTATTGGTTGATTGTGTATGTGTTCTGGTCCATGTAATACGCATCAGAACCGGAGAGGCTTTACATTGTGTTAATATTATAATCCGTTTTGAAACGAGGTTGGATCTATAAATCACGCATCGGCATTGTCGGATCTATAAATCACGCATCGACATTGTGGAATCCGCCAATAGTGATAAAAAAAATCCTCGCACGAGTGGTATCCAGTAATTATCGCATCAGAGTTGTATAAAGGGTGACTGTGGTGACAGTTCAAAGATTTTGCGAAATGCAAATCTCCAATAGTTAATGCATCGGAGCGGATTAAGCACCAGACTCTCGTGGACTATAAAATTTCAAAGATTTGTGAGTTAAATGCGGGATCAGTCAGTCAGTTTGGGTTGGCAATCAATGATTCCAGATGGAAGGCGCTTTTAGATAATGAACAACCAGATCTAGTGATTATCCACAATGTGATGCTTTGAAATTGGTCATCTGGAAAGATCGATGGAGGACACCATGTCAGCGCAGGTGGAAGGGAGCATATTTTGAATTTATGTGAGTTTGCAGTGAAATAGTTAAAAACATAAATTTGGGCGCATACTGTGTCTTCAGGTGTGGGCAATGTAGTTGGCAGAACCAGATACGTGGGAGCGATGTATATAATATATTTTGATTAATAGTGTTTGACATTTGTTTTGAAAGTATTATGTTGAATCTGCGTTTTCCAACTAAGACAATAGAAATATTTCCAGATTATTAAAAGTGTTGGTTCTGATTCATATAAAGGCGTTCTTCATTAGACTGTATGAATGGTTTAATGCTGTTATATATTGCGAAAAGATTTGTATGGACTGTGCTCTGTATGAAGGAAGTAAGGAATTAGTCCCAGTGTTTTGGCATGAGGATATGTTGTTGTTCTTCTGAATGTAGAAATCAGAGCAGGGGACGAGCACAACACTGATATAGAGAAAAGTCGGGTTCGATAATAGAGAAGGTAAGTAAATGCCAGTTTTCATATCTGGGTTAAAAAGATAGTGGCGCACATATATGGTTGAAACCTTGGTTCAATTAATAATGGGAGCGCAATGGATCTATGTATCAAAGCATTGTGAATAAGGTGGGAGAGAAATTGAATTGTGTGGTATTCATGTGGAGTAATTGATATGCTGGGTTCTATAAAAGCACCATGTGTATTTATGGTTTTCAAATCTTGACATCGATGTTGTTAGCCTCCGAGGGAATGGTATTGTGAACATAGATTAAAGAGCTTGCGTGTTAAAAGATAGTGTATGAAATTGCCAGCAATCTGAAATTTTATATGGACAGTTTTGATGTATTCGTTGTGTGCATGAATACAGTGTGATTCTGGGTATCGCAGGGGTGTCTTCCGCGTCAATGCTATTTCTCTCTCTAGTATGTGTATGTTTTAGCATGTTCCACTAACTTGCTTGACTCCATATATTTTCTGCCTGTGACCAATAACTTAAGAGGGGAAAACCACCCCTCTTAAGAAAGTGTGATTTGGTGCATTCATGTGCCAAACACACGAACACACCTTGAGATATTCAGATTGGGTATCCAAACTAGTCCCTGTAAGAAAGAAAAATGGAGAGATAAGGTTATGTGTTGATTTCAAGAATTTAAAAAAAGCATCTTTGAAAGATAATTATCCCTTGCCCAAATTAATGGACCATATTTTACAGAAGGTGACAAGATCATATAGATTATCAATGATTGATGGATTCTCTCATTACAACCAGATTGCAGTGGAAAAAAAAGGTCAGAATAAACAACGTTTACAACTCCTCGGGGCACCTTCATGTACGCTAGAATGCCTTTTGGACTGATGAATGTTGGCGCCACATTTCAAAGAGATATGGATATAAAATTTGTAGGAGAAAAATATAATTTTGTGGTGATTTATTTGGATGATATAATTGTATTTTCTAACTCAGATGAAGAAGATTTGGAGCATTTACAACAAACCTTTGAAAAATGCAGAAGGTATGGTCTATCTTTAAATCCTAAAAAGTCTCATTTTTCTTTGAAGGAATGTAATTTGTTAGGTTATATTATTTCAAAGGAGGGAGTAAAGATAGATCTTGTAAGAGTAGAATCAATTTGGAAAATACCTTTTCCAATAATTAAGAAAGAAATTCAAAGTTTTTTAGGGAGAATTAACTTCCTCAGGAGGTTTGTTCCAAATTATGCTGAAATTGTCAAATAAATCACTGACATACTAAAGCAAGGGGCTGAAGTTAAATGGAATACAACTGAAAGAGATTGTTTTTCAAGAATTAAATAATATTTTCAAGAATTTCCTATGTTGATACGTCTTATTTATGAAAATCCTTTCCAAATATTTTCATTTTCTTATTATTTTACCATTGTTGTACTTCTACAAAAGAATGAGGAGAAAAGAGAGCAACCTGTAGCATTCTTTATCAAAGTGTTAAGATATGCAGATATTAAGTATAAAATTTTGGAAAAATAGGCTTACTCTTTGGTTAAAATGCTTAAGGCTTTCAGAGTTTATATTCTCCAATTCCAAGTAACTGCATATGCGCCAAATGTTGTTGTTAAAGATGTTCTAGTTCAAAGTGAAATTGAACGGAGAAGGGGTAAATGGATAGAAAGGATACAAGAATATGATATGGAGATAAAACCAACCAAGTTAACAAAGGACAAGGCTTGGCTAAGATCTTGACAGAAACTAATTTCCAAGCCTTGGGAATAAATTTGTTAACTAAAGTCGAAGAAAGAAAAGATGCATAGGAGCAAAAGGAGTCCAACCCCGATGTTAAAATTCTATACAAATGCTTCTGTTATGATTGGTACAAGAATATTTTAAATTATTTATGTTTTCTTTGTTGTCCTCCTACCTTGAACAGATCAAAATACAAATCTCTGAAAGTAAAGGCTCAAAAGTATATAATTATGAATGGAAAGTTATATTGGAGAGATCGACCAGTTGGTATTCTGCTGCTCTGTTTGACAGAGAGAGAAACCATTGACATAATTAAAGAGTATCATGATAGCCTACGTGGAGATCACAATAGCTGGAGGTGACAGCTCATAAGATCTTGAAAGTTGGCTTCTACTTGCCTTCATTATTTTCAGATGTCTTCAGATCAGTAATAAGTTGTCAGAAATGCTAGAATTTTATTGAGAAGAAGAAGTTGGCACCACCACCTTTAATTCATGTGTTCATAGAAGATCCTTTTAGGCAACGAGGGTTAGATTTTGTTGGAAAAATTAATATACCCTCCAATGGATATTGACAGGGACATATCAATTTACAAAGTGGGTTGAGGCAATAATAGCAAGAAAGGTGAATGAATCGGTGGTGATGAAATTTCTAGAAGAAAATATTTTCAGTAGATTTGGTTTCCCAAAGAAGTTAGTAACAGATAATGCCCAAGTTTTTAAATATGCAAAATTGATTGATTTTTGTCAAAAATACAATGTTATCTTATCTCACTATATTGATTATCATCCTTAAGGGAATGGGTTAGAATATTCCTCAAACAAGACATTGGTAATAATTTTGAAGAAAACTATAGTAGAGAATAAAAAATATTGGGATTCAAAATTTAAATTTTCTCTTTGGGCAAGTCGAGTAACTACTATAAGATCAAGTGGTAAGTCACCTTTTGAGTTGGTGTATGGCACAAAAGCATTGTTCCCCAGTTAGTGTATAAATCCCTTTAGTAAGAATATTGAATAGCTTGTTGGAGATAAGTAAAAGTAGGGATAAGGTCAGAGAAAATTTAATCAGTTATCAGGAGAAGATGAAAGCAATTTTTGACATAAAATCAAAGAATGTTCACTTCCAACTAGGTGATCTTGTTTTGAGATGGGACACTAGAAGGGAAGATAAAGGAAAACATGGGAAATTTTATCCTCTTTGGTATGGTCCTTTCAAGATTGTTGAATCCCGAGCGAACAATACTTTACTTTTGGAAAGTTTGGATGGAGAACTGCTGCAGCTTCCAGTAAATGGGCAGTATCTCAAACATTACTTCCAACACTAAAATTCATGATTCCATCATTGTATATAATGGTTTGATCATTGTACATATATCAGTGAGTAACTCATTGCAATGTTTAAGTCACCTTTGACTCCATGCCCGAAGCGAAGGCACTAATCTGCGGTTCTTAGTGTTCTCCTAAAAATAACACTATCCCTAGGTGGAGCCAGATGTTATGACTCATTTTAACATTCTATATGTTGTATATATTTCAATATCTCTTTTGTAAAATAATATATATATATATATATATATATATATATACATATATATGGCGCGCTAAAAAATTTTCGGAGTAGTTGGAGTACTTGGATGTAGACAAAGTGGGACCCTCCTCTAAAGCACAAGTTAAAAAGCTAGCAAGTTATGTCATTGGGCCCGTCGATATGTCACTATTTCCACGATTCCACAAACCCAACACCACAAATGACACGAGTGTTATGGTGAGGGGTGCTTCTGCAAGATCGTTGACCTCTGCTGGTTGACTCATAATGAATGGTTCAGATTAACTGCTAGGGCACAACTCCAAAATATTTCCTATATAGCGGGGTCCCCCCATAGTGACGACAGTAGGCAATCTCGCGACATTAGAAAGCAAGCCAACCATGTCATTGTTCCACGTCAACATCTCGTGCATCATTTCACTTGTCTTGAAATTCATCTTTTCATTCATTTCACCATCGTGCAACGTCCTTTCCCTCCGAGTTTTGCTTCGTCTATAAAAGGTTTTGTCTTCATCTTCTATCCACGTCTGCAAAGACACGGGCATGGACATTAAAGACACGGTTTGTCTAGTCGACCATCCTTTGTTTTAGAAACATGTCATTCTGAACCAGTCCAAGTTTCCAGTCTATTCTGCTTTAGTTAAGTTAGAAGTCTTGTCAGCTTTTGTTCCACAAACCTATCTTTTCCCAGAATTCATTCATTGGCTAGTTTCGTCTATGTACCCTCAGAATTTTTTTGTGATGAACCAGTTGGGAGAAAATGTTTTACAAGTATCTACTCTCTTAATTCGACAATCTCTCTGTTATCCCTCTACAAATTCATATTTAAGTTTCTCTGATGAATTTATATCCACATATTTTCAAGGTTTTCCCAGACCTGAGTTTGCTCAAATCCTATTTTATTTAATGCCCGAAAAAACACAGTTTTCCCTCGACTCAAAAAAAATTCCTTTGAATCTATTTGCTGAAGATATAAGATCAATTCTGCAGATTTTGGCTAAAATTCTGAGTAAAGAGGATGTTTCTGTAATATTCCCAATTTTCCACAATATAGTTGGAATATTAGGGTTCTTAATTTTCATAATTAATTAAGTAAATAAGAGGGTGGAGGGACCCACAAACCCCATTGATGAATAAAATCCACTTTTGACATGTGTATGTGGATATTTTATATCTAGATCTACATTATGGAGTAGTGGAGCAACTTCTTACATGAAGGAAGAGTGTAGATCATGGATCTTAAATGTAAAATCATGAGGATCTTGGAGGATGTAAACTAAGATCATAGTACATTCAAAGTAAGATCATAAAGCACTTATGATGAGATAATGGAGGAAGTGGTGCATCTAATGCACACATGATGGAGAGAGTGGGAATTAAATACAAACATGATGGAGATCATGGAGAGACAATGCAGTCTTCATGGAGGCTAGTGGCCACATAGGCAGCGCAGTTATGAGGTGGGCCTAGGCTATGGAAGGCTCATAATCTATATAATGAAGATGAAGGCACAATAGAAGGTAGGCTTTGTATTATTATTTCTGATCTATTTAGATATAGATTTGTCATTTGGCATTTTTATGCACGCTTATGCTATTTAGCTAAGTCTGTAGTGTTGTTTAGCACATGGTGTTTCCGAGTGGAAATCCCACCCTTACCCACGAGGGACTTCGAGTGCCTACTCTGGGAAGGTTTATATTGAGCTCCATTCATCATCAGGCATTGGTGCCATCTTCATACCACTCTCATATGCTCATTCAGCCACAGGAATAACACATTCCTGAATCATGGTTCGAGAGTTGGAGGTTGTTTCTAGCATTTCAGCTAGGAAACCAGTGGAGGATTCATCTTTTCACCTTGTTCTTTAGGTTAAACCTTTCAGGAGCAAAAAATATATATGCGGAATTCAGGCCATTGTATTTCAACTCCATGCAACAGTAGTCCCCTCAAGGATTGCACAATCCAGTCTTGTAGATCCAAAGGAGGAAGGAAGTTTCCGACATTTCAGCTGGAAATGTCGTGAGGGATGATCTTATCACTTTGCATTAACTATTTCCACCATTGTTGAGTTGATTTGACATATGTACCAGTAGGCTAGAGAGCCTCCCTCCTTGAGAAGGTCATAGGAGCTAGATCATGAGCTTCTAGTTTAAGGATCTAGTGAAGGGATCAACCCTTCTCACATAGAGCTGATTGTACATCATATTGCAGCCATCCTTGATCAGATTATGCAACAGATTTGCATACCCAGCAGTTTATAGTGAAGCCCTAAGAGGGTGATTTTCCTATATTGCTAGATCTGGAAAATTCTTCCTGGGTTATCTTGGGTATCCATCATAGAGCCCAGATCTACATTTTTAGCATCATCGAAGCTCTAGAATTTCCTAGATCTAACTTTACATTTTACCGGCAGTTGCAGTCCCAACTGTTGCAACAGGAACAACACCATTTTCCTTCCAGCAGTCCAGCATCTACGCAATCCCTTTTGTGGGATCATTTCAGGTTCATTCTAGGCCATCTATTTGGCATGAGTGTCTCGTATTTTGAGCATTGTTGTACTTTATATCACCTCCTATATAATAAAATGGCTCAGCTATTTTGTGCACTCTGATGTTGTCTTAGTATTATTTAGATTAATTTTTTACTTTGATGTTGTTCATCTATTGTGTTTTTATATTACTACATTCTCCCTTTTGGGATATTATAGTGGTATCAAAGCATGATCTTTAGCTCAGCTTGTGGAAACTTCATCTTTTGTATCAAAAGAAGAAGCAAATAGTAGAGATCGATCATGAAGGAGGATTGCAGTTTTGAAAATATTATCTTTATATCCATGCAATATCTCTCCAAGGAGGCCAATGAAATGAAGAGAGAAAGGAAAAGGAAGGATCCAAGAAGAAGATTGGATGAGGAAGGTCCCAACACTTCCTATCAGCATGAGAAGCAATCAGAGAAGCAAAGAGCTTCACATCATTCTACTAGATCCACTTTCTTTAATAAGAGAGAGGATTGATATGAATATGAAGGAGACTTGGGGCATGAGACCCTAAGTAAATATCCATCTAAATACAAAGAACAACCTAGAGCTTTGAAGGAGAATCTCTCTCTCCAACAGCTCTTACAACTCAAAGAAGAAAGAAGATCTTGAAGCAACAATAGAAGAAAGAGGCATAGTTTCTTCTTGCCTACATTTGATGGATCTTCCAAAAGCATATTGAGGGCTTGGAGGGAATAATTGGCTACATTATTTCAGCTATATCCAATAGTAGAAAGAGAGGTTGTGGAAATTGCAGCACTGCACCTAGAAGGTGAAGCAAGAGATTGGTGGTTCAGTCACTTGTCACACATGAGAGTGTTTGCTTATGCAAGTATGGTAGAAGGAAACTGAAGACATCTCACATAGTGACATCTCCCATCATTGAGAAGATAGCACATGAAGAGCCCAAGGAAGATGTCCTCATTATCACTCAAGAGGAGGAGCCTCTACCATCACCACCAGCTACATATGTACTTACATCAGGAGGAGGATCACTTGCATCTTTGGAGGATGGTCTTGAGTTCTTGACATTTGGAGCCCCATGCATGATTCATGAGACGCATGATGAGGAGGAGAGAAATACCTGCGCTAGTACAGTTGAAGAGATGCAACCATCATCATTACCAATAGTTGGAGAGACTATTGCACCTGTTGGAGGAACTCTTGTGGATGTGCAAGATGTTCTAGAGATTCAGCTTATCCAAGGTTTTCACATAATTTCATCTCATATTATTTCAGTACCTCATATTGAGATTTGTGAGACCATGCCATCAGGGCAAGTGTCTAACCAAGGCTTAGAGCACCTTGCTGATTTGGAGCAGCAAATTATCACTGCACAGAGGACCCTTGATTTGGTCAAGGATAATATGTATTGCTATCCCAGTTTTTCATGGTTGAGCTACACCCAACACTTTGTGTTGAAGTGTGGAGTTGTAGAAGTGGGAGGAACACAATCCTATTCAGTACAATGCCAAACTATGAGTTTAGCATTGTATGTGGCCATGACACAATACATGTATCACCTTGCAGATCTACAATGTTGTCACTTAGCAGCAGTGATGATGAGAGGGCCCCATTATTCTTGGAGCATTCTGAAGGTAGCTTCACTCATGAATCAATGGAGGGGAAGATGATAGAGGGTAGACATCTTGTGATGGAGAGCACTTTCCATTTTCAATATGAAGTTTCCTTGATGAGCATCTCACAGCTCAAAGAGGAATCTCTACCTACAACATGTATGGAGCCTTATCGGTTCCAATGGGCCATTGATGAGAGGATCTCATGGAGAGACCTCAATGGGGTTACACTTCAACATTTCATGGAGTGAAAAGCTATTCAAATGGAGGATGTTGGTATTATACATTGGGAGGATACCAATATTTAGCTTGGGATGATTCATCATCCACAATGGGATGAATGGATCTGGATGAGGAGCATGAGGTTACCTACCTTCTTGTAGATCTATGATACAGGGAAACAAGAAGCAAGGCTGTGTTGGTTTCTTTTGGGTGAGTATGGATATTACCCCACATCTCACATTCCAGGATCTATTCCATGTATAACACTAAAGACATGCAGCAGTAGGAGGCATGAATGCGCTAGTTGTTGATGAGAGAGTTTGGACACCTCATGCTGTATCTTATGTCCATATATTTGCTTTTGTTTGGGATATGTCTCATGTATTTACATTTATTTATGTTTGGATATATCTCATGTTGACATGACATAACTCTCACATGATGTGGCATAAGGGTGCTTATTTATAATGTTCTAATGAGACATTCCTCATGTCCATTAGTATGTTTTTGCTCCATGACTTGCATCATGATGATGTAAGGTGACAGCAAGAGTCCTTGCTGCTTTGGTTACTTTTGGGAGAGTATGGGTTGATTTATTCCCATACATTGCATGACATTGATGGAGGATGGAAACAGGAGGCCCTACATCATTGGATTTTGTTGGGGGATTATGGTCATTGTACTTGGTATAATGATGATGTGATGGGGCAGCAAGATGCCTTACTACGGTGGCTTCTCTTGAGAGAATATGGCCACTACATTTGGTACAATGATGATGTGGTGTGGCAGCAAGAGGCATTGCTGCAATGGCTTCTTTTGAGAGAGTATGGCTCTCATATCTATATTGATGTTGATTTGGCATCGCAACAAGAAGTATTGCTGCAGTGGCTTCTATTGAGAGAGTATGGCTCTCTTACTTGTTTTCATGATGATCTAGCATGGCAAAAAAAGGCTAGGCTTTGTTGCGGTGGTTGTTATTGGGAGAATATGGTTTGACGTTTTTCATGTTTATCCATATGTCTCTAATTCTTTGTTTTCACTATGTTGATGTTATGTTTGGGTCCTACATGGCCAATAGGGCTAATGATGAGAGCATTGATAGATGCAATCTACTCTATGTATCATGGGTTGGAGGGATAGTTCATGATTTGGGACTTTCCACTTTGGGAAGAAACCACTTCATTTCATGTATCTCATGTATAAAGGAGATATTTGGACAACATATGGTTGCCACTTAGAGAATCATTGATGAGGAAGGGTATATAAATTTTCAGTTGGAGGCCATTCTAGAAATTCTAGAGAGGCATCTTTGGAGCCGAACATGCATGATACATTGTGACAGATGGCGATGCCTTCCATATGAGGATTCCATTTGGAGGGAGGATGTTTGCTGTAGCATCCAATTTTGCATTTGCTTGAGGAAAATCAATATTTTTGCGGGGAGGATTGTAATATTCCCAATTTTCCACAAGATAATTGGAATATTAGAGTTCTTAATTTTCATAATTAATTAAGTAAATAAGAGGGTGGAGGGAACCACAAACCCCATTAATGAATAAAATCCACTTTTGACATGTGTACGTGGATATTTTAGATCTAGATCTACATTATGGAGTAGTGGAGCAGCTTCTTAAATGAAGGAAGAGTGGAGATCATGGATCTTAAATGTAAAATCATGAGGATCTTGGAGGAGGTCAACTAAGATCACAATGCATTCAAAGTAAGATCATAAAGCACTTATGATGAGATAGTGGAGGAAGTGGTGCATCTAATGCACACATGATGGAGAGAGTGGGAATTAAATGTAGACATGATGGAGATCATGGAGAGACAACGAAGTCTTCACGGAGGCTAGTGGCCACATAGGCAATGCAGTAATGAGGCGGGCCTAGGCTATGGAAGGGTCATAATCTATATAATGAATAGGAAGCCGCAATAGAAGGAAATATTTGTATTATTATTTCCAATCTGTTTAGATCTATATTTTTCATTTGACATTTCTATGCATGCTTATGCTGTTTAGCTAAGTCTGCAGTGCTATTTAGCACAGGGTGTTTCCGAGTAGAAATCCCACACTTACCCACGAGGGAATTCGAGTGCCTACTATAGGAAGGTTTCTATTGAGCTCCATTCATCATCAGGCATTGGTGCCATCTTCATACCACTCTCATATGCTCATTCAACCATAGGAATAATGCATTCCTGCATCGGGGTTTGATATTTGGAGGTTGTTTCTAGCATTTCAGCTAGGAAACTAGTGGAGGATTCATCCTTTCACCTTGTTCTTAATGTTCAGCCTTTCAGGAGAAACAGATATATATCCGACATTCAGGCCAAGGCTTTTTACCTCCATGCAGCAACAGTCCCCTAAAGGATTGCGCAATCCAGTCCTGTAGATCCAAAGGAGGAAGGAAGTTTCCAGCATTTGATCTGGAAATCCTGTGAGGGACCATATCCTCAATTTGCATTCACTATTTCCACCATTGTTGATCTGATTTGACAGATGCAGCAACAGGATATAGAGCCTCCCTCCTTGACAGCGCAATTTTTGTCAAGCAGTTGTGTAGTAGCAACTACAATCAGTGGATAAGGTTGGAGAAGCTAGATCTTAAGCTTATAGCTTAAGGATCTAGTGAAGGTATCAACCCTTGTTACATAGAGATGATTGTATATTATTGTAGCCATCTATTCTTTAGTTCATGCATCATATTTTCATACCCAACAGTTGTATAGTGAAGCCCTAAGAGGGTGATTTTCCTAGATTGCTAGATTTGGAAAATCCTTCTTGGATGATCTTGGGTATACATCATAGAGCCCAGATCTAAATTTTCAGCATCATCAGAGCTCCAAAAATACCTAGATCTAACTTCACATTTTTCCAGAAGTTGTAATCCCAACAGTTGTAGTAGGGATAGTGCATTTTTCCTTCCAACAGTCCAGTGGTTATGCAATCCCTCTTGTGGGATCATTTTAGGGTCATTCTAGGCCATCTCTTTGGCTTGAGTGTCTCATATTTTGAGCACTGTTGTACTTGCTATCCACCTCCTATATAATAAAATGGCTTAGCTATTCTCTACACTTTGATGTCATCTTAGATTAATTGTTTACTTTGCTGCTGTTTATCTATTGTGTTTTTGTATTACCGCATTCTCCCTTTTGGGATATTACAGCTGCAATGATAGATAAGACAATTTTGGGGATGTTTGCTCTAATGATGAAGCCTGGGGTCATCTTAGATATTTCTTCTTACTTGAATAACTCTGTCAACAATCAATTCATGAATAAGCCACTTATTGGGTGTTTTAGATTTCCATCCCTGGTTACTTATTTGTTTTTATGTAGTCATGTGGAAAGTTTTACTCAATTGGGATTAAATGTTGTGGATGTAAATAAAAACAAGCAGTTATTGGTCTTCTGGGCATACATAGTAAGGAAGGAGGCAGGAAATGAAGGCCTGTTTGATTTTACTTCTTCTTTTCTTCCAATCATATATTCAATTTTTAATGGATCACTTGCACCACGTTTGTTGCCTAAAGCCCAGGCATTTTTTAAATTAAGCAAAGATGTGAAATTTGGGGATTGATTTGCTTTTGAGGATCATAATAAGATCAAGTTATATGGAGCTGATATCATGAACCTTTTAGATTGCCTACTTTTGTTCCTATGAGAATTTTTTCTTTAGAGTTCATAAGGCAGAGTCTTAATGTGGATTAAATTCATTTTGTGCCTGTGAAAAAGGGTCATTTATTCAAGTTACCAAAGACTGTGGTCCCATTTATTGTAAATACTAGACAAGAAATTTAAGAAGCTCATAAAATGATGGATGGCATGCATTTGTTGTTAGAGGAGAAATGGGCTTATGAAACACATCATGTAATCTCAAATATCAGACTAGAAAATGGATATACTCCTTTTGTTCATGAAGCCAGACTAGAGGTGGAAAAGTGGGAAAATGGTGGACAGTCTTTTGCATCTGTGAAAATGGAGGTAGAAACCCCACATCCCACTAAAAAAGGCCTCAAAAGGGGAAGAGAACAAGTAATTGAGTTGGAGGATGATGCAGAGAAAGAAGCCAAGAAAACAAAGAGAGTGGATGAAATTAGTTCATCAATCATGCTAGGATATTCTTTGCAGTCGGGGGAAACTTCCTTAACCCCCTCATCTACAGTTCTAGAGGACACGTGCCATGATTCTGTTTCAAATATCAAGAAGTTATTTTCAAAAATTGATGAAAGAAATAAGAAGATAAGGGAGAATATAGAATCTCAGTCAGAAGCCCAAATCTCTCATGAGCAGACTAGATTTCTATCAGCAATGGATTTAGAAAAATATTAGCTAAGGATAAATTTTTCTCATCCTTTAGCCATGAATGTGACATCCTCTACTTCTTTCAAAACTGTTAATTTAATAGTTGATGCAAATAATATTCCCCTCCCAGACAAGTTTAACCTTCATTTGCAAATTGGTCATTTGATTTTTAATGATCTGAACAAGACTACTTCAACTGCTGCTTTTAATGATCTGAACAAGACTACTTCAACTGCTGCTAAAGTTGAAAACATGTTGAGTAAGGTAATTAAATCATTAAAAATGGAGAAATCAAATTTGAGAGCTTATTCCTCACAACATTAAGAATTAAAAAATATCATTATCAAGATTGGAGTAGACCCTGAAAATAAATCAACAATTCGGAAGATGTTGCTGAGTGATGAATCTGAGATTCAAGTCCTGAAGAATAAGATTAAGCTTCCCACTGGAGAACATTTAATGGCTACATGGATCAAGTAGAAACAAAGAAAGAGCATTTTTTGCAGACTTTATTGACCAAGGATGAGGAGTTATCCAAATTGAGAGAGATGAATAATATGCTGCAAAAGAAGATAGATTCTCATGTCTGCACTGTTGTTATTTCATTAGATTTAGAAGACCCTACTGCCAAACTAACTCAAGTCACGACTGAGCTAAAAATGGAAAAAAATGATTTAAAAAAGACACAAAGAGATCTGGAAACTACTTGCAAGGTGATCAAAGTCACGGAATAAGAGGTACATACGACCAAAGAAAATGAAAAAAAGTACATACAAGATTATCATATTGCTTGTCAAAAAATCAAAGAGCTGAAGGAGAAAGTGAAAGGGAAAATGTCCGTCATTCAGGCTAGAGAAATAATATGGACTGACATTATTGAATTTGTTAAGAATGTGTGGTATTTTATCGTTATTATTGGAGAAGAAAAGAGTATTGTGGGAGATTTGGAAGGAGTTATCATGACAAATAAACAAAAGTCACAAAATAGAGCTTTGCATGCTAAGAGGCTTATATACTTTATAAACTCTAAGTCTACACAGAACTAAAATATTTCAGGATTGAAGATAGGAACTAGTGTGTGCTAGAAATAAACAAGATGACTGTGAAGAATTCATACAAGAAGGTTGCAAAGAAAAATTTGAATGAAGTCAAAGGAGTAGTGACAAAGTTTAATATTTTATTTTATAAGAGAACCAGGGCTGGTCTACCATCCTGTTGGGATGAGCAAGTAAACTTACTCCCTTGGGAATCGTATGAGACACTACTTGTGGAAGCAAAATGTAATATTGGAAATTCCCATGAGAAGACTATTGTTTTAAAGGGAGCCACTATTGTTAATTACCTACATAAATACTTCCAACTGCTATGGATGATGAAGACTTTATTTGCAGAAATACCTACATATTCCAGGATCACTAATTCCAGATGGCACATGTAAAACTTGTTAATTGTTCTAGCTCAAATGTGGACCGCTGGAGGAAATGCAAAGAGTGGATGTCTCCACAAGAAAAGGATACAGAAGCAGGAGCCTCCTCTATTCCAGGATCTCGAGCTACTTAGTGACTGAATGTTTTATTTAATATTTTACTGGGTTTTCCGAAAAGAGTTTTAATTTTATATTTCCATGTAATGATCGAAAGCAAGTAGTTTAGGAAGTTGACAATTTTATAACTGTCCATTTTGTAATGTTGTATATAATAATTTTTCTGAAGAGGAAAGAAGCTCTGGAGTTTTGGATCCTAGAGCATCACAAATTTTTGTACTTGATCTTTATGAGAATGAATAAAGCTTTCAGAAGAATTTCCAGAAATTGATGAGTATGATTAATATTTCCCGTTTCATCATGTGTTTATTTTCTCTTCTCAGAATGAAGTAATGTAGTTGTTGGTATCTAATATTACATTGTGATTTAGATTAAAATACCTTAATGAATCACTCCTTCATTATAATTTCATTTCTTTCAATCATGTTCTTATAAAACAAATATAACATATTATGTGTTAGCAACCTGCTATCAGACAGTTTTACACCAAAATTTCTATATAATTCATGTTCATTTTTATTCATCATTTGAAGGCATTGTGAGGGGTTTATTTTTGTTATAAATATTCAAGGGTTTTATGTATTTCATTCTGGGGTTTTCAAAATGTAAGGGCAACAAATCTTTTATTTCAAATTTATGATAAATGTCTTGAGCACATATCTCAACACAACTTGAGATTATTTCTCAAGGGAAAAAAGTCGGCACATTTCCTCTTTTATATGTTCAAAGGCCTTAGTTGCTTCTAGAGTCCAAGAAAATGCATATTTCTTTAGTGATGATGTTAAAGGTGCCGATATTCTCCCATAATTTTAAAAAAACTTGCGATAATACCCTGTTAACCCTATAAATCCTTGAATATTGTTTATGGTTGTAGGGATTTTCCATTCCTTAATGGATTTAATTTTGTTAGGGTCTACCTTAACACCCTCATGAGATATAATATGACCCAAATATTCCACCTCCTATACTCCAAAGAAAAATTTGGAGGTTTTGGCATATAATTGTTTCTCCTCCAATAGTTTGAGCACCATGTAAACATGTTGAACATGATCCTTCCAAGACTTGTTGTAGATTAGTATATCATCAAAAAATACTAACATAAATTTTCTAAAGAAGGGTTGGAAAATGGAATTCATCAAACCTTGAAATGTGGAAGGTGCATGAGTAAGGCCAAAAGGCATGACCAAAAATTCATAATGACCCTCATGAGCTCTTAATGTTGTTTTCAAAATGTCTTTAGTCTTCATTCTAATTTGATGATATCCAGAACGAAGATCCAGCTTTGTGAAGTAAATTTCTCCATGTAATTCATCCAATAATTCATCAATGATGGGGATGAGAAATTTATATTTAATAGTGAGCTTGTTTATCTCCATATAATCTAGAAACATACGCCATGATCCATTCTTCATGTGCACCAATACTACTAGAGTAGATAAAGAACTTTGACTAGGTTGAATTATACCAGCTTCTAGCATTTCTGCAACCATATGTTCAATTTCACTCTTTTGGGCATAAGGATATCTATAAGGCCTGATGTTTGGAGGAAAACTTCCTGGAATTAAATGAATAACGTGATCATGATCACGAATAGGTGGGAATCCTTTGGGAGTTTCAAACATCTTAGAATGATTGTCCAAGACTTTTTGGAGATCTAGAGAAATAGATGATTTCGATGTTTGAACCTCTAGTGAGCATAATTATGCAATGACACCTCGTTTTTCTTTCTTCAGAAGATTTTTCATGACATTGGAGTTGATAACCTTTCTTGGCTTCCCTGTGATACCCCATAATTTAACTTCCTTTAGTTCCCAAAAAAAAATTCAAGAAAAATTCTTGACAATTAAAATCTATCGTACCTAAATATTGTAACCATTGGACTCCTAGTACAACATAAAAACTACCCATTGGAATGGAGAGAATTGGAATATTCAATACATATTCCCCCATGATTAGCTTGATATTATGTCACTTTCTAATTAGCTTGATATTATGGCACTTTCTAGCACTACTACATTTGGCGGAAATTCCGACACTTGGTTCCGACGCTTTTGACCAAATGTCAGAAATTTCCCCAATTTTTTTCCATCCCACCCGAAACCGTCGCTATACCGACGTTTATAGAAAAGTGTCGCAATACCGACACTTAGAAAAGTGTTGCCATTGCGACGTTTGGAGGAAGACGTCGCACTGGCGACACTATGGCCCAACGCGTCGCTATTGCGAGGACTGCAAGTGCGACACAATGTCTAAGTGTCGTAATTGTGACGTTTGGAGGCCTTCGTTGCAATAGCGACGCCTTTTCTGCCGTCGGTATAACGACACTTATATGCGCGCTAAATACAAATACGAAACTTATATGCACGCTACATAAAAATGATTTTATTGTTTCGTATCCGTCGCAATAGCTACATTAATGTCTGATATCACGCGCGCATCCGCCCTCCGCTCTTGCAGAACAGCATTCGCCCTCAGCTCTTGCAAAATAGAATTTTCCCTCAGCATTCGCCCTCAGCGTTCGCCCTCAGCTCTTGCAGAATAGCATTCACCCTCAGCTCTTGCAAAATGGTAAGTTCTTACTGCAGGCCCTTCCTCCTATAGTAGGGTTGACTCTATTTGGGTTTTTTTGGTCAATTCCATTGGATTGTGTTAGGCTGTAGGGTTCTCTCTAGATATCAAGAATCAAGATTCAATACCCTCTATTATCTTCATCACCCAATACAAGATTTAAATTTTTCCCAAAGAAATGCTTATTAATTTGGCAGCCATTATTTCTTCCTGCTTTAAAAACCCTACATTTAAATGAAAACAAGCATTGCATTTCAACTACAAAAATCTATTAGTGTTCAAATGTACATGTGTGCTACATTAACGTCTGATATCACGCGCGCATTCGCCCTCCGCTCTTGCAGAACAGCATTCGCCCTCAGCATTCGCCCCGAGCTCTTGCAGAACAGCATTCGCCCTCAGCATTCACCCTGAGCTCTTGCAGAACAGCATTCGCCCTTAGCTCTTACAGAACAGCATTTGCCCTCAGCTCTTGCAGAACAGCATTGGCCCTCAGCTCTTGCAAAATGGTAAGTTCTTACTTGAGGCCCTTCCTCCTATAGAGGGTTGACCCTACAGCCTAACCAAATAGCTCCACTTGAGAAAACTTTTCATAATCTTGGGGCTGGATATACTGCAGAGCAAACAATTGTAGTTATCATTCGTGCTCCAATATATTAATATAATTTTTACATTGAACTGAAGAAAGGGAAACAAGAAAATGATAGCCATCATACAATGCTTTGACATAAGAGTTTTGAGTGACATACTTGAAAAAAGAACTCATCGACTGATATTTATAATCATTTGAGTTATTCAAGTTAAACACGATGTCAAGAATCAAGATTCAATACCCTCTATTATCTTCATCACCCAATACAAGATTTAAATTTTTCCCAAAGAAACGCTTATTAAATTGGCAGCCATTATTTCTCCCTACTTTAAAAACCCTACATTTAAATGAAAAAAAGCATTGCATTTCAACTACAAAAATATATTAGTGTTCAAGTGTACATGTGTGCATCACTTGTGTAGGGTATTCCTTTTCCACTTTCACATTATCCAAGAATGTGTGCAGTATAGTTCATATTTTTTTGTGATTTAGATTATCTTGAAAAAGGAAAGGTAAATTATTTCCCATGGAAAAGAAGGTTTTCCCTTTTTACTACTGGAAATGGTACAAAAAAGTTCCATTTATACCTGAAACTCCTATGAAACAGGAACCAAATAAAGGCCATGTCCTCAATGGACATCATTTGGCTTTGAAAATGGCCATTTCACCGTGTTGTTTCTTATATTACATCATGATAGTTTCTTAGGTCATTTCTTGTTTCTTGAGATGAAAAACAACCAAAGAAATCGTGAAGATCCTTTCAAGAAATAAATGACCATTTCTCAATCATATCTCAACTATTTTTTATTTTATTCGGTGGTTGCTTACTTTGAGAGAAATTTGACACTTTTATAAGGAATATAACATAAAAACACAAAATGGGAAGGAATTGATGATGTAGATGACCTTTAGTTGTTGTCAATTAAGAATTGATAATACACGATGCATGTTCTGTACTACAAACTAGATTCCTTCCTGGAGTTTCGACACAGAGTATTGAATCAAAGTTGTAGTTTCTAACTTCTTGTATTGGTTCATCAATCTTGATATTCAGACATTGCATGTCTTCATTGCTTCATGTTTGAATAATCTGCATCATATCGTACAATAGGAAATTAGGAATTATGATTATTATTACTTTATGGCTCTGTTAAGTTACTTTTAAGTTTGCATGGTTTAATGTGAAATTATTCTGGTCCCCAAACACATATAATCAAGGAATTATAACGTGATTTAACATTAAATATCAACAAAATCGTTTAAAGGATATTGAAAGGAAAAAGGTGATGGAAGATAGAAAGTGCCTTACTTAAATTCTCTAAGGATTTTTCAATAGTTGCTCCAAAAGCTTCACTTCAAGGCCCTTCAAGATCGTCTCCAACAATGCTATACCATCGGCTTCAACAATGTTGCTCCAAAAATGTCCTCAAGGTCTTCACAACAAGTTTACTAGAAGTTGCTCCAACAATATATTCAATAAGGTCTTCATTGTCAACTCGTCTCTTGTTCGGGTGCCTTAATGTGCAATGACATGTTTCTAGGACTGAATTCAATGCAAGGCATATTTGAAACTCTAACTCTGTCGTCCGGTGTCTTATTAGAAATTATTTCAGTTTTCATTTTGTGTTTTTAAGTTAGATATTGTTTTCAAGTTTTTACATTTATAATTTTATTGCAATGTGGCAGACTGATGAGAGTAGTGCATGAACAACCCAGAGACGGGATGATCGCGGAAAGAGGCCAACGAAAGAACATGTAAAGTGCCAGCATTGCTCTATCTTCATGTATTTTAGTTATTTACATAATTGAAATAATATTAATTTTGTTCAAATATGCAGACACCTGGCCATGGTACGCCTGATGATTCCCTCTTTGAGGAAGAGCTTTCTTCATCCCTATCTCCAGTGTTCTTGTTGCAAAAAAAGGCACGAGATGCAAGGTCATAATTTAATACTTTGATAGACGCGCCTCAAACACCTGAAACAGAAGAGAGGATACAACATCTTATGAGGCAGCTAGAAAGATATCAGGTAATAATAAAAAGTCAAAAGGATATTTTTTTTGTTCTGCATGAGATGAATTGTGATAGTTTGATTTTTATTTTTTACATTGACTAAACTAACAAAAATTTCTTTTGTATGTAGCATTTTCTGGCACTTGCTGAATCCGGTGTTGGTGGTAGTGGGACACAAGGGCAAGAGATTGCCCAACAACCCTCTTGTACACCTTCTACTCCTTTAGGTGCCAGGCAAGAAACACACCCTGCCCGAGCAGACACCCAGCCAACCGCTGAACGTGTTGGCAATGATGAGGCTGATATAGCCAACTACATTATTGCATTTCCTGGAGCTACACATGTCAACTCCACAGGGACCATTAATGGAACGTTGCTGGTGAACGATGAAGGTGTCCCTATAAAGCATGTACAACTCCCAGGTAAATTTTAATATTTTAACTATTTCATGTACTTTATCTAAAACATATTTATCACGATTTTTATTTTTAAATTAATGATAATATCTTTTTTTTTTTTTTTTTAAATCTGTGTAGGAAACAATGAGTTCTATAGGTATCTGGAGAACCATGCGTTGGTAATTTTTGGCCCAACCATACGCACAGGGTGGAATTCCCAGAGTTCCAACCTGAAAAAAGAACTTCTAGATTATCTAGAAACCCTTTTTGGGGTCGGCATATTTGACAGAACAGCGGTGGCTCGGGTAGCCGACAAATATTTGAAATATACCAGGGACACCTATAGGACGCAATTGCAATTTAACCCTAGATATGAGCATCCTCTCGCAGTTCCAGAGAGTGAGTGGAGAGCACTCATCCATGACGGAAAAAAGAAAAGGGCAAAGAAAGAAGGAAAAATGCCAACTGGACCCGCAAGGTAAATTACAACTTTAATTCAATAGCTTTAATTTTCTCTATGTCTAAAATAAAAGTGTGCTACGTCATATCTGACTTCAATCTTTTGATGCTAGGGTGCCTGACACCTCAAAGGCAACCAAAGCTAGGATTGAAAAAAAGGGCCATCACAAGCTAGGCCAGGGCGGCTACTTGAAATTGGCCACAAGAATTGTAATTAAGTAGCTAAACATCTTATAATTAATTGTATCGCCTTCCAACGTTTTTGTAATCCTATCAAATATGATTAAAAATACACAGACATATGTAATGTAGGGTGATGACTTCGGAACAGAAACAACAGAGGAAGATAAAAATATCACTTTCCATTTCGGTTATCAAGCCGTAGTTGAACGTCGTATAAGCTTGGGGCAGGTCCCAAGATCCAGAATGCCTGATAAGGTAAAAAATTAACCTTTCAATATGTTTGTTTTCATCCATAAATTTAATGTCTAACAACTTTGTTTAAATCAGGGGAGCAACACTACCGACGACGCAAATAACCCAGTTTTAGAGTCAAATGTAGATGATCCTCACGTGCAACCTGATCATTGTAGTAGGGACCAGGCCAACAATGCTACTATCAGTGAGGGTCGTGACGGTAATTAATTTCCACTTATAATTTTTTCTAATTATACCTTGATGGTTGTCCTTATAAATTTTTTTGTTTAAATGACAGAGAATGTTTCCCTTGAGGATCTTACCACCAGAGAGGAAGACAGGGCAACGGTCTCAACGGCGACAACTGGTGCACCAGGTAAATAATCTCATTGCAATTTTTTTTATTAATATTACCGAACTAGTTCAATGATATTTAAAAACTGACAATTAAAATTTAATATTATCTGTTTTTGTAGGCGATGCCCCGTCACTGGATGAGACCAGACATCGTGACTACGCAACTAGGTCAGCGGCGACAACTGGTGCACCAGGTAAATAATCTCATTGCAATTTTTTTTATTAATATTACAGAACTAGTTCAATGATATTTAAAAACTGACAATTAAAATTTAATATTATCTGTTTTTGTAGGCGATGCCCCGTCACTGGATGAGACCAGACATCGTGACTACGCAACTAGGTCAGCGGCGACAACTGGTGCACCAGGTAAATAATCTCATTGCAATTTTTTTTATTAATATTACCGAACTAGTTCAATGATATTTAAAAGATGACAATTAAAATTTAATATTATCTGTTTTTGTAGGCGATGCCCCGTCACTGGATGAGACCAGACATCGTGACTACGCAACTAGGTCAGCGACGACAACTGGTGCACCAGGTAAATAATCTCATTGCAATTTTTTTTATTATTAATATTACCGAACTAGTTCAATGATATTTAAAAACTGACAATTAAAATTTAATATTATCTGTTTTTGTAGGCGATGCCCCGTCACTGGATGAGACCAGACATCATGACTACGCAACTAGGTCAGCGGCGACAACTGGTGCACCAGGTAAATAATCTCATTGCAATTTTTATTATTATTAATATTACCGAACTAGTTCAATGATATTTAAAAACTGACAATTAAAATTTAATATTATCTGTTTTTGTAGGCGATGCCCCGTCACTGGATGAGACCGGACATCGTGACTACGCAACTAGGTCAGCAGTGCGGGTCGAAAGGCACGAAACAGGAGCAGAGCATGATGATATTGATGATGTAATTAGGAGCTTTAAAAATAGGAAGAAGAAAAAAAAAATTCGATAATGTAAAATATTGTATTATTATAAGACAAACGTTACCAATGACCATACTTGGAACGTTTTTTGCGTTATATAAAAAACTCATTTATCATACTATTTTTATGTCAAGCATTAATTGCAATGTTTCCTTGCGTACTTTTGTTGAATTGTTTTTTTATTAGTTATTGAATATTTTTTTTTATGCTCATGAAAGTAAAAAATGAAATATAGATTGGGTATTGGGGAATTGAGAGTGATGTGAGGGGGGGGGAGGGGCCATAAGAGCTTCCACCTTCATGTGGTTGGCCCTGTTTAGTAGAGAATAATTTATTGGAGCGATTTAATCTTGGAGCAAACCTCCCTCGATCAAGCGTAGCAACAAAAAAGTCACTGTTGACTTAGTTGCTACTCTTTCAGATCGTGGGAGGCTTGTTCCAAGTTCATGCGACTCCAATAAATTGTTCTTGAAACGAAGAGGAGCTTATTCAGGTATGTTTTGAAATTTTCAACATATGTTCTAACATTGTCATAAGAATGCATCTTAGAGTAAAAAATACTACATCAATTACTTGTATTTATTGTATAGATAATGATGGATTTTGATTGACTTGGCAGTGCAGGTACAAATCCTCTTGCATCATGAGCAATACAACTTGTCAACCGGGGTCATGTCCAGGATATTTTTGCTTGTGCGCTTGACCAGGTTCGTAATGTCACATTTTGTAAGTTCCTTTACAGTTCATAATTCAATATTAAGCTTGTTCATGATTATTATCTAGGTTTTTTGTATGTGTTTTTTCATCTATTTGATTGTAAGCAACTCTGCATGTTTCCTGTTGTTCACTATGATTTCTCCCATTACCACTCCCAGGATGAATCCGACTTTATTGTTACATAGGTTAGTTTATTGTTACTATGATTTCTCCATTTACGATTTCATAGGTTACATCATGTAAAGTTGTCAATCTCAGGTTGGTGATGAGCTTTAGTTCTCCAGATTTGGGGCTTTTCTGATATTTTCTCCCTCATGTCATTCCTACATCACCTCATTGTTTGAGCATGCCAATTTTCTACCACTTGTACCAATTGGCACATGTCAATCTCTGAGTGGTGCCACATTTCACCTATTTTCAGTGAGAGTTTAGGGTTTCTCTAACATAGCTTCAAAAATCCGATTCAGTGCCTGCTTGAATATTGTCACATAATACTCATGGTTTGGATTTATGAGCATGTTCTGAATGGTTGGTTGATTCATAAGAACTACCCATATAGTCATCTTGAGATATTTCAGAAGTTTTCTTGGGTTTCCTTTTTCACCGTTTCTAGTGGGTGGGATGGTGTGGGGTGATCCATCAATACTGGTGCTCTTGTAGTAGGGAATTTGTTTTTGGGGATATAAAGGAGTATTTGATGTAGATATCCCATTGGATGCATTCATAGATGGGAAAGAGAGGTCAAGAATTTAAATTAAAAATATGCAACCTCTAGCATGGCAACCTGAAGGCTGCGAGAGACACTGGTTAAAGATTTTTTTGTGGTGGCCTTAATATAGTCGTGATTTCTTTCTATTATCTTAATGCAAATATATAGTCCGGTCTCATTAAAATGAGGATTGTGGTTGTATTTATCTTTGTTTGTTTCTCTCTTAATGCTCCAGAAGTTGCCAAAAGTTGCAATAGTTGTTTAGTTTTCCTGTTACAACTTAAAAGTGGTTTTTAGCAATGGGAGTCATGTTTTTTAAGGTTCATACTAATATGAAGATCTTTTAATTCTATATTCAGCATAAGAGAAGATGGCCTCTGCTTTGGGCGGTATGACAACAATTGCCACATCTACCTCATTGGGTAACAATGGAAAGGGGAAGAAGTTGGGTGCAATGTTTGATAATTATGGCGGACAATTGTCTTCTCTTTCAGTTTTTTCACCCATTTCCTTTAATCGCTCAAGCAGAAGAGGGACTCTGAGATTACGCAACAGAGAGAAGGTAGTTAATACAAGAGCTATGGAAAAGGAGTTGTACTTCAACAAGGATGGCTCGGTGACAAAAAAATTGCAGGTCAGAGAAAAAATTATGTTTAAAGGAAGGTCCCCTGCACGTGAAACTTCACTGCGGTGGATCTTTCCTTGTCCACTTATATTCGATTTTAATGTGTTATTTTAATTTTTCATGGAGGGTTGTTATTTTAGATGTGTGCTCTGGTTTTCTTTTTAACGTTGTATTATTTCCCCCTCTTAAATGTCTTAGATTTGGTAGGCATAATTTGAAAACTCAAAGGTGAAAGGAAACATATTTGTTACCCAGTGGTCTAAAAGGAAAGGGTTATGGCTGAGTCAAATTTTATTGTTATTAACAGTGTAATGAAATGTATCTCAATGCTATGGTTTTGGCCTTTTTATTGGTTGAATTAGAGGACCCAATTGAAAATATTGGGGCCAAGTAGGTTGGTTTTCCTTTTTGCTGATGGTTTGGTGTATCTAATTGAATTAGTTGCCTAAGGTATTTTTGGTTGCAAACTCCTTTTCATTTTTCATACAGTATTGGCCTTGTGGAATACGTTTGATTGTGTGGTCTTGTTAGATCTACAACATTTGTAGTTGTTTAGTCTTATGGCCGAGGTGCACTTTTATTATGGAAATAGTTGATGCAATATTGTCATTTAATCCTTACTGCAGGGTAGCATGTTGAGAAGTTTCTTATGAAACATTTGTTATTCAAAATGACACTTGATCCTATACAACATCATGCACTTTACTTCAAAATTCATATTCAAAGTGTGCTAGACAATTCTTGCAAAATTTCAAATATTTGTGTTGTTTTAAACCATTATCTTTTTCATGTATTGGATGCTGAAAATGTGAAAAAGACTTTGGTATGAAACCAACTGGTGAATAATTTCTAGCAAAACAACCACTTCCAAGACATGATTTAGAAGTAGAACATATGTACGTATGAAGCATAGAAATATATTCTTGATGCATTTTCAATGTTTGGCTAGGGTTATTTTTGGAGAAAATAACTCCTTATTCCTAGAATAGTGATCTTCAATACAAGTAAATGCCAGAGAAGAGAGATCATCGTGTGACGCAACAAAACTGGAATTGGACCCCTAAGGAGAGCTGGTGTGTCTACAATCGCTCTGTCAGCATTTTCCCCTGGTTTACCCCGTTCTTTTCCTCCAGCTTGGGTCTTCATTGACTTCTTCTTTCTTCGGGTTTATTTATCAAATTCGTAGAATTTGATAAATAAATACCATCCACAATGGTTGGACTTTAATTTATATTCCCGACTTTATATTATCTCCAAGCCTTATAACCAATGTTTAACTTTCAACACTTTGTATTTATACTCCACATTTCTTTTTAAATAAATAACTTGTAATGAAATTTCGGCTCTATATTTCACCACCCATCCTTACAACAATCACGCTCCAGACTTATGCTAATTATCCACCAATCGTTTAATTAAACAATTTCATTATACTCCAGCCCCACCTATATATATCAATAACCAATCAAACACTCGTATCGTACCTGGCTATCCTCCGCACACCTTAGTTAACCTCCGGGCAAGTTCAACGTGCGACCATCGTCCGATGGCCCTTCTCCAAATCAACGACTCTTGGAAATTTCGCTCGGCTTCCAACGTCGGGCTTTAACGTGCGATGGCGCGGGTTAAACGGTGGTTTTCCGGGGGTCACTTCGCCACGTGTCGCTTTCCCTATGGAATCGCTCGCGAATAGGAAATACCGCCTACTTCGCAAAAGCGGTGCGATATGGGCAACCCGCTTTTGTGATTCCGCTCGTGGTTTTGGTACAGGCTTGACCACGGGTGCAAGTCTGGTTCCGCTTTCCTTTTGTTTGTTAACTCATGTCCAATCCTCGGGTCAGGTTCCGAAAGCACAACAATATTGTCTCTTTATTAAGCGGGATTTTTATATTTGAACAGTGTTCACGACCCCGGTTCTCTACACAGACCTCGCCTTTGGGTGGGGTGAGTTCATAGGGTTATCCAACAATTTACGGGAATTCAAAGACAGAAGAATGGAATTATCAGTACCCAATCGCCTCACAGTTAAAAAATTCTTCACAATTAGCAGTTCAAGATAATTCAATGGCAACTATGCTTGGAAATCATTTAACTGGAAACAATTGTTCACACACAGAGGTTTATTGCAGAAATCCCCTCTCTACTCTCCTCTTCCCTCTCTACTTTTATTCATCCGAGGAATTAAAATTTATATACATAACATATGGCTCTTCGGTTCCTATGAGAGGACCGTTCTAGAAATCAAAAGGTCTAATTATAATAATTCAACTAACTGAAACTGTTCGACTCCTACAACTCTAACTAGTCTAAGTAATACAGTCAGCTGAGGTATTGACACCTAGCTGTTACAACTTAAATGTTTTCGAACCCTCCTAGCCACAACATGTGGAAAAAACCTCCTACATTGCTGGCTAGTGCCTAATGCCCCTGCATCATCGTGTGACATAAACCTATTAAGAAAAGTGAACAGGGAATGATTATTAATTATGGCATACTAAGTTGTCAATGATTTTGACTATTTGTCTTTAACATGTAAAAATGTTAAATTCCAAACTTACATCATCATGGTATTTTAGTAGATGTGTGATAGGTAGTATGATAGTATCATATTACCATTCTTCCTTGAGGAACCCACTTGATCCATTAAGATTGCTTTTCTAAAGAGTAACATTGTAGATAACCTTAAAAACATTTGTTAACTATTTTTGTTTGACCATTTGATTGTGTTTGATATGTAGAACTCATGGCAACTAGTGTTTCTCCACTCATATTAAATAATTATTTCCAAAATTTTCTTGTTACTATTACTTTAGGAAAACCATGAAGATGATGAATTTCTTTCACGGACACTTCTGCCACTTGGCTTGTTGTTTATGCACTTTGAGCTCTACAAAAAAAATCTACAAAATTTGTCTGTATAAATGACCACAAAAAATGTAATACTTACCTTTATATTTCAGTAACCCTGTAATAAAGTCTATTGATATATCTTCTAGTCTTTGAATATGTATGTGAAATGGTTGAAGTAACCCTAGAGATTTTACTATCTCTCTTTTATTTATTATGCAAACCTGACCTTCTCTTACAAAATTTTGAATATCTTTCTTCATTCCTTCCAAAAATATATTTTTTGATCCTTTGAGATGTTTTAAGGAACCATGCGTCCTACCATCAGAGAGACATGGGACTCCCTTAATATTTGTTTATTCAAATATGCTTGCGTGCATAAAAATATTCTACATTTGCACCAAAGTATATCTCTCTTTCACTCCCAATGCTCCATAGAGTTCATCCCATCCTCTATAAATTTTAGTTTTTGTTTAGTACTATTGTCATTTTTCCATTATGGCAAGCTTCTTCTAGCCACCTAGGAATAGAAAATGTAATTGGATATAAATTTGAGGTGTCTTCTATTTTAGAAAGAGCATCATGTACTAAATTTTCCTTACCCTTTTTGCAGATTATCTCAAAATTAAAACTTTTCATTTTTTCTCCTCATTTTTGCTAATCTTCCAATGAAATCCATAGCTTCAAAAAATACTTTATGCTATCATGGTATATCTTGACTTTAAAGTACCTCATAGTGATATACTATCCCCATTTTTTATTGCATGTAATATTGCTTCCATTTATTTTTCATACGTAGATTTCACCAAATATTTTCTTTGAATTCCTTGCTTTTAAAAGCCAATGATATCCCTTATTGTGTTAATGTTACGTAAATTCCTTGTCCTAGTGCCTCACACTCTACTATGATTGTTTTACCAAAAGTAGGTGCAACCGATGTTGGTGTAGAAGACATGGCATCCATTAAAAGAGAGAATGCCAAAGTAGCCTCATCATTCCATATAAATGATATTTTCTTCAAGAGATTGTGAGTGGACTTGAAATGCATGCATAATTCTTAACAAATGATCATAATATCATGTAAGTCTAAAAAATATTCTAAGAACCTTGATTTTCTTAGGAATAGGTCATTTTGTAATAGCTTGCATCTTTTGAGGCTCCAACTTCACTCCTTCCTTTAAAACAATATGAACCAAATACTCGAATTCTTATTTCCCAAAAGCACATTTGGATATTTTTACATAAAAATTATTGTTCTCAATAATTTATATAACATTTCCACATGTTTAGTGTGGTATTCCCATGATTTATTATAAATATGTGTATTATAAAAGAAAACCAACACAAATTTTATAAGATGGGATCAAACAAAATTGTTCTTAAGTCGAGCCCGCCGGACTTCAAACGGCGATAAACCATAATTCAAACCAAATTCGCGTTCCAAAAAAGCCTGCTGATGTCGGCCAATTTTGTGACGCGAAAACCAAATGAATTCCGCCCTAATCTTTTTCGGGTCCGAATTGGCTGGCGTACGGAGGGAGAGTTGTGACGCGAATTTCTTATCAAATTCGCCCTAATCTTTTTCGGGTCCGGATTTCCACTGCGCGAGTGGCCCAAACAAATATCCGCTTCTATCCCTCTGTGACGAAACCATCGTACATGCTGACGTCATCAATCAAAACCCGCCACCCTTTTGACTTTGTAAATAAAACAAATTGCGTCTGCGTCATTTTCATTGTTTCGTGCGGTAGCCAGTCTTCCATGGAAAAAAATTCAAAAACCAACTGTTAATGCTTGCTGACCATTACCTTGCTGAAGAGAATTGAAGCCGAGTATTTCAGGGTTCTTTTGTCATAACCAGCGCCTGTTTAAACACGTTTCATTTCCCGTAAACATGTATTTATTCCAATTCCCTGCTAAAATCTGTAAAAAATCCTGGTTTTAGTTTTAATTCTGCACTAAGGTCTGAAAAGAAGTTCAGTTTGGTCTTTTTCGTTCCCAGAACTGCAATTATATTCCCAAAACTAGTAATTGTGCCCCTTTTCCACAAAAACCCTGAAATTCCATTTCTGAATCCACAAGAACCAGAAATGGAAGTTCCTGTAGCTTTGAATGTCGTGCCCATCAATGCCCCTCACAAGGACTTGGATTATTTTCCTTTAGCCGATATGGATTTTCAAATTAAGGACTTGCTTCTCAGTGAGAATCCTCTTCGAATATTTTTCCACTGCAAAGACAATTATTTGAATGGTTCTGACATCTTTGGACTTTGGGAATCAAATCTTCCTATGTACCTTCTCCCCTCAGTCCATATTTTTCCTGAGTTAATCCATTATTGCTACGCAAATTATGATCCCAACCAACGAGCAGTTTTATCCCCAAGTCGAAATGTCCTTTTCCCAATAACTGCTCAGTCCATAAATGAAATGCTACAATTCCAACCTGGTCAAGCTCTCACTCCCCTGTCCATGGTTGAATTACTTGAGAAATCTACTAAGTTATCCCATGAAGAGTTAAACTGCCTATGCCAAACCTTCATGCTACCAGAGCATCAGCCTAAAAACCCTCCCCCTTATGGTTATACTTTCTTTACTGATGAGGGTAGAATTATTTTAAACATGATATCGTCCATAATGGGCTTCAATACTAGTGAGTATGTTGATTAGTTAACCCTAGTATTGTTATCCATTTTTACCCTTGGACAGCCTCCTGCTGTCAAGTGCGATTTTGCATCTTGTATTGCTGACAAAATCCATGATCAGTTCATGAGATTTGAGAATGAGAGAGTATTTAAGTATTCTTCTGTCATATATCATCTCATGATTTACTTTCAGTCAGAAAATTTCCCTTTTTATGTTAAGAAACTTGATGCCAAAGGGAATCCTAGGTCAGTCATATTTTGGTTTGCCATTACTCAGAATTCCTCTGATTCTCCTTATTCCTATAATGAGTTTGTTGACCTTTTTGTTCATCCTGCAACTACCTTGTTGACAGGAGTCTCTCCTCCTAGAATTAACAATGAAATCAAGAAAATCCTTCAGCTCTCAAAGCATTACAAGATAGGTGATTGGTACCTATATCAAAACTACATAGAGATTAGGATATATGGATGTGAATTATGCCCATTCAAACTGCCCAAGTATGTCCCAATGAGACTCTTTGCATTAGAATATTTCAGGCAGATGAATAATTCAGGTATAATTCATTTTGCAATGCAAAGAAAAAGGCTCAACTCAGGATCAAGAGCCAATTAGGTCCCTTCATTTGTAACTCTAGGGAAGCTGGAAAGGAAGCCGAAAGGATTTTAGAAGACTATCTCAGACTACAAAAGAGTTTCTACTGGGTGCCTTATGATCCAAACAAATTTATCTGTGATAGAAGAATGACAAATAAACAATCACCATACATCCATCAAAGAATCCCAGAAATAGAACAATATGCTAATATGGATGAATGGACAGAAGGGACATTGGTTGAAAATGATAGTGAGCAGGTCAATGTTGAAAATGTAATGAAAGATCTTGAAAAGATACTTGAACTAGAATCTTTTGGACAGGTGCAGGGATCTTCTTCAGCTAGGACTTTACAACAAAATTTGCAGGAGATTAGTACAGTAGCAGTAGAATCTAAAGGAAAAGAAAAGGAGCCTGATATACAAATAATTGAAAAATTCATAATGACAGCGCAACCAGAGACTTCTAAAGAACAAGGTCAAGGAAAAATTCCTCCTACTCAGATCAGTGAGCCAGAAATTTCTATTTTACAAACTCCTCTGAATATAGGAAAGGGAAAAAAGAGAGAGGCTGAAACAACTACTCCTATTGGTGGCTCTTCTGAACAGCAAGATGTTAAAAGGCAGAAATTAACTCCCCTTCCAGAAGATGAATCATTTCAGGAAATCCCTGACAGCCAGGGAAGAGAAGACAGTCAGCAAACAGATACAAGTAGTGGGACATCCACTAATTTTCAAAAACAGGGAATACAGAGGCAACAAAGTGCAGAAATATCTTCTTTCAAACCTCCAGTAAAAACTGCCTGGGACATCAAAAGAACATTCATCAATATAAAGGCCAGGAACAATCCACTTAGACTTCAAGTGTACAACCAATTTTTGAAGATGGCTCCGAAAAATCAAGAAAGATTGATGTCAGCTTATGACATCCAACAGGGTAAGATGTTAATGAGCCATTTGAAGCCCAAGGTGCGGCAGCCTCAGACAGCTGCAGATTACGTTAGGACTAATTTTGAAGTCTTAGTAAAGGATATCCATCCTTTAGATCAAATTGAGCTACACAAGCAAACAGGTGAGATGATTTATTCTACTCTGATGGATAAATCAATGATGACCCATAAGTTGCAAGATTCTTTGGATAATACTAATACACAGTTGCAGCTTGAAAAAGCCTCCTCCCAGGCTAAGGATAATAGAATTAAAACTTTAGTAGAGGAAATAATCATTGGTTTGGGTCATAATCCTAAAGATGTGAAAGGTATTGAAGCTTTGATCAAGAGAAAAGATGATGATATTGCAGCTCTGAGAAAACAATTAAAGTTACCGGCCTCAAGACATCCACAAACTGCAGAAATCATCAAACAAAATTCTGAGGAAGAACGAATGGATTTGCTCTTAAAATTGAATGAGCAACTTATTGCAACTGAAAAAGAGCTTGAGAATGCATTAAAAGATAAGCAGGCAAATATTCTAGTACCTACAGCAGGAGTAGTGACAGGTACAGCAACAACAAGTCAGCCAGCAGAATTGTCACAGAGCAACACTGCAAATTTGAACACTGATGAATTAACAAAGTCAATGGAAGATATGAACATTCAGGCCATAGAGCTTCACAAAACAAAGGAACAATTGGCCACTCTAGAACATAAATATGATCTTTCAAAAATGAGTGTTGCTGATAAAACAAGAGAAGTGAACAAATTAGAAAAAAACATTCAAAGCATTGGCAAAGGATCTCAATTTGGAGAAACCTTTAAAAGAAATAAATGAAATTCTTTGGGATAATATCATTCAATCAATAAAGGATGTTTGGTCCTCAATTCAGATAGTGGATGAACAGAATAACTTAGTTAAATTGGCTCTGGATGAGATTGAGAGATCAAGACAAGAGTTGGGAAATATGCCAGAAGAGGCCAATAGACTTATACATTTTTTGAATACTCAAACTAAGAATCAACTTGCAGAAATTGGTATTCAGGACAGGACTGGAACAATTCTAGAAATAAAGAGAGTTTTTACTAAAAGAACTCTGGTACAGAATTTAGAACGAAGGTGCTGAGATATGCAAGAAGAAATCATTGCCTTCAGAGAAAGATTGAATATTTTGTTAAATAGAGGATTGCCGAGTCCTATAGTTGCAGAAGATAAGCTAATGGACCTTGATAGTTATGTTGAAAAATTGGACAAATATGCTGATAATCAAGCTAGTTCTTCAACCAGTTCATCAACAGCAGCATTGCCTACAGGGAAAAACCTTCATGACAGATTGGAGAATTTATTTTATCTTGAGCATGAAGTAAATAATTTGTTCCCAAATCAACCTAATTTCTTCAGATATACTGAGGCTGATGAAACACTAAGAAAGTTGCAAAGGACCAGAGTGCCAGAAGTTCAATGGTGGGAAGAAATGATGGAACTTTTGTAAAAAATTATCCTTACATAAATTTTTTCCTATTTACCACAATATATCATGATAAAAAGGATAAAAGGATGAACAAAGGTCAAAGAGTATCAGAGCAGTTAAAGAGTATCAGTTAAAGAGGTCAAAGAGTAGCAGTTAAAGAGTATCAAATTGTCGATAATCTCCATGTGGACCGTTACTGGGTTTAATATCAAGTCCCTGTATGTGACATGGGGTATTTTTCTATCACTGTCTGGGGTGGGACTTCCACTTTTCTGGATGGATATTTGGGTTCCAATCTTCAGATGTGAAAATGTAATGACTTCATGGACTGTTTACTTCATATAATATATTCAAAACAACGTTTTTTCTCTTGTGAAAAAAAAATGATTAATGTTTATCACTCTGCCTTCAAAACTAGTGATGCTGGTCTATGTTGCTGGTTTATTGATATGGTCTCATGGTCTTTTTTATATTTGGGACATATCACACTCCTCACATGATTAGCGTTTTTCTCTGTTCAAGGATTTTGGGTACTTTAATTTGTATTTGGAACAATGGACGTCGGTACTCTATCTATTGCTTTACTATTCTACATACTGTTATTTCACTTTCTTATAGATGCCTCGGGCATATTTGGATGCTTTCTCAGATTGTCGATAATCTCCATGTGGACCGTTACTGGGTTTTATATCATGTCCCTGTATGTGACATGGGGTATTTTTCTATCATTTTCTGGGGTGGGACTTCCACTTTTATGGATGGATATTTGGGTTCCAATCTTCGGATGTGAAAATGTAATGACTTCATGGACTGTTTTACTTCATATAATATATTCAAAACAACGTTTTTTCTCTTGTGAAAAAAAAAATGATTAATGTTTATCACTATGCCTTCAAAACTAGCGATGCTGGTCTATGTTGCTGGTTTATTGATATGGTCTGATGGTCTTTTTATATTTTGGACATATCACACTCCTCACATGATTAGCGATTTTCTCTGTTCAAGGATTTTGGGTACTTTAATTTGTATTTGGAACAATGGACGTCGGTACTCTATCTGTTGCTTTACTATTCTACATACTACTATTTCACTTTCTTATAGATGCCTCGGGCATATTTGGATGCTTTCTCAAATTGTCGATAATCTCCATGTGGACCGTTACTGGGTTTTATATCAAGTCCTTGTATGTGACATGGGGTATTTTTCTATCATTGTCTGGGGTGGGACTTCCACTTTTCTGGATGGATATTTGGGTTCCAATCTTCAGATGTGAAAATGTAATGACTTCATGGATTGTTTTACTTCATATAATATATTCAAAACAACGTTTTTTCTCTTGTGAAAAAAAAATGATTAATGTTTATCACTCTGCCTTCAAAACTAGCGATGTTGGTCTATGTTGCTGGTTTATTGATATGGTCTGATGGTCTTTTTATATTTTGGACATATCACGCTCCTCACATGATTAGCGTTTTTCTCTGTTGCAGGATTTTGGGTACTTTAATTTGTATTTGGAACAATGGACGTCGGTACTCTATCTGTTGCTTTACTATTCTACATACTGCTATTTCACTTTCTTATAGATGCCTCGGGCATATTTGGATGCTTTCTCGGATTGTCGATAATCTCCATGTGGACCGTTACTGGGTTTTATATCATGTCCCTGTATGTGACATGGGGTATTTTTCTATCATTGTCTGGGGTGGGACTTCCACTTTTCTGGATGGATATTTGGGTTCCAATCTTCGGATGTGAAAATATAATGACTTCATGGACTGTTTTACTTCATATAATATATTCAAAACAACGATTTTTCTCTTGTGAAAAAAAAAATGATTAATGTTTATCACTCTACCTTCAAAAATAGCGATGTTGGTCTATGTTGCTGGTTTATTGATATTGTCTGATGGTCTTTTTATATTTTGGACATATCACACTCCTCACATGATTAGCGTTTTTCTCTGTTCAAGGATTTTGGGTACTTTAATTTGTATTTGGAACAATGGACATCGATACTCTATCTGTTGTTTTACTATTCTACATACTGCTATTTCACTTTCTTATAGATGCCTCGGGCATATTTGGATGCTTTCTTAGATTTGTCGATAATCTCCATGTGGACCGTTACTGGGTTTTATATCAAGTCCCTATATGTGACATGGGGTATTTTTCTATCATTGTCTGGGGTGGGACTTCCACTTTTCTGGATGGATATTTGGGTTCCAATCTTAAGATGTGAAAATGTAATGACTTCATGGACTGTTTTACTTCATATAATATATTCAAAACAACGTTTCTCGTCTTTTAAAGTTTCATTTTTTTTTTTTAAATTGAACCCTCCGTCGGTCTACCGACGCCTTGTAGACGTCGGAACTGCAACAACCCAGAAACGCTGGAAGAGAGATAGTATAAAAACGTCGGACCACATTTCGTCGGAACTACGACAGCTTACAAACGTCGGAAGAATGACGTTCCAAACGTCGGACCACATTTCGTCGGAATTGCGACATCTTACAGACGTCGGAAGAGCGATGTCCAAAACGTCGGACCACGTTGCGTCGGAATTGCGACTGTTTACAAACGTCGGAAGAGCGATGTTCAAAACGTCGGACCACATTGCGTCGAAAGTGCGACAGTTTACAAACGTCGGAGGCGCGACGGTTTGTGAGACGTCGAAAGAGTGACACTTGTTCGGAAGCGTCGGAAGAAGTGTCGATAGTGCGACACTTTTTACGTGCGTCGGAACTGCGACGGCATGACAAACCACATTTTTTCCACCCTCGAACTGTCGCTCTTGCGACGACTATGTGTCGGAATAACGACGAATTGGCCATCGGAATTTCCGCCAAATT